>JAAALK010000082.1:50179512-50550090 GCA_019279435.1 Zizania palustris | reverse complement strand
GCTCATATGCCCTAGTCCTATGCCACTTCCAAAGCTCAGAAGTCGAATGTGCAACAAGACAAGAAGAACCAGACGACTCTGAAAAATCAGCTCCAAAAACTCTCCCAACCCTAAAGATCTTACACACCACAACGCCATCAAAATTGAGCACTTGCGAAGTATCGCGATGAAATCGCACTTCGAAGCCCTCATCAAGCAACTGAGATACAGACAGCAAATTGTATCCCAGATTTTCAACCAAAGCAACATCTTTGAGAGTGAAGTTCGTGTTAATCTTACCACACCTTTACCTTTCACTCTACTCCTTCGATTGTTTCGAAGGTGATATGTTCCCTTTGCTTGGTTGTAGTGAGGCTGGAGAACCAAGCTGCATCTCCGGTCATGTGGCGCGAACAACCGGAGTCCATGATCCACGTGCCCTCCAAGCCTCGACCTGTCGCCTACACATGATGAAAACGTCTCGATCGCTCAGTGCTGGGGTGAGTAAAATAATGACGAGGCATCCAGCACTGAGTGACACGAGTAGTAGGCACAGTAAAAGTAGACGGTCTACGCACATAAAAATCAGAATGATGCAAAGTGCGAGGTCTACCAACATGCAAAGAACGAAAGCATGTCGAGGTCTCCTACTCTGACGAGGTACAAAGCTACTCGCCCGAGGTCTACCACCATATGGAACATGGTGAACACCTCGAGGAGCAAAACCTCTCCGAGAAGCACGAGGAGCCTCAAAAACAGGACGAGAGTAAACTCAGACTCATGCATACCTAAAGATGGGTAATGCATGTCCTGATAGCTCATCGCCTGAGCACGTCGCTCATCCTTGATGCGACGGAAACAGAAACCAATCAAATGACCCGCCGCTGACAATAAGAACATGAAACACTCTCCTGGGGGCACTCTCATGGGTCACAGGAGCAACTCTCACAGCTCCTTGGGTTTCTTCTGAGTGGTTTCTTGGGAGGATTTTTCTTGGCAGGAGGAGTGGTTTTCTTTGGTGGATGGGTAGGCTTTTTGGCTGATGGGGTGTCCAACAGAGCTCTCTCTTTCTCTAGGGTGGTGGGAGAGGTGAAAACAGTTTTGGTCTTACTGTCTGAAGCTATCCTCTCAAAACCCAAACCTAGAGCTACCCCGGCTCTGTCAGCACACAACTTGGTCTTGGCCAAGAGCAAATCCATCCTACCCTTCCCTCAGTGCATTTATTACCACAGAAAGAAGGTATTCATTTTCGACATGAGGTTCTCAGCTCGCTCTCTAACAGTGCCTAGCTGGTCCTTAAGGTAATGCAAGTGTCACACACAGGCTGCACATCCTTAGAACTACCGGCCCTCTCCAATCTAGCCTCCAAATCATGAACTGCTTATCACGTAAATTAATGCTATCGCGTAATAAACAGCAGTTCATGCAATCAATATATTCATGAGGTCTAGAATCCACCTCCAAAAGCTGCTTCTGTGCAGTCTCAAGCTCAGAGAGAGTTTGAGCATGAACAGAACGCAAACTGAGCAAGCTCACTCATGACAACAGAACATGATTCACATTCAGCATCATTGAACTTAGACTTAAGCCTGGCATATTCAGTAGAAATGTTTTCTAGCCTAAGTCTAATGTCTTTTCTTCTCTAGCGGCTTGCACAAGTAATCTATCCTGACCAAGCACAACCTCATTCAGCTCATCTAATTTAATTAGAAGCTGGTCAGAAGATAGATTTACCTCAGATGAGTCAAGCTCATCGCCGCTGTGATCGCTGTCGGCCATGAAGCAAAGGCCGGTGAAGTCACGTCCCTTCTTTTCCTTCTTGTCCTCCTTCCTTGGGGACTCCTCCTCCTCAGAGCTCGACTCCTCAGTTGAGGATGTGTCGATGTCGCTGAGAGCAGCAACAAAAGCTCTGGAAGCGGCCTTGGCTACTTTCTTAGCCATCTTGCGCGCTTGCCCTTCACAAAGGGCTTCCTCTCCTTTTTGTGGAATTTAGGGCGGTCACTCTCATCTCTCTCTTGACCTTGGGGCAATTTGCCTTAATGTGAGAGGGTGTCGCCACATTCATAGCAGCCACTAAAACACTTCTCCTCTGATACCGTCTCTCATGATGAAAGCGGGTGAACCTCCGGGCAATGAGAGCAAGCTCGTCATCAGCTAGAGTATCCACCTGCTCCTTTGTGACGGAGACCAGGGAGGACAGAGCAAAACCATCTGCTAGAACACAAGTGCCTGATGTGCTTGGTTCTGCAGTGGTGCCACGGCTAGTGCTAGAAACCAATGCCAATGGCTGTGGCAAAGAGCTTCTGTGCACCGCAAGAGATGCCTTGGCAATCTCTGTGGACTTTAGCTGCTAAAGAGTTCATCACAGGTTAGAGTGTCATAGCTGTGGACTCCTCAATGCTGGATATCTTTACCTCCCATATGCTACGGTCAGAGCATAGAGAAGCTTGATAGCCCTATCGTGATCACTGTAAGCAAGCGTCCCGTTGGATCGCAATTACTCACTATCCGCGTCAAAGCGAGAAAACATGGCATCTACAGATTCACCAGGTGCCTGCACAACAGCTGATACTGTTGATTGTAGGTGCTTTGGCGCCTGGCCTTGATCTGAGCAGAGCCCTCATGAAAGACAGTGAGTGTTGTCCAAATCTCCCTAGCAGTCCTAAGGTGCTGCACCCTATCAAAACTCACTCCGACTCAAACCAATGAACAATATGTTCCTTGCCTTCGAGTTGGCAATGTACTGATCTTTTTCGGTTTGAGTGGTGCGGGTATCAGGGATGGAGTATTGTGAGTCCACAATCTCCCAAATTGCATTTCCTTGGCTTAACAAGTAAGCCTCCATGCGCACCTTCCAGTATGCAAAATCTGTCCCATCGAACAGAGGAATTTTACTGCCTCTATCCATGTCGCCAACAGATCACAAAACCGGTTAAGGTCAACTGGTGATCTTAACCTGCTCTGATACCAATTGTTGGACCGGAAACGGCGACCAGAGGGGGGGTGAATGGGAGCTTTTAAAATTCTGGCTAAAAACTTAGCCTTCGGTTCTGTTCTGTCTTCTGCGGAACAGGCTTCGAACACAACCTTCGAAGGTCTGGTTCGGAGGTACTTCGACAGCTCCGAACACAGGCTTCGCAGGAGCAAAAGTTTCGAAGCCAAGAAGACTTCGCTCCACTAACAACCCTCGAAAATCTACTCTGCTAAGTCAGTGCAGGCTCCGCACACAAGGTGCTTCGAGCAGGCTTCGCACTTCACCCTTCGCAAGAGTGGACAGCCCTCTGAGGACTTCGACCAAGTACTTGGCGACAGCAACGGGTGCTGGGCTTCGTACCCGAAGGTCTACACGCACACGCAAATGGACTACGCTAAGGGCTTCGACACAAGAAGCACTACGGGACAGAACAGGGCTTCGCTAGTAATCAGCGAGGTCTTGCCTCGTGTTACACAGAGCGACAGCACACTGTAAAGCACACTTCGCGATAAAAACACCCTTCGCCAGACAGGCTCCGGTGAACTAAAAACTAGCGAGGTATGCAATACGAGCTCAAGCAAAAGCACAAAGAAGCAGGGCTTCGCTGCTTGAACAAGGAACACTGAAATAAATTGAACTCAGAATGAATACAGCGAGGTCTGTCTACAGGAGCTCAACAGTAAATGCTCAAAGTGTTGAATGTTACCTACCTAGCCCCCATATTTATAGCCCACGGCTTCATCCTAAGGAAGTGACTACTTTACCCCTAGGGTTTACAACAGATTTGTCTCTACATAACTAAGGGGTACAAAAGGTAGTCCACCTTTATTTTGGAGGCTTCTCTGTCAGCTGCAGAGGGGACAGTGTCAGCCTTTTTCAGAACAGACAGTGTCAGCCTTTACAGAGTTGACTTCTGGAACCTCCCTTCGCACCCGAAGGTGCGGTAGCTTCGGCGAGAAGCCTGCAGCCTGAAGGCCTTCGCTCCGCCGAAGAATTCCTTCGATACAGTGACGGTTTTAAGCCGAAGCCGTCAAAGCCCTTGGGCCTTCGCACCACCACCTCCGGAGTGGATCACCACGGCTTCGCAGCTACTCCGAGCTCGAACACCGTCCGTCCGTGTACCGAAGCCATGCATGGCCGAAGCACCTCAAGTCATCCTCACTCCGAAGACCCACCTTCGGAGTACCACCCTTCGAAGTCCCTCCTTCGTCCAAGGCCTCCGCATGAAGCATTCCATGAGCACTCCGTCGCAGTGCCTCTTTCCCGAGCACACTCCACGATGAGCCTCACCCGGACAATGCCTTCGATGCACCTCGACTTCTGAGACCTTCGTCGGGTAACCTTCGAGTGTCTCCCTCCGGAGCACACTTCGAACACCTTGCCTCCGCAGAGGACTTGGTCCAACAACTCCGAAGTCACTCCATTCGGAGTACCTTCGAAGTGCCTCACCTCCGAGGACTTTGTCTCGGAGTACCTTCAGCCGGAGCCACGCTCCGCACTCTCTGCCTTCACCTGGCACGCCTCGACCCGAGGACCGACCCGGACCACCTTCGCAGCCACCGTGACGGAGCTCCCCGCTCCCCTGGCATCAAGCCACCCGCTTGACCCAAGTTCACCTGGCTCGAACCCTGTCCGTCGCCTCCGAAGTCCCTGCGCACCACCGACAAACAGACAAGTGTATCCAGTACTCCGGAGACCTCTCCGGGTTAGCATCCTCCGGCACACACTCCGGTGTACCGCCCAAAGTACCAAAGCCATCGGTACGAACCCTGTCATCGTGTACTGCCGGACCCCTCCGACAGGCACACTCCGCTGCGCAGCTGCAGCAAGCAAACACCAAACACACTCCGGTGACATACCTCCGAACACCCTTCGGAGGTACCACCTCCGAAGCCCCTTCGGAGGTACCCTTCGAACAGAGGGTAAATAATCCTGTCAATCACTCATCACATACACCGAAACCACCCTTGGTTTCTCACAGTGATCAATACAATTATGCGTTGCATCTCAAACTCTCTCAATAATAATTAATTCTTTCTCAAACAAACCTGTTTATAATTAATAAAAAGGTGTATAGGCGTAGTTTGGTGTGTCGCAATTTTGTTCCTTCCTGCGAAGGTGGGTTGTGGGCGTCCACTCCTATAGCTCACGTGTCGATTGTCATTGTGCATCCTCTTGCTCGATCATAGCATTAGGAAGTGTGTGGCTCCGCAGGCCCGCACCAAGCTAAAACTCGTGTAAATCGATTTTACACCCTTAAAGTTTTTGTATTTTACACGTATGAATGTATCTTATCGTAGCACTTGAGTTGGTGATTGTCGATAACAAAGCTTCTAGGCTGGCTATATACTTCTAGTAGCTAGAAGTTCCTCTAAACAACTACTCGTCAATACGCAAGTAGTTGAGTGATGTTTGTTGAGTAGTCTGTCAGCTAAATATCCTCACTAGATGATTCTCACTAGTTGATTTTTATAAGAAAGTCTACTTCACCCCCGCGAAGTATTATGATTGATCTATTTAACTACATAAAAAGTTCAAATGATCCCTAATAGTGGTTTTGTAATTCATTGGGTCACTTGGTTTAAATAGACTAATGTATATACTATGTTGCTTCAAAAAATATATACTATGTAAAAATATCACTACCATATATTGTATCATCTACAAATAAAACCATATACAAAATCATTTTGCAGTTTTTTAAAACCGGTTTTTCATAATTCAAGATGTAAAAATAGTTGATTTCATATTAGAAATTAAGTAGACCAAGCATAGTACTTTATAGTGTTAATATCTTGACGGGTAAGAACTATAAGCATAAGCAAATGTGTGACACTATCATCATCTAAATTTCCAACATTGATTTTCAAATGAGCCGAGAGGAATCGACGGATGGAATCCTCCATCAGCTAGTCAGCTTTCATGATATGACCATCTGCAAACTACACATCTTGGGTCTTGGGGAACTGATGGGCCACCATTTCCAGAGTATCTTAGGTTGCGCCGTGCCGGAGTGAAACATGCGTGTGCATCTATCATGGTGAGGGGCGATTTTTTCAAAATAATACATTTTTAAAACAAATTCAAATTTGATATACGTTTTTTAAAAATTATAAAACTAGACTTCTTTCGGCAGTTCAACCCCAATCAGCCTAGATATATGAACAAGTCATGTTGGTGGTTCATTTGTCGAACTAGACCGGTTCAACCTAGATCGGCACATGGTCTGTCGGTTTAGACCAAACCAGACTAAATCAGTGAATGGACTAATTATAATGTTATGTAGTATATTTTAATTCAACCTACCTAACTCATTTGACAAAGGACACATCTACTAAATCTCAAGTCTCGGGTTTGAGACCTCTACAAACTGATTTTGTCTACAGCCCACAACTACCAACAAACCCAGGACCTAAGGGTTCAGAGACTTGCGCTGTGTCAGTTAAGCTATGCACGGTGATTGAAAAAGTATTATAGGCACATATAATTGGTCCATCTGTTGATTTAGATCGGTTTGGTATAGATCGACACATGAACCACCGACACAACATTATCTAGGGTTGATTGGCCTAAATTGGTGGTTCAATTGCCGATAGAAGGCTAGTTTTATAATTTTCTTTTAAAAGTGTATACCTGATTGATTTTTTTAATATATATATATTATTTAAAAAATCGTGAGGGGTGATGCGTGGTGGGACATACTGGAATGTAGCCATGTAGGGGGACAAGGACAAGGGCCATTCGGGTGGTAGGGCGCTGGTGTGCAATTGGTGGTAGGGATGACAACGAGTTTGAAACCTATGAGTTTGATGAAAACCCGCTCGCGAAGCAAGCCCGCGAAACCCATGTAAACCCGAACCTACAAAACTCGTGGGTTCAAAATTAAACCTGAATCTGAACCCGTCGGGTACCCAAAACCCGACGAGTAACCCGCGGATTCAATTTATAGTCTACATGAATTATCTTACAATATAAATATAATTAAAACCACAATAAATAGAAGATTATCATATTACCAATACATAATTTGAAATGATGAAATCACTTAACATATTTCACTCATGTAATTTTAAGTAATCGGGTAAATCCGCAAAACCCACGGGTTTAAATCTAAACCCAATCTCGACCCTACAATAAACGAGTACCTGAACTCACGAACCGGGCACAAATTTGAACCCAAACTTGTGCCCATCAAGTCGTATACCCGCGGGTACCCGTACCCACGGGTAAAACTGTCATCCCTAGTTGGCGGGGAAGTCGTCATGCCAGGTCGTTGTTGTTGAGGGGATCGCTGGATCGGTGTGCTCCATTCCGGCGTCACCACGACGAGGCGGTGAGCTTCGTTTCATTCTGTTTCCCCCCTTCTTCGGGCTCGATCATATCCTTGTTACTGCTAATGGTGTGTCATCTTGATATGTGCATACGTGATATGTTCACATCTCTGATGCCACACGACTGCACGATCATTCTATTCTTCACTGCGCTTTCATGATCTGTTCGATCGTTGTGCCATCCATACAGCTGAGGAAGACGCGAGAGATGGGGAGGAAGGCGAAGTGGTTCGATGCCGTGCAGAGAGCCTTGAGCACGGGAGAACCTGACCGTCACCGTCACCGCCGCCCTCGCTCGCTTGCTTGTCGTGCAACTCATTCATTGTCGGGGAACAAATCTGCTTTTTCGCTTGCTACTTGGCTAGATTTTCCTATCGCGTTCTTTTTTGGAGGCTAGAGAAAATTAATAATTTATCGTTCAAACTTAATTAAGTTTGAGCTTCGACTATTTATCACCTTAAACTATAGTTTTGATAAAATGTCACCACGAACTTCATCATAATTGTTTTTTTGTCGTTCTACCCTAATTTAATTTTTTTTCTTTCTTTTTGGAAAGCAGATTGTGTTAGGGTGGCATCTGGCCTAAAAAATGTGGTGAACACAGTGTTCACAGTCCATGTGTGGATTTAGTTCTATTACTGCACAAATATTTCTAAATTACATACTAAATTACATACAGTTGTAATATTATACTAATGCCGACAAAAAATGTCTTCATGCTATACTTAAGCATGACACTTATTTTCTAATCGAAGGGATAAAGTGAGGAGGATAAATTGGTCTTTTCCAAAGAGAAAAAATGTGAAATAAATTAAAATCTGATAAAATATAAAAAACGACAGAAATTTAGGGTGATAAATAATCAAACTTAAACGAATTATCAAATCTCTGTGTTTGGTCGCCTTTCTTTCGGCTGCAAGAGAACGATCCACGCTTGCCGGCCTTGTTCTGGAGGCGTAGATCGAGTCGCCGTGGGGAGCTGATCAGATCTGTACACAATTTCACTTTCGTCCATTCGATATTTCGATTTGCGCCTCGAATCGGCAATCCTGTTTTTTAAAGTATTTTTGGCCGAACCGACGGAGCTAGCGATAGCCATTTTTTGCATCTGTGACCCAAGTTTGTGATGATGACTTACAGATAGAATATGATACTAAACGAATTTAAAATTATTGTAGATTTTTGAAAACTTTTTGTAGAAAAATATTTAAAATTTGTTTTAAACCTGTTTATTAATTTTCTAGCATTAAATTTGATTGATCGTCGTTAAATTATCTAGCATCAGTCGTCTATTATTATCTTCATAAATAGTTTAGACAGGATAATGCGGCCGTACTACGCTGGCAAGATTCAACTATTTACCATTTTAAGTAAGTGTGTCATTCGATTATTTATCACTTATGTGGTTGACACGTGAAACTATCTAAGTTTATGACAAATAATTGAATGCACTTATCAAGAGACGAATCATCATAAACAAATTTAAATTTCAATCAGTGATTGGCTGTCTCGCAATAGCCAAAGGGCAGAACATGAGCATCCATCAAGGCCGCAAAACTACTGGGATATTAGCATTGCAAAATTTGTGAAAGGATGTGAGCACACTGGATTCTAAACAATCAAAGCCGTGTACTTCTAAAAAAAATAGCAGAGGTTGATCAGAATTTTTCCACTTAAATGCTGGGAGTGGGAGATTAGCAAAGCAGACGCATGTTGATCTGAACTGCAAGGAGATTAGCATAACAAACACAGCTTAATCTAAATTTGTTTGACACAGCTCTAGTTTCAACATATTTGGAGCATGTATGATAAAATAAACTGATCTAAACTTTTGTTTTCAATTAAAAAATCAATTGGTTTAACTGAATACTCCCGATTTATTGAACTATATTTAACTACCATAAAAAGGTATAAGCAGATGAGTGTAGCTATACCAATTACCGTGGCATGCGCAACATGAAAAGCATCGTCTATCTTCTTCATTTTTCTGGCAGATCAGTAAACCAGCCTCCAAACGCTAGCTTTTCTAAATTTCCATTAACTAAAGTCTTGTTTGGATCCCACAAACTAATTGTTAGTAGCTAATTTTTAGTTTTAATTCATATAAACAGTCTAACTAATTATTAAACTAATTGTTAGTTTCCAACTAATGGTTAACCATTAATCCACAAAATTGAATTAATAGGAGCTAATTGAGGTCATTTACTTTTTTTTTCAAATATTAGTCCAAAATATCAAAACATATGTGAACTAATTATTAGTCAACTAATTATTAACTAAATAATAATTAGTTTAGTCGATCCAAACAGACCTAAATCTCTCCAAACAAGCCCTGAGGTGGCACCTTATCTTGTGCTCTCCAATTAGGCAAAACCGTACCAAATTTTTGTTTGGTTTACATATGCTATTCTGGGGAATAAACCAAACAGGCCTCAAGAGCCTGGATGCCATCTGGGATTCAGCCCAACTCATCAAAAGCTAGTAATGTTTACTGTCGATCTGAAGCATCAAAGTCAAAGTGCAACTGGTTGCAAGATAACGGATATTACCACTTCCCATGGACCTTTCACTGGAGCACAGATGAAACAAACGGGCAAAATATATGAGCTATTCTGGAATAAAGGAGAAATGAGCTACAGAACACAGCCAGTTTACAGAATGAAGATTGATGCAAGAATCACGAGTCCCCAGTAGAGTGGCCCAAAGGCCTAAAATGTAAGAAAGAACATGGCTTTAATTCGGGATGCTAACCCAGTAGCTAGTCCACCGACAGCTGCACCACTGCTTCGGAAGAAACTCTTTCCTGACAAACTGCTGCTTCAAGGACAACTTAATCAGATTACAGTTTATATGGAAAGCGGCAAATACGCCGTAGTAAATAGTTTACTAGAGTTGATTCTACAGGGCATCCATATTACATATGGGTGAATCAGTTGAGCCTACTATCGCAATATCATCAGAAATTTAAAGATAATCCAGCTTAGCTAGCCGGCCGGCTCAGTTGCACCTGCCAGTCCAGCCGGAGCCTCAACAGCAGCACACTCTACAGTTTCCTCGACAGCTAAAGTTTTCGTGCCAGCTTCTTCAAGAGTGGCATCCTGTAAGGTTTTCTCAGCTGTCACGGATTTCTCATTTGGTGATTCAGCCGTGGCACCCTCTGAAATTATCTCAGCTGCCATAGCATTCTTATCTGGTTCTTCAACGGTGGCATCCTCTACAGCCTCAGTTTTCTCATTTGGTGCCTCAACTGTGTTATGCTCTACAATTTTTCCTGCTGTTATAGATTCCTGAACGTGTACTTCAGTTGCAGTTTCAACTTCTTTTGTCTCCTCAGCTCGTGCAGTACCCCCCACAGTTTTCTTGTTTGTTGTAGTTTCCTCAGGGTGTACTTCAGCTGTTATTTCACCTTCCGTTCTCTCCTCAGCCAGTGCATTTTCGTCTATATCTTTAACAGCTGTTGTAGTTTCCTCGGTGTGTAGGTCCACTGTAGTTTCACCATCTGTGGTCTCCTCAGCTAGGGCATTATCCTCTAGGGTTTTCTCAGTGGTTGTAGTTTCTTCAATGTGTAGTTCCGCTGTAGTTTCACCTTCTGTGGTCTCCTCAGCTAGGACAATATCCTCTGAAGTTTTCTCAGTGATCATAATTTCCTCAACATGTAGTCCTGCTGTAGTTTCCCCATCTGTGGTTTCCTCAGCTAGGGCATTTTCCTCTAGACTTTTCTCAGTGGTCATAGTTTCTTCCACGTGTAGTCTCTCTGTAGTTTCACCATCTGTGGTCTCCTCAGCTAGGACAATATCCTCTGAAGTTTTCTCAGTGATCATAATTTCCTCAACATGTAGTCCTGCTGTAGTTTCCCCATCTGTGGTTTCCTCAGCTAGGGCATTTTCCTCTAGAGTTTTCTCAGTGGTCGTAGTTTCCTCAATGTGTAGCTCCGCTGTAGTTTCACCATCTGTGATTTCCTCAGACAGGGCATTATCCTCTAGGTTTTTCTCAGTGGTTGCAGTTTCCTCAGCATGTAGTTCCACTGTATTTTCACCTTCTGTTGTCACCACAGCTAGGGCATTATCCTCTACAGTTTTCTCAGTGGTCATAGTTTCCTCAATGTGTAGTCCCGCTGTAGTTTCACCATCTGTTGTTTCCTCAGATAGGGCATTATCCTCAAGGTTTTTCCCAGTGGTTGCAGTTTCCTCAACATGTAGTTCCACTGTAGTATCACCTTCTGTGTTCTCCTCAGCTACGGCATTATCCTCTACAGTTTTCTCAATGGTCATAGTTTCCTCAACAAGTAGTCCCACTGTAATTTCACCATCTGTGACCTCTTCAGCTGGGGCATTGTACTCTATGATTTTCTCAGTGGTCATAGTTTCTTCCACGTGTAGTCCCACTGTAGTTTCACCATCTGTGGTCTCCTCAGCTAGGACATTATCCTCCACAGTTTTCTCAGTGGTTGTAGTTTCCTCAACAAGTACTTCAGATGTATCTTCACCTTCTGTTGTCTCCTCAGCTAGCACTTTAACCTCTAAAGTTTTCTCAGTGGTTGTAGTTTCCTCGACGCACACTTCAGCTGTAGTTTCACCTTCTGTTCCCTCCTCAGCTACCTCTTTATCTTCTACAGTTACTTTAGCTGTTGTAATTTCCTCGATGTGTACTTCAGCTGAAGTTTCACCTTGTGTTGCCACCTCAGCTACCTCTTTATCTACATTTACTTTAGCTGTTGTAATTTCCTCGATGTGTACTTCAGCTGAAGTTTCACCTGCTGTTGCCTCCTCGGCTATATCTTTGTCATCTATAATTTCCCCAGCTGTTGTAGTTTCCTCAATATGTACTACAGCTGAAGTTTCACCTTCTATTTTCTCCTCAGCTAGTGCTTCAGCAGTAGCTTCATTTTCTGCTTTCTGATCTAGTGCTCCAGATGTGGTTACACAATCTCCTGTCTCCCCAGCCAGTGCTTCAACAATAGCTTTATCTTCTATTTTCTCATCTGTTTTGTAAACTTGTTCAGCTTGAGCAGCATCTAGTGAAACTTTGGACTCACTAGGTCCTGCAGAAAAGGCATTGCCACATTGCATATCAAGCATGCAAATATTGTCTAAATTGTAAACTCACTTATAAAACGTAATAGAAGGAATGTTTACCAGGAATGTCCCGGCCATGGTACTCCGTGCATGCATCTGGATTATTGGTTTCTGAGGAGCCAAGAAAAAATGGCATATTCACAAGACGATAACTACGGAGTGAAGGACCGAAAGTACTATACTTGCCCGCAATGCTGAAAGCCTTTTCAGCATCAGCTCGTTTCTTGAATACAACTTTAACAGTACTTGTGCTGGTCTGAATTTCAGTCTCAGATTCTTTCAGTGGCCCATAGCGACCAAACATCTTAATCAGATTAGTTTCAGAAGGAAGAACAGTTGACCTACCAAAGCTCAAAACAAGTGCAGTGGGCTTGCATTCATCAACCATCTTTTCATCGACATGGATAATTGATCTTTCTATCACTTGTATCTGTTTCTTAGGACTCAATGGTCCATGGTGTAGATTTTGTTGTGAATGGTGATATGTTTCACGTGATGATCTCCTACGCCTTGGCCTCATGCTTGTACTATCTCTTCTGAGGTCATGAATTGGGTGATTATGCAAACTCAAGCCAGACCAGTAGGAGTCCTGCATGTGATCAGTTGTCTCCACCTCAGGAGAGGGCAAAACCTTTCTCTTTCGCCCCCTCTTTGCCATTTTTTTCTCAACAATGTTTGCTTCAGTAGTAGTAGAAACAACATAGTTCCTATAATCACTGAAGTAATTAATTATCATTGCTGAGAAATTGTATCTATTCATTGGCTCTGCAGCCACGGAACACAGTTGGGACAATAATTCCTTGGGGTCGGCAATGTGGTGCTTATGCATACGTCTCCTTTTTGCACGCTTCTCCACAGTAAGCTCATTAACAGCATCATCGCTAGAGACATCAAAATCTCCATTTTCTGTTTCTGCAGTGTTCTTATGAGCCATCAGTTCATTTTGAGACTTAACAATAGATGAGGATCCTGTCAGCTGACTTGCAGCTCGCCGAATACATTCCCCAATCTTGAAAGAACTACCAAAAGTTGGAGTTATTGACTTGGTCTCAGAATCTTCAAATGAGTCGAGGCTTCTTTTCTTCTTGCTCTGTAAGCCATCAAAATCATCAAAGTCCATAGTCATCTGCCTTTGCCTTTCCACAGGATGACCATAAGAATTATCATTCGAAAGATTGGATGTTGCCTTTTTCTCTATCAACTCCAGACCATCCTCAGGCTTCTGCTTACGAGGGCGCCCCCTACCTCTCTTGGGCTTATCAGGTGGAGGATGCTCTACATTAGTGACAACTTCCTCAACCATTACATCCTTGGTGGAAGAAGTGTCTATGCCATTCTCAACCCACGCGCTGCCTGTTTGGAATGATGCAAGTTCAGGGCATCCCTTTGATCGGTAGAAAGATGTAAGTTGAGAACAAGCTATCACTAATTCCAGCAGGTCACCACCTTGACCAGGGAACAGAGCCAGTGACTTAATATAATTAAGAAGATTTTCTGGACAGAAACATGCCAGGATCTCAGACCGATTAACTGCTGAGCAAGTAACTCCATCCTTGAGCCCAGCATTCTCAACCATATAAGACATCCCATTGTCTGAGAGCTCTTCAGGCAAACAAGAACAACTCATCCCTGATAATATCCGTCTTGAGAGTTCTTCAAGGGCATAATTAACTGAACTAACAAAGGCATCTGAACTGCTCTGCTTCTCCATTTGTGAATAATTTGCTACAAAACGCTTCAACTGGGATTCATCGCACCATGCAAAAGTATTGTCACCGAAATATGCTACCAGATGGCTTCCCTTCTTCTGATGCTTCAATGCCAACTCAGAAGCATCTGAAGGATCAAAAATCTCACCAGGCCACCAAGGATGGCTTTTTACTTTACCCCAAACAAGATCCGAAACTCGAAAATCGCCTTTATCAAGAGGAGGAAGGCAGTATCTAGCACAAAGATCAAAATTTGCAGAACTAGAAGTCTCGTCGCACCCATTATTTCCAACACCACGAACTTTCTCACACATAGGAAGGATTGATCTATCATGCTGCTGTTCAGGCGTGGGAGCTCCATCATCCTCTTGGATCTTGGAGCTCCCCTCAACAACAGTAATCATATTATTCTGCATTTCCTTGTCACAGCATGCCACGCCATTATCATTTCCTCTTTTTCCCATGCCACAGGTTACATTGACATAATTTTCTTCGAGTTTATTGGATACTGAAATATAGTAATGTAATTCAGCGATGCACCAAAGGGAGTTAGAATATTACATCAAACTGTTAAGTCTGCTTACCGGCTTCAGCATGTTCAGGAGTGGCAGAAGAAGGTGCTTCCACTTCTTCACGAGCAATGGCAACATCTGCTGCAGGAACAGGCTTCCACGTCTCATTCTGCAAAACCCTAGCCTCCGCTTCCAACTTATCCTCACCACTATCTCCTCCATCTAACCCTCGTGCCCCGTTGAGATCTTCTCCTTCAACCATACCAGCTGACTCCGCCGCATACAACGGATCGCTCGCCACACCACCCGTCACCGCAGCCTTCACCTCAGCATCAACCGCCACCTCCTCCACGGCTTCCGTCATCGTCACATCAGCGTCTCCCGCAGAGGCCGACATGCCAGCCAAGCTCCCTGTCGCGTCCCCCGCGATCGGGGCCGCAGCATCAACCACCATGGTACGCGCCCCCTCCCTCGGCTCGCCGAGGCCGCCGTCTTCCCCCGGATCCGGGGCCACCACAGCCACGTGGCTCGAGCTCATCGGAGCGAGGTCCCCTAAAGCCGCCGCCCCCGGCGAGGAATCTGCAAGGAAGGATCGAAGAGAGGTAGGGAGTCAGCACGGGAGCTCGAATCGCCCCCCACCCCCGGATCTCGGAATTTACCTGCCTACCGGGCGGGGCCGAAGGGGTAGTGCGCTCCCGTGGTGAGCTCGGCTGGCGCGACGACTCGAGGCGATGGAGAGAGAGAGATGCGGGAGTGAACGGGGAAGGGGGTGCGTGCCGTTGTGAGCGTCTCTTTCGCGTTGCGGGCGTATCGCTAACTTGGGGTGTTTGTGCCGAGATTAGCCGGGTGCACGGTGAGGAGGAATGGAGATCGAGGATTGGAGGGTTGGAACTTGGAATTGGGGGTTTCACGGGGAGGAAGACGAGATTGCATCCCCAATTAAAATGAGTTTTGCTATGACACATATGCTTGCAGTTAACCTTTTAGCATATTCGTATAGTAGTTAACATTAATATATGACCAATATGTCTCTCTCATAAAATTTTTTGGTTCATGTGTCTAAACTGGCTACAAGCTTACAAGCTGCTTATCTCTCTCTCTTCCACCTCAGCATTTAGCCTGCTTATAGCTTACTTGCAGCCTGTTATTATACTTGCTCTAAGTAACTTTAACTCAATTTAAATAAAAAAAACATACTAATATATATACAATATCAAATAAATACACTAGTAGAAAATGATTTGTGTTAGTTTAATGAAACTAATTTGAAACTGCAGTCGTTAGTATATTATTCTATAGAATTGATAAAAATTAGACAAGTTTCACTTATTAAAATTTAAATGACAGGTAATAATTAATTCTATCTCAAATAAACTCATGCATAAGTAACAAAAAAAAGGCATATATGCAGCAGTTTGGCGCGTCGCAATTTTGTTTCGCCGTGCAAATTTGGAAAAAAAATCTCTAGACGGGCTAATGGACCAAGCGGAAACTCGTGTAAATTAAATTTTGAGTTGAGTTTTACACCTTCTAAGTTTTTGTATTTTACATATAAGTGTATTTTATCGTACCATTGGGATGTTCTCTTAACTGGTATTTATCATTAAGCATATAAGTGTTTGTCAATAGCAAAACTTCTAAGCCGACTATATACTGCTAGCAGCTAGAAGTCCCTCTAAACAACTACTCATCAATCAGTTAGATATTTGCACTAGTTGACTTGCTCGTCTAGTTGCCCCACGCATACTTAGAGAGAAATGAATGCACTAGCCGACGACAAGAGCAAAATAGAAACGAGGAAGAGCGCCTTCAGATTCTCCATTTTTAAGCGAAGGGAGGAAGTGAGGAGTAGCCCCTCCCCCTCTCCCCCCTCCCATGGCTCACAAGAAAGTTGAATTCACTTAGTAAAGTAAAGTATTGTGATTGGTCTATTTAACCATATAAAATATAAAATTAGATATTATTTTACCCCTAAAAGTTCAAATGATCCTAGTAGTGTTTTGCAATTCATTGGGTCAACTTGGTTTAAATAGACGAATGTATATACTATGTTGCTTCAAAAAATATATACTATACAAAAATAGACCAAGCACAATACTTTATAGTGTTAAGATTTCCTTATTACAATGTCCAGCTCCAAAGGACAAAACTAAATTATCTGAACATTGTTGCATGCACAACCACTCTAACGTATGCTCCTTCTCGATAGCTTTATTAGAAATCTAAGATTTGACAGGTGATGTGCGGCACTGCCACACTACCATCATCTAAAATTCCAGCACTGATCTTCAAATGAGCTAGGTCCAGGATCCTAGGTATCGGAAGAATTGGAATCTATTTAAAATTCCATGAAAAATGAATGGTGTGAAATTCAATTGAAACCTAATATTTCTATTTGGGTATTCCATGAAATTAAAATCTAACAATTAATTCTAAAACTTGTTTAGATAATCAAACCATAGAATCAATTTCACTATTATATAAAAAACTATTATCATTTCCGTCTAAAACAGGAAGAGATAGTAATTAAAGTCAATTCCTTTTTCTTGAAGATGAATTGAGCTGAAATATAAATTCTATTTTAGAATTGTAGATAGTATTTTATAATTCTAATTTAAAAATGATCCAAACAGTTCATCTAATTCTAGTCTTTCAATTCTAAATTCAATATGATCAGAGTGTCTCCAAAAGATGGAATCCTCCATCAGATTCTGGGCCTCATGGAACTGATGGGCCACCATTGCCGGAGGATCTCGGGCTGCGACGTGCCGGAGGGAAACGTGGGCGTCCGTCTATCGCTGCGAGGGGCGACGCGTGGTGGGACATACTGGAATGTAGGGGGGACAAGGACAAGTGCCATTCGGGTGGCTGGGCGCTGGCGTGCAGTTGGCGGGGAAGTCGCCGTCGTTGAGGGGATCGCCGGATCGGTGTGCTCCATTCCGGCGGCGCCACGGCGAGGCGGTGAGCTTCGCTTCTTTCTCTGTTCCCCCTTCTTCTGGCTCGATCATGTCCTTGTTGCTGCCAATGGCGTGTCATCTCGATCTGTGCATACGTGATATGTTGTTCACAGCTCTGATGCCGGCGATCATTATGTTCTTCACTGCGCTTTCGTGATCTGTTCGATCGTTGTGCCATCCATACAGCTGAGGAATACGCGAGAGATGGGGAGGAAGGCGAAGTGGTTCGATGCCGTGCAGAGAGCTTTGAGCACGGGAGAACCTGACCCCGAGGATGAGGAAAGGAAGGTAACGATAAAAATGAATTTTTTTGTCGATCCCTACTCGCCGTCAAATTTTCGTCGATATAAATGAACTAAGCCCACGATATCAACTGTGATCGGAAGGCCAAGAGGTCGATGGACAAATCGAACCTGAAGAAGATATGGAAATTCAGCAGGTCGACCTCGGCGGCGCCGGAGACCGCTCTGCCTCCGGCGGCGCAGCAACCTCATCATGATCCTTCGCCGGCACAGCCTGATCGGCAGCAGGATACGGGGATCAGAGAGGCCGAAACCTCCTCGCCGGTCGCCGCCGCTGGGGACGCCGCCGCCGCCGCACAGGCAGCAGCTGCAGTGGCGATCCGCCCCACGGACACCGCGCCAAGAACTCCGGCGCGTTCCGCCGAGGAGCTCGCCGCCCTCAAGATTCAGGCGGCATGCAGGAGCTATCTGGTAACCCGTCCCCGGCGAGATCGAAAAAGATCGCTCTTTGCCGCCACTTTATATACGAAAATTATTGAAAAAAAATGCTATAAATCATTTATCAACTTTCTAGAATTAAATCCATTCGTTTGAACCTTAAATAAATGTCATAAATCCAATTTCATCCATAAACCATCATCCGGCTCCTGTTTTGAACAGGCCTGAATGGTCCCATACTTCCATTGCTGGCAAAATTTTTTCGCCTAGCTGGTCGGGTGCCATGGCTCGTAAAGATCTGAGAACTTTCACTTGCAGGCAAGGAGAGCACACCAGGCGAGAGGACTGGATCGGTTGATGTCTCTGGTGGTTGGCGGAATCGCCGCCAAGCGCCAGACCGAGGATGCATTGTACTGCATGCAGACGATGACGAGAGTTCAGACCCAGATATACTCCAGGCGGATGAAGACGGAGGAGGACAAGAAAGCCCTGAAAAGCCAGGTCCACGTTAAACAGGGCATTGACAAAACAAAGGTGCAATGCATTATGCATCTATGATCGATTACTTGCTCCTCCTGTCACTCCATTTCCACAGCTTTCTGAAAAAAAATCATTCTTTTTGCTGCTGTAAATCGACGTATCCTTCACATTTCCTATATATGTAAGAGTAGTAAAGATGTATATATCTGACGATGCTCTGCTACCTGAGTGTGTCTTGGTAGATTGTTGCTGAAGGATGGGACCATGGTCATCAGTCCAAGGAGCAGATGGAGGCCGTCCTGACGGTGAAGCAAGAGGCGGCTTCACGGCGGCAGAGAGCATTGGCATATGCATTCGCTAATCAGGTGGGAGTTCATGCAACATCCGGTAGTTGGCGTTTACAATTTGTTTCTTGCTCGTTTTCTGAAGTTTGGATGGTATCTGCGAGCAGTGGAGTAACAGGAAACCTTCGTCTGCGCGAGCTGCACCGCCTCCAATGTTCATGGATACCGGCAACCCAAACTGGGGCTGGAGCTGGGCGGAGCGCTGGATGGCGGCGGCGAGGCCGTGGGAGAGCCAGACCACGCCGGACAGCAGCCGTGCACCGGGGAAAGCCGCCCGCGGGCGGACGCGGGTGGCCATGTCGGTGCAGATACCGACGACGCCGGGCAGGTTCGCCCGGCCGCCGAGCTGCCCGTCACCGTCGACACCCACGCCGCGGTCGCCCTCGGTGTCGGGGAGGACGTCGGTCGTGCCGGCGAGCCCGAGGGCCAGCCCGCTCCACAGGTCGGAGGGCGACCTGCGTCGCACGACGAGCCTGCAGTACGAGCGCCCGCGGAGCAGCCAGGAGCGCCCGGCGGGGAGCAGGAGCCCGCTCCACGGAGGGAAGGGCGCCTGCTCTCTACGGCGCACGGCGAGCGTGCGGTCGGGGGAGCTGCCTCGGCTTAGCCTGGGAGGAGCCGCGCCGGCGCTTGCTCTGGCGAGAGACGACGACGTGAGCGCGCCGGCGACGCCCAGCTACATGCAGACAACCAAGGCCGTGAGGGCCAAGGCCCGCCCGACCGCGCTCGAGCTCCCCGACAGAGCGGCGCCTGATCAACAGGTGCCATCGCCGTCGGTGATCAAGAAGCGCCTCGCCCTGGCTCTCGCGGACAAACCGAGCGCCTCGTCGCCGAGCAAGGCGAAGGCCGAGGGATCGACGCGACGCTCGCAGCCACCGAGCCCCAGGTTTTAGACAGCCACATGGCTATATGGCTAGCGTATATAAGTTCTATTTTGTTCCACATGAAGTGGAAAAAAAACTTGTACATGCTGTTTTGTACCGTATTTTCACTTGGTTATTACGAATTAATGATCAATGCTCTCATCACCCCATAAATAATTTGGAGGTTTCATACCCTGATTTGAAATAAATTCATTAATTCAAATACGCATATGTTGAACTGGAGCACTGCAAATCAGTGCACATTTGGGCAATAATTCACATGTTCATGTTCATACATAGATAAAAGTTGGGTGGCCTTTTCTCAAAAAAAAATACATAGATAAAAGTTGCATTAAAAGCATGTCTTTTAAATTGTATGAGTTTATCTTCGAAAATACTTCGTCTAGGCGTCATAGCTATAAAGTACAAAAAAACGATGGTTTTTTAACATTCCGCGAAAAATACTTCATCTCTTGGTTGAAAAATATTTCAATAGATATAAGCTCGTTCGACCACGTTTTGTACAACCTAAGAAACCGATGTATATACAACACTACTACTTTTATGTTTTAGTAGTTAAAACTCAATACTTTATATACATGTAATTAGATCTCACTTTGTTTCACTTTATGTTTTATTGAAATATTTTTCGTTGCTGAAACACTAGTGTTCGAACTTTTACGTTTCGTAGGACATTACTTCTTATATGTATAATTCATCTCTCAATTGGATTTAATTTTTCTTCAGTACAATTCATTTTTAATCAACGATACTTAATCATTCATCTTATTAAAATTTTTTGTGCAAATATTTTTTGAAACAGAATGGGGAAAACCCTTTCCCATTTCTATTAAAGAAATGCAGTTGAGGTTCTGGCATTCATCCAAGAGACAAATTTTAGACAGACACAAGTTCAACGAAAAAAAAGAAACACACCCGATAGGGAATACTGAAATTTGTCTAATTATTACAACCCAGTAAAACTCACACAGTAGCAAACCAAAGTCCAGTCGAGCGGCAAACCCAGATACTACTACTTTAAAATAGACCACGGAAGGAGAACTCGAAGTCTGAAGACGAATTTTGTCACCCACAGATCAAGTCTCTTGAAAAGTTCCAGCCATGTTCAATGTAAATTTCCTTTACCACCTACTCTATTAGTCGCACCCCCAGCTCTAGTTTTCTTCCCCTTTCCACCGATTTCTGCAACAAGGACTACGACGAAATCCAAAAGCAGATAAGACTTACCAATTCATTCGGTTCATTGATCAGCCTTCTTTTGAAGAAAAGATTATTTCTACTCTTCTAGATACTCCTCAGTATTGTCACAATTCCAATCTCAAATACTTTTTTGTTTCTTCCTCAGCCTCCACAACCAGCTTTGCCATAAATGATCCATATTGGCAAAGGGACCAATGTTAAAATAGATTTTAACTAATGCCCAAATGAAACGAGATACAACACAGTAAAAAAATAAGTGTTGCACTGTTTCATCCGCAGAAAGGACAAGGTCTATCATTTCTTTTCCAGCCTCTTAAAAATAATTTATGATTGAAGAATAATAAAATAATTTATGATTGAATAATAATAAAATAAATTATAACAAAATAAGTGATATTTCAAAATATTTTTGAGTAAGACAAATGGTCGTGATAAAATCAACATGTTATTTAAAAAATGAACGAACAATTAGAACAAACTTGCCCTAAATCGAATTTTTCGAAGCCCAATGGAGCAATTAGGCCCAACAGAACACTCTAGCCTGGCCCATCATACACGTGGCCGTAGTTTCTAGAACCATCCATCTCGCTGCTATAAATGCACCCCACTTCCCTCGCAAAACCCTAACTCGCATTCGCAACGCCGCCCTCCCCCCCCCCCCTCCCCGCTCCGCCCTTGCCGCCGCTGTTGCCCTTGCGCTTTCTTGTTGTGCGGCTCGTACATCGTGGGCGAACAAATCTGCAGCAGTTTCGCTTGCTACTTGTCATGATCTTCTTCTCGTTCGTTTTTTTGTCGCATGCAGCTTGGAACGATCACTATCTCTTTTTGTGTTTGTGTGTTTGGTCGCCTCTTCTTTCGGCTGCAAGGGAACGATCCACTCTTGCCGGCCTTGTTCTGGAGGCGTAAATCGAATCGCCGTGGGGAGCTCATCTGTGGGATTCCGGCTGCCGTCTTCGCGGCATCGGGGTCTCCTCTCCCCGCAGCGGACACAACCTACTACCCATGTTTCACTTTCGACCATTGGATATTTCGATTTGCGCCTCGAATCGGCAATCCTGTTTTTTTATCGTATTTTAGGCCGAACGGATAGAGCGATAGCCACCTGATGCATCTGCGACCCAAGTTCGTGATGATGACTTGCAGAGTTGCAACTAGAATACGATATTAAACGAATTTCAAGTTAATATAGATTTTTTTAAAAAACGGTAGGAAAATATTTATAAATTGTTTTAAATCTATTTATTAATTTTCTAGAATTAAAATAAATTTATTTGTGATCAGTCATCTATTGTCATCTTCATAAAGTAAGCTGGCTGCATCTGAAATTCTGAATGATTTAACGGATTATCTGTAACTAATCATCATAAACAGATTTTATATCAGAAGAAACATGAGCATCCATCAACTCAGCAGAACAGTGTGCTCTTTTGTTTTTTCATACTTAACTACTGCGATATTTTTTAAGAAGTATGTGGCTCGGTTTGTTTTAAAGTAATTTGATTTTTTTTTGAAAAGATCAACCCAGACTCGGTTTGACGAGACATTTCCGTCGCTTGAGTAGTTTAACGTCGAAATTATGATGAGATTTGATATCAAAAATCTCATATTTATTTTATAATTAGAGTAATCATAAGTTGATCTGAATTTTTTTAACTGATGTAAGATTAGCAGAGCAAATGCAGGTTGATCTGAACTGCTAGGAGAATAGCATAGCAAACACAGCTTAATCTAAAATTTGTTTGACACGGCTCTAGTTCAGGCATATTTAGAGCATGTAAGATTAGCAGTGCAAATGCAGGTTGATCTGGATGTTTTCACCTATCTAGTGGGGTATTAGCAGAGCAAACCCAAGATTGTCAGAATGTTTTCCACTTAAATGCTGGGAGTGGGAGATTAGCAGATCAAACGCATGTTGATCTGAACTGCTAGGAGAATAGCATAGCAAACACAGCTTAATCTAAAATTTGTTTGACACAGCTCTAGTTCAGGCATATTTAGAGCATGTATGATAAAATAAATTGATCTAAACTTTTGTTTTCACTTAAAAAATCAATTGGTTTAACAGAATACTCTCAATTTATTTAACTAGATTTAACAGCCCTAAAATTCTTTAATCTAAAACTGTGAAATGAAAAACGGCATTTCACTTCTGGGAGATTAGCAGTTCAAACGCAGCAAACATTGTACAGGTTGATCTGAATTTTCTCCACTAAACTACTGGTGGGAGACTAGCAGAACAAATATTACACCGGTTGATCTAATTTTCTCCACTAAACTACTGGTGGGAGACTAGCAGAGCAAACATTATACAGGTTGATCTGAATTTTCTTCACTAAACTACTACTGGGAGATTAGCAAAGCAAACATTACACAGGTTGATCTGAATTTTCTCCACTAAACTAATGGTGGGAGACTAGCAGAGCAAACATTACACAGGTTGATCTGAATTTTCTCCACTAAACTGATGGTGGGAGACTAGCAGAGCAAATATTACTGGGAGACTAGCAGAGAAAGCCTGGGTTGATCTGAAATGGAGGCCATCTGGCCATGGCAGAAGCTGCAACGGCCAAAACAAACGCTCTCTCCACTTCCCCACGACGCCGTCACTCCCGGCTCCTCCTCCAAATACGTGGTCCGCACGTCCACCGGCTTGCGCCAAACTTAGCCTCCGCCTCGCTTCCCCTCTCTCTGCCCCCCTCCATCTCCTCCCCATCTCAGGGAAGGCCCTTGGATCCCTCTCCAAGGCCTTCTCCTCCAGCTTCTCTCCCATCTCTCAGCGATCGGCTTCCTTCATTCATCTCTTCGCCTGCGCCAGCGAGCGAGCGAGCGAGCGATCGCCGTCGTCCCACGTCCATCTCCTCCGACTGCGTCGGTCGTCTGACAGGTGTTCCGGTGCGCGGCGAGCCGGGCTGGTCGGCGGCGGCGCGATGGCGTGCCACGAGGTGAACGCGCCGCGGCGGGGCTGCTGAGACGCGCGATGATGGTCGGGGCGCGGTGACGGCGGCGGCGGCTTACTCGGGGTCCGTCCGCGCGTTTCTTGGCGTTCTTGGCCTGAGTCGTCGTCACTGACGACACACAGGGTCGCCACCACGGCGAAGCGGGGAGGGAGCGCGAAGATGAGCTGCTTTCCGTGTTTCGGCAGCGGAAAGAAGAAGAATGCGCAAGCCGACGCGGAGCAATCGGAGGGGCCGCCAGAGGCGTCGCGGATGACGCCGCCTCCGGCGGTGTCCGTGCCCGCGCACGCCACCACGGCGTCTGTGTCCGCGCCCATGACGCGGCCGACGCAGGTGAATGGTCAGACCGGTGAGCGAGATCCTCTCTGCTCTGTCACTTTCTCGATTCCTTCCGATCCTGGCTGTGATCAGGGCTAATAAACGTCGTCATGCCGGTTCTTGGCCATGCAGAGAACCATGCCCCATCAACCGAGGACGGCTCGCTCCCGCTACCCATCGCCGGGCAGGCTTTCGCGTTCCGCGAGCTCGCGGCGGCCACCGATCACTTCACGCCGTACAACCTCGTCGGAGAAGGAGGCTTCTTCCGGGTCTACAAGGGTCAACTGGAGAAGACTGGCCAGGTGCTTAATCGACCACAACAATTTCACATCCATTCATTGAGCAGTGATCACCTGAACGAATTACAGCGGCAAATTCTTAATTTCTTATGGCTGGTTTGGGCAATCAGACTGTGGCCATCAAGCAGCTGGACAAGCATAGCTTCCAAGGCAACAATGAGTTCCTAACCGAGGTTTCCAAGCTCAGCCGGCTCCACCACGAGAACCTTGTCGACATCATCGGGTACTGTGCCGACGGCGACCAACGCCTGCTCGTTTATGAGTTCATTTCCGCTGGCACCTTGGAAGACCACCTGTTCGGTACACCACACGAGCTAGCTAGCTAGTTTTTCAGTGCTCCAGGATGATCCTGAGCTAGCTGACATCGTCCATGAACTGTTATCGCTGCGTGCGTGGGTGGCAGATTTGACGCCGGACAAGAAGCCGATAGACTGGTGCACGAGGATGAAGGTGGCGCACGGCGCGTCGCAGGGGCTGGAGTACCTGCACGAGAAGGCCAACCCGCCGGTGGTGTACGGCGACTTCAAGGCGTCAAACATCCTGCTCGACGCCGGCCTCACGCCCAAGCTGTCCGACTTCGGGCTGGCGCAGCTGGGCCAAGCCGGTGGAAATGCGCCGGTGACGGCCCCGATGATGGGATCGTTCGGGTGCTGCGCGCCGGAGTACGACCGCGGCGGGCTGGTCACCATGAAGTCCGACGTGTACTGCTTCGGCGTCGTGCTGCTGCAGCTCATCTCCGGGAGGAGGGCCGTCGACACCAGCAAGCCTGTGGCGGAGCAGAATGTGGTCACTTGGGTAAGTTGCCATGAGCCCATGGCAGTCATGATCTACAACTACAACTGCGGTTTCCAGTCAAGCTAGCATTTCGAATTAAAGATGCAACATTTCTCCCAAAGATTCATTTTTACTAATATGATTCATCCTTTTTACCAATGGTCCAGCTGATCCAATCATCCAATTTCATATTTACACTTACTTTGCTGTACTCCTTTGTTATTACATTTCCACCGGAATTTGCAGAACAGTCAGTTTGCTAAGACGTATTGCGATCTGCATTGCATGCCTGCAGGCCATGCCGATGTTCAAAGACCAGAGGAGATATCATGAGCTGGTTGATCCACTCATAAAAAGCGAGTACCCAGCAAAAGCATTGAACCAAGTGGTTGCCATGGCTGCGATGTGCTTGCAAGAGGAGGACTCCGTGCGACCGCTGATGGCTGATGTTGTCATGACACTGGGCTTCCTGACTGCACTTCCACCAGATCCACCAGCTGCAAGCGTTCCAGTTCCAGCTACTCCTCCCCCCGCATCAAAGAAGGACAAAGTATCAGATCACTCTGATAGTTCATCATCTTCTTCAGACGACGACGATAATGATGATGAGGACAACGACGAAGAAGATACAGAGGATCAATAATGAGGATAGCTGTCAAGGATTTATTTTTGGAGAGAAACGAAGAGGAGATTTTCATGCTTAATTCTAAGGAGCTGAGAAACAAGAGATGGTTTGATGTGGAAGGAGTTGTCAAATGAGTTGATCTTGACGTTTCTGATCCAAGGCCGTGACAATGTAAATTGGGATGGGGCTTCCACAAGTAATGTTTTTTTGTTGTGATAATAACAAAACATGTTAAACGATTGGATACACACAGTTTATCATATGCAAAGAAACAGCTACTTAACTCTTGGACTTGTAATTAATTTGTTGCCAGCCATTTTGGATTTGCATATGTAGTGCATTCAGTACTGAGTGTTAAGTTTACATCAGAGTCCGGTGCACTGCATGCAGCTTCTTGTGGTGTGCTTACATTTGTATGCCCGTACTAAACCAAAAGAAAATAACAAATAACAGTTCTTCTTGATTCATCCTACCAATCAGGCCATCACCACCAGTTTTTCTAGAATGAATTATGTACAAAAGAAACAACTTTTTCTCATCCTTCTAGAGCTTAACTATCATGTGATGTTACTACTTTGAGGCATCCTTGAGAAGGTACCACAAAGTACAAGATATCAGAGGTCAACGAATATGATTGGGAAAAAAATAGAAGCCGCTGCCCCACTGTCGTCGCCAGTCTTGCCACCAGCATCCCGCCTTTGCCCTACCGCCGCCGCCCCGGCCACCCCTGCGCTGCCCGAGCGCCTTTGTCGCCCATGGCTGCCCATAGCTGCGTCGACGACCACGCCGCACCACCCAACGTCAACGACCACGGTCGCGCCAACAACTTGCTAGCTTTGCTGCTCCTTGCACAAATGACATCAAAAGTACGAAAATACCCTTTATATTCAAATTCAAGAGGTATCATTTTATGTCCAGCAGGTACCAAGAGATACTGAATTAATCTCAGCCGTTAGTAGGGATGGCAATGGGGCCCCGTTCCCCGATCCCCGACGGGGATTTTCTCTATTAGGAGACGGGCATGGGGAAATCTCATCCCCGCGGGGGGACAAACGGGGAAAAATCTATCCCCGTCGGGTAAAGCAGGGACGGGGACATTCCTCTACTCCCCATCCCCGTTCCCCGTTAATATACCCGCGAAAATTAAATGTGAGTCCATATTATATATATATACATATGTATGTGTATGTGTGTATATGTTTGTGTGTATATATATGTATGTATATATATATGTGTGTGTGTATGTATATGTATATATATATATGTATATGTATATATATGTGTGTATATATATATCTAAACGGAGATTTTCTCCCCGACGGGTACCCGAATCCCCGACGGGGAGCGGGGATGGGAAAAATCCATCCCCAAAACCGGGGACGGGGACGGGGAACAGGGATTTTTTTGTCTAGCGGGGACGGGGACGGGGACCCCTCCCCGCCGGGGATTCTCCCCATTGCCATCCCTAGCCGTTAGATAAAAATAATGAATGGCTTATATTTGATACCTCTCCTCCTCTACTACTTTACGGCTGAAACATCCGTTAGATTTGATTATTTGAACACAAAGATTTCTAGCCTGCTCTCACCTCTTTATATGTGCAGGAGGCAGACATAAATTCACTAGCAAAACAATGCAAAAAAGATAATGAAAACTCATTCTACACTACTACATTATTTTGGACATTAATACAAGAAATCAAACATGGCAAATCTCGGAGGGAAGTTTTTTAGCAGTTCTTACTTGCTAACAACTATTATAAAGTACCAAAAAAGTAATGCCACTGTAAGTGCGATTCATCTAAAACCGGCACATACGAGTCTACACGTGTGCCAGTTAATAAAAACTGCCACACTATAGGTAATTTTGGTTAAGAACATGTACACATAGATGCCACCTACGTAGTTGATAATGTTTTCATGTGAAGTCGTTTAGGTAAGGGTTTACGTGCCGAAAAAATGATAATCCACCCTCTATTTAGAGAAAAAAATGAGAATTTACCTTCTTGATCATATCCACATGTTATTGATTTAAATGGATCCTTATATTCATTTAGATATAGGGAATAAATCCTCAATTTTTATTAAAAGAGGATATATTATCAAATCTCCTAGCTGCTGGTTCAAGTTTCTGTTCTAGTATTAAAGGTTTCAAGGACCAATCTAAAGGATGGTTTTGTCAGTTGACAATGAAGTACTCCACTCGTCTCACAGAGAATTTACTTTTGATACACAATTGATAAATTATATGTGAGAGTAGAAGTAGAAGACCAAAATGTTTCTTATTAAATAAGAAAAATACTATTATAAAGTGATAGATAAATGGTACGTAAGAGGTGTTGAAGAAATAAATTTTATTAATTTATGAACCAATTATAATTAATAGAATAAAAATAAATTCCTTTTAAACATAATTGAAGTCTTTTTCGTTGGAATCCGTGAAAATAGGAATTTTTTAAAATAATATTTTTTTTAAAAAAATTAAATCTGTATGTGCGTTTGAAAATTTTGCAAAAGTAGCATGTGGCCGGCACTTGAAGTGCCAAATGGATGCCACATTAGCTCAAGTTGACACTTCAAGTACCGATTAGAGCTGACGTGACAGAATCTGATAGGAGAGTAGCATCCAGTCGTTACTCGAAGTGCCGACTGAAGCTAACGTGGCACCAGTCAGCACTTACCGCATGCTACTTTTATAATTTTTTCAAATTAAAAAAAATATTATTTTTTAAAAAAATTCTGAAAATAGCCTCGTGAAACTATAAACGATGGGCCCAAATGGGCCCGGCCCATCAACTTATCCAAGCCCACGGGCTCTTCACCATGCGGCCCAGCAGTGCCGCTGCCCGTCTCCGGCTTGTCCCTTCTCTTCTCCTTCCTCCGACGAACTCCTCACGACCACCGGCCAAACCACCGTGAAAAAGGGGGGAAAGAAATCTGCTCCTTACCGTCGCGGCCACCTCTCTGCCTCCTCTCTCCCAAATCCCGCGAGCGATTCCTCCTGAATCCACTGCGCGTTTTGCTTCCGCATCCAATTTCCGCGAGCTTTCGATCTGTTCGTTCGCGGTCTCTGCTCTCCCGATCGATCCGATTGCCTCCTCGCTCCACGAATCGAGTCGCTCGGCGGGTGCGCGCGGCGGCGGCGGTTCACTGGTCCTCCGGGACTTGCGAGGATGATGGCGAGCCACGGCGCCGGGGCGGCCGCTGGATCCGATGCCGCTCCTGCCGAGGTAGATGATGCGACTCGTCTGATGATTTTTTTAAAAATAATTTGGCTGCTTGTTTGGTTGCAGTTAAGTTCCATGGATTGGGTCGTGATTGCTTTTTTTCATGCGGTTTATTCAGGAGGCAATAATTTTGAATTTTCTGCTAATTATGATACTTCAGCTAATTTGAGGATGTGCGTGGCAAAGTAAATTTTGATCAAGTAAATTAGGAAATTGAATCATATACCCCTCCTTTAGATGAAAAATTGAGGATTTACTCCCCCACACTGATTAGATCAATGATATGCGAGTCAAGAAGATAAATCCTTAATTTTCATTTACATGAAGGATATATGATCAAAATTTCCAAGTAAATTATTCATACAAGGTCGCTTCATTGTATTTTTGTCGAAGGAAAAGTGAAATAGCATGGCCTTCAATCAAGGTCAGGCCCGTGTGACCTTCTGGCTTCTTCTAAAAAAATGAAATAGCAAAATTTTGACCGAATTTGAAGGTCTTTGTTATGCTGAGAATTACGTATTTGCACCAGGAAGACTTGCATTTTCTACCTCCCGCATCACTGAAGTTGTCTTTTATATAAGTTGCAGCAAGGATGAATCTTTTGTTCATGGCTGCTGTAATCTGGTTATTTTGTGCATTATTGAAACTACGATGATCCGTTTATTTGCTACTGACAGGTCAACGTTGTGGGTCATACAAATCCATCTCTTTATCTGCCTATAACTTCTGCGCATCATTCATGGCCCTCTTCAACTGGGGCAGCTACAGTCTCGTGGAACTATCCACAGGACAATCCAAGCCAAGATGCAATTTACTATGATCCACAAAGGGATGTATCAGTTCCAGGAAGCAATGAGAACGTGGCTAGCAGTGCACCTCATAATGTTCAGCCAAGTATGGACACAGAAAATGCAACTCATTTTCATGTGCCTCACTCAAGTTCACTTCAACATGGCTACAGTCCTGCAGAATATGCAAACTATTATTATAATTACCCACAAACTACAAATGATTCTTCTGTCCAGCAAGGGGGAGCAAACCAACATTCAGGTGCAGCTCATCAGCCTCTTACTTCATTTCAGAATTCAGGGTCTTACGTTGGTCCTACAAGTAACACATATTACAATGCTGGTGGTCATCAGACTGCGCCAGGATATGGAACGAGCAGTTACTTTTATCAGAACAACACATGGAATGGTGGAAGCTCTGAAAATAGTTATACTCAGACTCAGTCATACCAGAACTACCAATCATCCAATACCAATGCAGTACAGCATTCCGTTTCAGTGCCTACCAATTCTTTCTTGTACCAGCAGCAGTACAACCAGTGGCCACACTATTACAATCACACTGTGCCAAATCCTGCTGGTGATCCAGTTGGGAACAGTAACACAGTTGCAAACACCACTTCTAGTTACTCCTGTCCCAGTATCCAGCCACCCCCACCAGGAACTACATCGTGGAAAAGTAATTCAAGTTCTTCTGTTGCACCTCCTATTCAGGTATATTGTTTCCTTCCTTTGTATATTGTTACTAACTGTACATAGCCTTCTCGGTGACAGCCTGGACACTTATTTATCATATGTTTTAGGATATCTGGCTATGCTGCTATTTGGGACAATCATTTATTTCTTTCGATCAGAACATGGTATCTTAAGTTGTGTTGCATGAATTATACCTAGCCAGCTTATCTCAAATTCAGCTTCACCCTCTTTCTGTGCATTTGGGTATAGCCATTCTTTTTAGTATGAGTTTCGAGGACAAACATGCTCTTTATGATATGACACAATAGAAATCTGTGATGACTCTTTCTATACTTTATGTAAGAGTTATGTGCCACTGGTAGTCTGGTACTTGTTAGATTGCATGCTTGTATGGAGAAGCTTCTAGTACTTTTCATACTAAGAAATTATCTGGATACTGTATGAATAAGCATTAATTTTAGTTGATGTGCAATACTTTTCGAAACAAAATCAAGAAGATCATCCTGTACTGAATCTTTTTGCATCCTTCATCAATGTTAAGCTGACATAAGATGTTACATAGCTATGCTGTTTGCTATTAGATATCAAGTGACAATGTTTAACTGTTGCTTTCAAATTCATGGCATAACTGCAATTGGTTTACTAAACTTGCTATTCTTGGTTTTACCTTTGTACATTAATCTTTCACAATGGCATGCCTGCTTTCATTTTATAGATTACAATGACTCTTCATTTGAAGGGTTTTGTTGCCTGACTGCCTATACATGTTTTCATCATGGGAAGAGAAAATCACTTTATCTAAATCTCACAAACCTGCAGGCTTCAGGTGCTCGAGAGCCTCAAAATCAATATAATAACCAGGCAGTCCAGACGTACACTCCAGTGTTGGAAAACCACTATGTTAACCAGAAACCAGGTAACCCAAGGTCTCAAACCATTATGCCAGCCAGACACCAGCATGCCCCAGAACAATGTGAATTTGAACCCCGTACAGCAAAGCAACAATGGTGATCAACAGAAGACTGTAGGTTCAAAGGTCTGAACTCAAATATTTCCTCAGTTAACCATGTCGCTGAAAAATTATAGCGAAATTTGCAGGTTTTTGTGACACCAGAAACTTCAAATGAAAACAAAGTACAGGTTCCACGAATTGCTCCAGGGTTTTCCATGGTAATACCGAAGAGCGAGAAGAAAATTTTAGGTGCTGACTTGGCAAAGAAGCCTACCTATGTTAGTGTTTCGATGCTGAAGAATGGCACTGATGCTGTAATTTTCTGCTCTTTCATTTCTGGCACATGGCATTTTAACTTTCTAAGGCTATTCTTATGCTCATAAGGAAAACAACTATCTGGGAAGCTATCGGCATATAAAACGGTTAATTTATATCTTAGTTTGCCCATTCCAACTTCTGGATAAAATTCATTTGGTGTCTATGGAAATGCATTGGGCTGTCCCTTTGGAAAATTCAACAAAAAAAAGTATCATGTCTTATGCTTATTAGCTTATACCTTATCAAGGAAGATCTTCTGGTACTTTCATACTCACCATCTCCTTTTCTCTTGTTATGTTTACTGTTTAGAGATCACTCCCTTTTTCATTACGTAATTATGCTACAAGGAATTTCAACCATTGCAAGGATGAGGCCCAAAGGGCTGCTTGCCAGAGTATGATAGAAGAGGTAAATCTTTAGTTTATCATATATTTTTTTCCTTCTGTTAGTTGGCATCATTCTGTTGTGAAAAAGGTTGCCATTCTTTAGTTGTGTGTGTGTGGATTGATACCCTGCCAAAGCTTCACAAGCTTTGGCACTACCAAAATTTGGTAGGGTAGAATAGATAGATATTTGTTTAGTTCAGTACCAATAAGAAACAAATCTATGGGAAATGCCAAAAATGACAGATGACAGATCACAGTTTATTAGTTAAATTCAATCCCATTCTTGGGACATCACATTATGCAGTGCTTCATTCAAATGTTTCCCTTTGTCGCTTATTTTGTGGTACTGTTACATCGATTTTGAATGGTTTAAATCGGTTGACTTTGAATGCCAGCCTTCTTATATTCCCTGATATAATTTCAGATAAAAAATAAAGCTATTGCTGATGGAACCCTTCTTACTAAGAATTGGGACACTGAGCCACTGCTTCCTTTGCTAGGAAGTGTTGCAACCATTAAAGAAACAAGGTTTGTGCTTGTAGCTTCTATGGACAGTGATAATGTAGCATTTTGAGAACATAAATACATGGGGCTTCTAAATACATTGACTGATGCAATTTTGTCGTCAGTTTTTAGACTTTTGTTGATATGGAAGTATACTTCTGCACAACCAACACCTATACAATGAATAAGAAATTAAGTTTGCACCTTTTTACAGTACTATCTTCTGGTTAATAAGTATTATCTGGTGCTGTCACCATCAAAAGTGCTAGGATCTAAGCAAATATCAGATTTTTTATCTGTACTAAGATATCTTCGGGGTTCGGACATTGCAAACGGCTGTGCCTTCACCCTTCTGGACGTCTGCTAATTCTATCGAGCAACTAGATAAACCCATGTGCTTTGCTATGGATAAAAAATACCATAATATTCTAAAGTAGTAAACTATTCACTTGTTTGCTATGGGGGGGTGCTCCCCTTGAATATGTGGCAATTCATTTATTGGATTCTTCTGTAATATTAGAAATACAGAGGACAATCTAGAAAGCTACAAAGGAAGAGGTGGGTGACAGATTCACTCTCACCATCACCACTAGAGTCTTTTGAAAGGAGTATATTTGTATAATTTATACAATGGAACTGTTAGAGTATATGTGTGTGTGTGTCTGTCGTGTGGGCCCCCCTGTGTGTGGGCCCCTCCTGTAAGCTCCTTCTTCTATCCTCCCAACCCTAGGGAGAGGAATCCATCTACCCTTTCCTACATGGTATCAGAGCACTAGGCTCCCTCCTTCCCCCCTCATCTCTCCTGCCGTCGGCGCCGCCGCCGCCTCCATGGCCGGCGAGCCTCCTCCGGCGAGCCCCGTCGTCTCCTTCTCGTCACCGGCGGCCTCCTCCTCCAATTTTCCTGTTGCGCCGCCCTCTGCCATGGCCGGATCCGCCACCCCCCGCCCGGATCCGACGCCGGGGCGACCAGATCTGGCGCCGCCGGCCTCCCCTCACCCGGATTCGCCGCCGCCGGACTCCCTCCGCCCTGCTTCGACGCTGGCGTGGCCGGATCTGCCGTCGCCGGCCTCCCTCCACCTTGCTTCGCCGCCGGCGTGGCCGGATTCGCCGCCACCGCTACCGCCCCGCCCGGACCCGAAGACGGGGCGGTCGGATCTGGCGCAGCCGGCCTCCCTCTCGCTGCCGCCGGCCTCCCTCCGGCCTCTGGGGCGCCGCCGCTCCTTCCCCCCGCCACGGCCATGGCATGGCCGACCATGGGGGGCCCCTCTTGCTGCCGCCGGCCTCCATCCGGCCTCTGGGGCACCGCCGCCCCTTCCCCCCGCCACGGCCATGGCCTGGCCATCCATGGGTGGGCCGCCGCCCTTCCTCCCCCCCCGCCGTGGCCTCGGGCTGGCCGGCCCTGGGCGCGCAGCCTGGTCTCCCGCCCCTGCTCGGTGCTGCTACTGCCGGCACCTTGCTCCCTGCCATGCTACCGCCGCTGGCATCCCATACCAGGGCCAGTTCTAGCTCCCATGTGGGCCCTGCGTGTTGGCCGGCCCCTACCGATGTGGTGGCTACCGACGCTGCCCTTGTTGCCGCCCTCGCCACTATGAAGACCGCTGCCGCTGCTGCTCGGGAGCGCGAGCGGGCGACCGCTCTTGCTTGGGAGAATGCACGCCAGACCGCTAATGCACTGCCCAAGCATGTTGCTGAGGCCGAGCGTCACCTCGGGGGTGCTGACCCCGCTGCCACCGCGACTCCAGCTGTCGCCGCCGATCCGGGTGCCGCACAGCTCCACGCCCAGGTGGCCGGTGTCCAGAACATCCGGGCGCTCGTGCCAGTCACCCTTGATCCCTCATCGTCCTCCTACGCGCGCTGGCGCGATCTGGTGCTCCTCACCCTCCAGCGCTATGCCCTGGATGACCATGTCCTCGTCGACACTCCAGTGGTCGCCCAGGGGTCAATTTGGCGGCGCATGGACAACGTGGTGCTGTCATGGATCCTTGGGTCCATCACTATCGAGCTCCAGGACATCGTGCGGGAGCTTGGTGGCACCGCTCGACAGGCTTGGGTTGCGATCGAGGGGCAGTTCCTTGGCAACCGTGAGGCTCGTGCTCTCCAGTTGGACGCTGCCTTCCGTACCTTCGTCCAGGGAGATCTCTCCATCTCGGAGTACTACCGTCGCATGAAGGGGATGGCGGATTCCCTTCGTGACCTTGGAGAGCCTGTTACGGAGCGCACTCTTGTCCTCAACATCCTCCGCGGTCTCGGCGACAGCTACGCCCATCTCCGGACGTGGATTACCAGGACTGTGTCGTTCCCCTCCTTCCACAAGGTTCGTGATGACCTTATCCTCGAGGAGCTGACCCGGGGGCTCGCTTCCACATCTACTACCGCGATTGCTCTTGTCACCTCCGGCTCCAGCAGGACGACCTCCCACCCACCGTCGTCACCGGCTCCCTTCCTTCTTGGTGCTCCTCCCGCCGGTTCCACCACTGGAGGGGGGGTCATGGTGGCGATCGTCGTCGCCGGGGAGGGGGGCGCCGTGGTGGTACCGGTCGCGCTCCGGCTCCTACCTCCGCCACACCAGCCCCTACCGCCGGAAGTGCCGGGAGTGCGCCCTAGCCATCCTTCTCCAACCCATGGACGGGGCGCATTTCCATGTGGCCGGGACAGTTCATAGCTACTTCTCGGCCTCCTACCCCACCTGCGGCCATGCTCATCGGGTGGCGGGTACATCATGCTCCTTCGACGTGGGGCCCGTGATCCGGTGGGTGGGACTAGACGGCCCTCGCGCAGTCATTCAACACCATGGCGTTGACTCCGCCGACCGCCATGGATTGGGTGGCCGACTCGGGTGCATCCTTCCACACCACTCCTCATGATGGTATTATCTCCTCTCACAGGCCACCCCACCCATCTCACCCTTCTTCCATCATGGTTGGGAATGGCTCATGTCTTTCGGTCACCTCCGTGGTTGATGCGGATCCTTGTGGGTCTTTTCGCCTGCAAAATATTCTTGTTGCTCCTGACATTGTTCACAATCTTCTTTCCATTCGTCAATTCACCACTGATAATTCATGTTCTGTTGAATTTGACTCTTTTGGTCTGATTGTGAAGGATATGGTCACCCAGCGTCCTCTTCTCCGTTGTGACAGCACCGGACCCCTCTACACGCTTCGTCTTCCACCTTTCGCTGCTCCACCCTCGTCCGCCCTTGCCGCCACAGCGTCCTCCACACTCTGGCACCGCCGGCTTGGTCACCCCGGTGTCGACATTTTGGCTCAGCTTTGTCGTAGCTCCTCTGTTCCTTGTAGTAGGGCTATTAGTGAGCATATTTGTCATGCGTGTCAATTAGGTCATCATGTTCGCCTACCTTTTCCTATTTCTTCCTCGCATGCTGTTCATGCGTTTGACCTTATTCACTGTGACTTGTGGACCTCTCCGATCATGAGTATTTCTGGTTATAAATATTATCTCGTTGTTCTCGATGATTTTTCTCACTACTCATGGATGTTTCCTTTGCGGTCCAAGTCGGATGCCTTCCCCACGCTCACTTCTTTGCTTGGGTTTCCACTCAGTTTGGGGTTACTATCAAGGCAGTCCAGTGTGATAATGGTCGTGAGTTTGACAACTCTGCTTCCCGGGCTTTCTTCCTCCCGAAGGGAGTCCAATTCCACATATCCTGCCCCTATACCTCCCCTCAGAATGGCAAGGCTGAGCGCATGATTCGTACCACTAACAATGTTATGCGCTCCATGCTTTTTCAGGCTTCAACTCCCGCTCGCTTCTGGGCTGAGAGCCTCCTTACTGCCACATATGTGCTCAACCGCCTGCCCTCTAAGGCCACGTGCGCTCCTACCCCTCACCATGCCTTGTTTGGTACCCCTCCTTCCTACACTCACCTTCGTGTTTTTAGGTGTGCTTGCTATCCCAACACTTCTGCCACTGCTCCTCATAAGCTTGCGCCCCGCTCGATCTTGTGTGTGTTTCTCGACTACTCCCCCGATCATAAGGGGTATCGTTGTTTTGACCTCTCCTCTCGTCGTGTTCTTATCTCACGACATGTCATCTTCGCTGAGTCCGTCTTTCCTTTCTCCGTCGACTCCACCCCCACCACCAACCTTGAGTTGGACTCCCTGTTTTCTACTGACCCGGTGGTTCAGCCACTTTTGTCTTCTGCAGGTACCACACCGGCTGTTCCGGTGGCTCTCCCGCCATCTGGCGAGCCGTGTGTGGCAGCGGAGCTGCCTGCCGTGCCGCCCGCGGCCCCGGTGCCCCCGGCTGTGCCACGTGCGGCCACTCCCCACCAGCCGGCGTTGCCCTCCGCGCCATGCGCGGCCCCGGAGTCCTCGTCTGTGCAGCACGCGGCCCCTTCCTTGTCGCCTCCTGCGCCCGGGGTTGGCTCGCTGCTGCCTTCGGCGCCGTGTTCCGCCCCGGACACGGCCCCGGCTGTGCCTCGTGTCCCCGCAACACCTGCCTCGCCACGCGTGGCCCCGACATCTTCTTCTCGCTACGCCGACCCTGTTCGGGTCTACCAGCGCCGCCCGACAGGTGTTGCACCGGCCCGCTCTCGCGCCGAGCCGCCGGTGTACCACCCGCCCATCCTTCACCGCGATCCCCGCCACACTCACCCGATGGTGACTCGGCGGGTTGCGGGGGTCCTTCGTCCAGTTGACCGCCTGGTCCTCTCCGCCGCTACGGAGCCGCTGGTCTCTCCCATACCCTCCACTGTCCGTGGCGCCCTGGCGGATCCACACTGGCGCCACGCGATGGAGGAAGAATATGCGGCCCTTCTGGCCAATCAGACCTAGGACCTGGTGCCTCGTCTCTCTAGCTGCAATGTGGTCACCGGCAAGTGGATCTGTACACATAAACGCAAGGCAAATGGTTCGCTGGATCGCTACAAGACTCGCTGGGTCCTTCGGGGTTTCACCCAGCGCCCTGGAGTTGACTATGATGAGACCTTCAGCCCAGTGGTGAAGCCTGCTACTGTCCGGACCGTTCTCTCCCTGGCACTCTCGAGGTCTTGGCCAGTTCACCAGCTCGATGTGAAGAATGCCTTCCTCCATGGCACCCTGACAGAGACTGTATACTGCAGTCAGCCTGCGGGCTTTGTGGATCCCGCTCACCCTGAGCGTGTTTGCCGGCTCAACAAGTCTCTGTATGGTCTGAAGTAGGCTCCTCGGGCTTGGTACAGTCGGTTTGCCTCCTTCCTGGTGTCTTTGGGGTTCAGCGAAGCCAAGAGTGACACTTCTCTATTTGTCATCCACCACGGTGCTGACTCAGCCTACTTGCTGCTTTATGTGGATGACATTGTTCTCACTGCGTCCAGCCAGTCTCTGCTTCAGCGGATTGTCTTCTCGTTGCAGCAGGAGTTTGCCATGAAGGACCTTGGTGTGCTCCATCACTTCTTGGGAGTGACAGTGGAACACCGCCCTGATGGCCTCTTCCTTCACCAGCGCCAATACGCCTTGGATGTCCTTCACCGCGCAGGGATGACTGACTGCAAACCCTGTTCCACTCCAGTCGATGCTCAGGCCAAGATTTCCGGTACCAAGGGTGCACCAGTGGATGATCCCACTGCCTACCGAAGCATTGCTGGTGCCCTTCAGTACCTCACATTCACTCGGCCGGATATCTCCTATGTAGTGCAGCAGGTGTGCCTTCACATGCACGACCCACGGGACCCGCACCTTACCGCTATGAAGCGGATTCTCCGCTATCTGCGCGGCTCCCTCGACTTTGGGCTTCACCTTCGGCGTTCTCCAGTTGCTGAGCTCGTGGTCTACACTGACGCCGACTGGACGGGCTGCCCGAACACGCGTCGCTCCACCTTCGGCTACGCTGTCTTCCTTGGTGGCAACCTCGTGTCTTGGTCATCCAAGCGGCAGCCTGTTGTCTCCCGCTCCAGTGCTGAGGCTGAGTACCGCGCTGTTGCCAACGGGGTGGCGGAGGCATCCTGGCTCCGGCAGCTCCTCGGGGAACTCCATAGCCCCCTCGCCAGGAGTACTTTGGTCTACTGCGACAACGTCAGCGCCGTCTACCTCTCCACCAACCCCGTCCAGCACCAACGCACCAAGCATGTGGAAATCGACCTCCACTTCGTTCGTGATCGTGTCGCCGTGGGAGATGTCCGTGTTCTACATGTGCCTACCACCTCCCAGTTCGCCGACATCTTCACCAAGGGCTTGCCTTCCTCCACCTTCTCCGAGTTCCGCTCCAGTCTCAACATCCGCTGCGCCGGAGTTTCGACTGCGGGGGGTGTTAGAGTATGTGTGTGTGTGTGTGTGTCGTGTGGGCCCCCTGTGTGTGGGCCCCTCCTGTAAGCTCTTTCTTCTTCTATCCTCCCAACCCTAGGGAGAGGAATCCATCTACCCTTTCCTACAGGAACCATGGAAATATAATTTCATGAACAATATTCAAAATCTTAAAACCCCTCTCTGATTTCTGAACCTGGTATGGTACAGTAATCTTAATGAATAAGAAATATGGTAAAGCTAATTTATTGTTGGGATGCTCACATACTTGTGCAAATGGACACAATACTTAGGTACTGGTGAAAGGTGATCCATCTAAATTTGCTGGGAACAATATACTCAAATTCATGTTGTAGGCTTGTATTTAGGAATTAGGATTCCTTCCACTAAAGAAAATTACGAACCAGCTGTCCAGCTGTTTCTGTGCTATGCCGAACCATAGATTTATGATTTTTCTTTATGTTATTGTTTTTTCCATGCAGCATTGCAAATAATTCAAGTCTCTCTGTTCCCTCGTCAACATTTACACATAGGAGACGTCTAAAAACTAGGTGGGAGCCTGTAGTGGAGGACAAGGTTATGGATAAGGTGGAACCGATAAAAGGGTTTGCGAATGGTAACACCCACAGTAATTTGGAAGCCAAAAACATAATGGTAAGAATTGATGCATTGCTCTTGGAAAATTTTGTCATCAGTCGATATACAAGAGGAATAGACTTCCATATTGTAATGCTAGTTCTTCCATTTCTGAGCTGCAAATACCAATGCATGCATTATCTCATGCTCGTATTGCTCTATTAAGTTGTTGCTTTGAAATATTTAACCAAATGTCATGCAGAGCAACAGTTGGGATTCCAGAAAGGCACTCCAGTCTCATCAAGCACCTGCAATCAAAGTCAGTCAGCGGCGTGCCAAGAAGCAAAAGATGAGCAGTTACTCAGGTCTAATGCAAAATGGAAACGCTTCAAGTGATAGTGATAAGGATCAGGATCTAACCAAATATTATGCCAGTGCAACCGCACTAGCAAATTCACCAGAGGAAAAAAAGCGCAGGGAGCATAGATCAAAGCGTTTTGAGAAGAATCTGAATTCATCATCTAAATCAAAGAATTCTGCAGCAAGTAAAGATGTAATAGCTAATGTACATGCACGAAAAGCTGTTTCAGCTCTTCTTACCAGAAGCTGTGAAGATGGTACTAGCTTGGCTGTGGAGGATATGGATTGGGATGCACTGACAGTCAAGGGAACGTGCCAGGAAATTGAGAAACAATATCTTCGGCTTACATCAGCACCTGATCCTGCCACAGTAATAACTCCCACCGACTGTCATGCTGGATTCTTAGTTGAAAAGCATTGATAGCATCTCTTTTATGTTTCTTGCTGCTAATCGGTCCTATTTACTGTTTAATTTCCTTGTTTCTATGAATAATGTTTTGCAGGTAAGACCTGAGCATGTCTTGGAGAAAGCCCTTTCTATGGTTGAAACATCTCAGAAGAATTATCTTTACAAATGTGACCAACTGAAATCTATTCGCCAAGATCTAACAGTTCAGAGAATCCAGGATAAACTCACCGTCAAGGTATTCTCAAAGTCTTCTCAGCATACTATTGTACCTACCATAATGTGTTAGCAAGTAGAAAACATCAGTTTAAGTTAGATATCATCTAGTTGTGCTGCTACCGCTAGTATTGACCAGAAGAAATCCTCTGGTCAATAATAGTAGTAGCAGCATAACTAGATGATATATTGATATCTTGAGTCTTGATAGTAGTAACTTATGTTTTGTAAAATGTAAAATGCTATGCACCAGGACAACACTTCAGCTATATCCAATGCTTTGTAACCTTAATGTTTGTTATTTCAGGTTTATGAAACTCATGCACGTTTAGCAATGCAAGCTGGTGACCTTCCTGAATATAACCAGGTATGCTTTGTTTGATTATCTCAGAATATCAAATAATTGTCATATGTTCTGTTCCTGGCATTAGTTTTGCATCTTCGTATAGTGTTAGACAACACATATATAGAAAATAAAGGTCATGAACTGGTTTTGTCTTCCTGTTGGTAGATTGGCACTGGCAACCCCAACTTTGGTTCCTTTTACTACTTTACTAGTTATATGTAGGGTACTAATGTGGATTACTTATTGAAGATCAGAGGTAGAGCACTTGCCCTTATTAAGCCATCACCACGGCTTCTACCTGATGAGGTAGAGCAGCTCTGAGGCTTAGTTTAACTTCAGTGTTATCATTGTGTAATAGAAGAGACATAGCACAATCCTTAATCCTTATATAGATTGGATAGCTTGACCCCTATTAAACTACTTTAATATTATGGCAATAGATGATGCTAATCAATCTAATCCTATATCTAGAGGAGACTAATCCTCGCCACAGTAAACCATGTGAACAGTACCCAAGACTATATCTTGGTCCAATAAGCTCATAACTGGTATTGTTGTTTCAGGAAAGTTGGTTGCCACTGGAAATCACTACTGCATTTGTAAAACTATATTTGTAATCTTAGTGCAAAAATCTAATACTGAAATCTATTGAACTGATGCATGGGTGTTGTAGTTTTAACTGTTTATGCATACAACATATCTTGCAGTGCCAGTCACAACTGAAGAGGTTATATATAGAGGGAATCAAGGGCTGTTATTTTGAATTCTCTGCCTACAATTTGCTATGTGTCATGTTACACTCTAATAATAAACGAGACCTGCTGTCATCATTGGCAAGGTACCATATTTATACATGGCAGCATTCAACCCATTTTCTGTTCTTAAACTGATCACGTTTGATATACTCATATTTTTCAGCTTATCAAAAGAAGCCAAGCAAAACGAAGCTGTCAAGCATGCCCTTGCAGTTCATTCTGCTGTTTCATCTGGCAATTATGTCCAATTTTTCAAGCTATACAACCACGCACCGAACTTGAACTCTTGCCTTATGGGTAAATGACACTATACTATCTATGTCAATTCAATGTACTTCTCTATTCATGAAAAGTTTAATGCCTGTAGTCTGTTGATGACCTCTTTTACAGATCTATATGTTGAGCGAATGCGGTTTGAAGCTGTAAAATGCATGTCTAAATCATATCGCCCAACTGTGCCAGTGGGATATGTTGGAGAGATTTTGGGATTCTTAAGAACCAATAGTGAAGCATCAGAAGACTGTGAAATATGGTTAAAAGCTCATGGTGCTATTCTTTCAGTAGATAGCAGTGGAGACTTGCAATTAGACACAAAGGTACTAATAATCTCTCTCAGAAACAGTACAATAATCATAAGACAGCAAGGATATGAATATAAATGGGTGACTTAAACCAGTAGAATTGGTAATTTTTAATTGAAGTTCCAGCTAAGATGAGTTAGTGCAGGTTCAGCTAGGCTAAATAGGTCCATCATTCTCTTCCCCTTGTTAATTTTATTCTACACATCACATCTCCAACCGAATATCTGCTTGAATTGGATTGTGTAAAGGTGCAGATTATCTTGTACTAGTGTGCAGGATGATTTCACAAACTGAGTGCATATCATGCTAATTAGATACTTACAGCATTTTGCTAAAAATGTGATTTACCCAGTATATTGATAACTGCGCGAGTTTCCTGTCTCAAATATCAACCATTGAACTTATCATACTCCTATAATTTATAAACTGCTACAATGCTTGGCAGGCTTCTGCTGCTACACTTTTCATGCCGGAGCCAGAGAATGCCGTTGCACATGGTGATGCATCACTTGCAGTTAATGACTTTTTGGCGCGGACATAGGTTGGAAAGAAATCTTTAACGATGATAGCAATGTTCAGTATGTTGGTGCCGAGGTGTGATGTACTGCAAATCTCTCCAGTGCACATCGTGCCTGTTATGAAGATGACATGGAGCAGCAGCGAACGAAGTATAATACGTTTCCAGAGCTATGAAGTTGGAGCAAATATGAGAGTTCCCAACTGGACCCTGGTGTCTACCCTTGACGCAGTTGAACATAAGAAAGCTTTGCCACTGGCCTCACAGAATTACAAAAATGTATGCATCAAGTTGTGGTAGCCAAGATACATGTAAAGTGTAAAGTGAATCTTGAGAGTGAAGATGGTACATTTGTCTGTACACACACTTTACACGTACCATTTTCACCACCAACTGTTTGTAGCTCAAATTACTTGTCTCAGTCGATCGAGTGTTCTTCAGGTGACTGCAAGAAGAGCGTAGCAAACCTGAGCCTGACTTGCCAACAATTTTCCTCCTGTTGGAATCCGGCGACCGGCCGACGAAACGGTACTGCACAGCACAGGGAAAGGAAGAATTAGGTACACTGATCCAATGGTGGTTTCGTGACAATCATTCTGCAAACTCTGCAAAGTAATTGTAACATTCCAACCTGTGGTGTTAGTTGGTAACCACTGGCCTAATTGCCGGCACCAGCCTATGTTACTAGCCGTCTCACCCTGCTCCTTTGGCCAAAAACGATTTCTTGAAAGGCATCATGGATCCATGAATGCCCCCTCCTTTGAGTCGTTTAACTTTTATATAAACTAAGCTTCTTCAATTTTAACAATTTTTATAGAAAAATATATTAACAACTATAAAGTAAAATTAGTTTCATTAGATCCAACTTGAAATTTGTATATATCGATTTGATATTGTAGGTGTTAATATATTTTTCTTTGTATTTTGTCAAAACTAGAAAGTTTTACTTTTTAAAAAATAGATAAATAATAATATGAAACGGCGGGAGCAGTAACCAAGTAAGAAATAATTCAGAGACATGCCAACAGGTGACAACCCAGCTTAGCAACTTCTCCCAGAGCAAAAATCGATCATATATCTTCCATTTAGATGGAAATTGAGGATTTACCTTCTTGGCTCACATATCATTGACTTATATGGATTCCGCATGTCATTGAAATGTGATAGGTAAATTCTCAATTTCTATCTAAATGATGGGTATATGATTAAATTCCCCACTTCAAAATGGGCAAGGGCAACTCAGCTCACTACGAGGGATAAGTCAATATGTTCACCGACGAGATCTTGCCATGGCTTTCCCACCTACTTTGGTAGTTTTTTTAGTGGTTAGGGTCTCAATGATTCTAAATGTTGTTGTCACTTGGCACCCATCCATGCAAAAAAAAGCTGGAGAGTGATGCACTACCAAGCATCTTGTTCCATCCATTACACATGCCCAACTGAAACCAGCAGTGCTCTGTCTAGTTTCAAATTGGGGATATACTTTCCTGCTCAACACATGTATGTCACTCTGATCCCATGAAGCCATGATGATCTCAAGCAATGCTTCCTTCTCAGCAATGCTTTCAAACACAAGAGTACAACACCATTCATAAATGCAAGTACGCACATTAGAGAATTGATAGACCAAAGCAAGAGGAATAGATGATCGAACTTGAAATGCATTGGGTGGCAAATCACGAGTAGAAGTGTAGAAATTCACATCAACTGATACCAAGTGTACAACAAGAGGGGTAGCTAAAGTCAAACATGCCAAACGAAAAGACTGGCTACCAGCCAAAATGCAGACAGTTTCAAACTTTGCCTGAGCAATTAATGGTACTTGCTGACTTAATTCCTTCTGCATTGCATTCCAAGCAAGGACCTTCTTGTACATAGGTTTCCAGTTAACAATCCCGAGTCTCATACTCTCATCAGAAAAAAATTTAAGCTACGAGGAAATCCCTGTAATAAATACAAGGCGATGAACTGTATCCTGAAATTTGTATGGTAGGTATGCTAATTCTCACAGGGAGCAAAGATCAAAAGAACAGGGTGAGAGATTTTCCAAGTAACTACAATCCAACCACTGCGCAAATTGCAGCTACTCTTCAGTCTTCACAGCTCGAATTCCTCTTCTCGGAGCACCATTTCAGCAGCCTCCTCTTCATCGTCATCCAACGAGAAGTACTTGTTCCTCTCGGCCGGCCTGAATGTGTAGAACATGAAGAGGTAGAACGCCAAGGTTGCCACTTCCTCGGCTAAGATGCTCACCCACCGGAACTGGTAATTGGCAATGGTCTTGAGTGCATAAACGACGATTCTTGTGAAGTACAAGTAGCCAATCACCACAATGTAGAACTGCCGGAACAGGGTGAGCTTGGATAGAGTTTGTGCTGCCTTGCCGTCAGTCTTGGATGTCTCCCGGAGCGACCGCATCGACCAGACAACTGGGAAGAGCACAGCGCAGCAGCACGCCACGTCCACGAACAGCAAGATCTGATTCCATGTCACCCACCCCTGCATGAACGGGCCAGTCTCCCCAATGACGGCCGCGGCAATGTTCGCCATGACCTGCAGCGGGATCACCACCATGAGCACCTTCTTCTCCCGGTCCTGCAGGACCGGCTTCAGGAACGACCACCCCGTGCCGACCAGGACGATCACCGCGAACAGGACGACGCCCTTGACGAGCTGGAAGAGGTAGAACGCCACGTCCCAGCCGTGCGGCGTCCCGGTGACGCGGATGTAGTGCTGGTCCTCGGCGGCGGAGAGGCAAGTAGAGCAGGCGCGCGACGAGGAGGCCGGACATGAGGTGGTGGATTTGGTGCGCCGAGACGCGGTCTCGGGTGAGGGTGAGGTACCCCCAGGCGGCGAGGAACGCGGCGTAGAAGAAGGCGAAGAATCCGTAGATGGCTGGGACCGGCGCCTGGCCGACGGAGAGGTAGTCCTTGGATCCGTCCGGGTTGGCGTTGTACATCTCGGTGCGGACTTTCATGGTGACGAGCGCCTCCGGCGCGCAGTTTGCGAAGTAGAGGCTGTACTCGTCGGGGTGGGTGACCGGGAAGGACTTGTTGTAGTGGCCACCCTCCATGTCGTGGAAGGTGAAGAGGGTCTTCACGTAGGGGCTCGAGAGGACGCAGCCGGAGACGTCGGGCTCATCGGGGCCGCCGCCCGCCGCCTCCGCCCGCTTCTCCGGCGGAGGCCTCGCCTGCGACTCGTAGACAGCCTGGAACATCGATTCATCGGAAAGTATGAAGAACCCGAGCTGCTTGGGGTCCGCCCGGGCGAACGACGAGGAGACGGCGGCGCCGGAGATGACGATCCTGACGGCGCCGGTCTTGGAAAACCCGAACTTCTCGAACAGGATGGACGGGCGCGGGTCCTCCCGGAAGGACTCTGTCTTGATCTCCGCCGCCGCGGGGAGCGCGACGGCGAGGAGGAGCAGGAGCCGCGCGGCGGCTGCGGCCATGGCGCCGAGATCTGTGGCCAGTGGCCTGTGTCCTGTGGATGTGGGTTTGCGAAGCGAAATGCGTGTGAGCGCTGTCGGTTGTGCGTCTGGTAAAGGGCTAAAGGCAAAGCGGCGCGAGGGGAGGGGAGGGGCCTTAGCCCTTATGTGGTGGCCGCGCGGTGGTCGGATGTGCCTCTAGATTCGTGCGCGTCGAGCGGGGAGGGAGGTTGACTCGGTGAGCGGTCCGAGTATCTCGTTTGGACTAGCCGGTTGTGTTCGATCGTTAAAAAATATGTAAAATTTTAATAAATTGAGGTTGTTTAGTTTTTTAATTTTTAGACTCGAAGGACCTAACTATTTTTGTAGTTCGTGTGACCATAATAAGTCATGGGATGAGATTGGATGGTGTTGACCATTGTAATATTATATTTTTTAATGTTAATCGTATTAATATAAAAATGTGGTATCTTTGGTCCCTCTAAAACATTGTAAAATATCTACTTTGTTTTATGCAGTAAACTTTAGTCTCTATCATATTAAATGTTTAGATACTATTTTAGAGTATTAAATATAGATTATTGACGAATCTAATAAGTATAATTACACCATACTTGATAATACGATGCTACTGTAAACATTTGTTAATCATATATTAATTAAATGTAATAGATTAATCTAGTTTTACAATTATTTTTATAATTACCTTATATTTAATTCTTTAAATTATATCCAAACATTGTGACACGTACTAACTTTAAACTTTAGTTCACGATACCAAATAAAACCAAATGCCGATAAAGAAACCATTAGGCTATTCACAATCGGGGTTCATGGGGTGTTTCATGGTATTAATTACCATGTTACATCAGATTTTTTGTTTACATGACATTCAATTAATGAAGAAAGAAAGGGAAGTAGTGTCATCACCTTAACATGGTGCTAACCCGTTTCCAAGACAAATGAAACGAAATGAAACAACCATTGAGAGCTAAATCGTTTCATCATAGAGAGGGTATTTCATGAGAGCTAGTTGTATTTAATTACACTGGTTAGCCTATGAAATAGTGAAATAAAACTCTTCACTGAGAAAAGATATTTCATTCAGTTGTAAAGTTGACGTGACATTCTACAAAATCGTGCTATGAAATCGACGTTGTGAATTGACTTAGTGCACTCTGTCTCGGGTTCTTCGCGCACCTCCGCTCCCACCATTTCGCTCAACCTATTTCCGATCTGCAGCGGCGGAGGTCCGTCGGCCGGCGAGCGGGCCCGGAGGCACAGAGTGACGGCCTCCTCTCCGTCCTCGACTGCGCCCTACGTTTCTCCCCTGTGCGGCCCTCGTCGTGCGCACGGCCGGCTTCCATGTCCGTTGGAATCGGACTCGCCGATGTATCTATTCTTCTCTCGTAACCCTTCTGCGCTCCTGATTGCAGACTTGCAGTTCATTTCCAGAAAAGAATATTGGGGGGGGGGGGGGGGGGGGGGGGGGGTAGCAGCTGAATGCCCGGCGTTGGCGTGGTCATCGAAGGATGAGCGTGGTTGGACGGGTAAGGTACCTGATCCGCAGGGCGCAGACTTCATCGCGACGCCGATGCACCCTTTGGGCGGCGCGGTTGACATCATCGCCGTCAATCAGCCTGATGGTTCGTACCGCAGCGCGCCCTGGTACGTTCGGTTCGGCAGGTTCCAGGGTGTTCTCAAGGGTGCGGAGAAGGTCGTCGCCATCACCGTCAATGGCGTGGACGCCAACTTCCAAATGCTGCTTGATAACTCTGGTCAAGCCTACTTCATGCGGGAGCTTGTGCATGGCAGTGAAAGTTCTGGAATGGGTTCAGAGTCTCAGAGGAAGAAGAGGCTAGCAACGAGCCTGAACCTCTGGTGCGGAGTAAGAGTGACTGGGAGCTTTACAACAGTAAGAATGGCATGCCGGGTAGCCCAGAGTTGAATGTAGAGTGTCAAGAAAGCAACCCATAGAGGAGTTTGATTCGTACAATTATAGCAGGTTGGAGGTAGAGGAAGATTTGGGAAAGCAAGCTGATGGGGGCAATTCAGAGATGGTTTTGTTTAGTGTGGATGGGCATGTTCTCACTGCCCCCATTTCTTCAACCGAGAAGACTATGGAGGGTGTACAGCTGTAGAGCTAAGTGATCCACAGTTCCATTTGGGACCTGGGCAGAGCTCAAGTGGTGATTTCAGTCACAGCGGTGTGGTGTGGGAAGCTGGCATTTTGGGTGATTTGTACATGCCACATGAAAATGTGATGTTTGATTCTGGCAATCAATCTGATGCTTTCAAAGATCTTGTTGATGTACCAGTCGAGAAGGATGAGTCACATTATGTCTCAGTTAATGGAGATGGATTGCTCCGAGTCACAATTAATCAAGATGAGGGCATGAAGCCACTGTTGTTTTGACCAATGAAGATGAGTCTTTAGTTGTCTGAGTCTAGGAACAAAGATGAGGGTTATCAACCCCTTCCTAGCAAAGACGAGGTTAATGATGTTCCCAAGAACGATGATGGCTATCAATCCTTGGCCACTGAAGATGAGGCTTGTGCTGTTCCACTACTTGAGAACGATGCCACACGCAAGGTGTCAGCTGATATAGACAAGGTTTGTGATGTCAGCAACGAGGACACCTAGTTAGAGAATGCCAGTCCTAATTTTGGTAAATATGATGCTTTTAAAAGTTGCTTGGACCTTTCATCACAAATAGATGTTGGTGATTCAGGAACTGAACCATTTTCTCCTGAATTTGATCACCTAAGGGATTCTGAACTTAGTCTAAGTAATCATTCTATTGTTGGCATAGATCTGGGGGAAGATATAAGTAAAAATAACCATCGTGATCGAAATGACCCATTACAGTATCTAGAGGAGGAAGTGGATATTTCAGCAGTTACTTCAGGTAATAAAACAGAAAGCAAAGAAAGTTCTGTCCACTGTGGCAAGGTATCTGACCTGTCCCATGTAGGAGGTTCTCATGACAAGACCAGGGATGTAGACTCTTCTGAAAATAAGGAAGATGTCTCTTCGGGTATAGTGGCTAGCACCACAGATGGTGGGTTAGCCCACCCGAGTTCGACTATCACCTTCTTCAAAATTTCCTGGGGGGTCTGTCTCTCCCCCAGCTTCAAAAAAGGAAGATAAGCCTGATGGTTTACATTCACCCATATGAAGCAGTGCCAAAGACAAATTAGGTAGTATTCCTGAGAACTCAACAGCTGACGACAAACTAAATAAAGAAGAGCATCCTCAATTACAGAAGGGCTTGGGTAAGCACATTTCAGTTCTGCAGACTGTTCCTTTTGTATAAAGTTTTATTGTTTTTCTTTTGTTTATACTGGTAGGAATAGGATTCAAAATTTCTCTTTGTGGGCACATGCTACAGCCAGGAATAGGCCAAGCATCAGTCGAAGAAGTCTTCCAAGTTCCAACAACATCTTGTCCTGGAGGATGTTTTCAAGTTATCTGGACCATCAATTATAAAAAATGCAAACCTTGTTGTCCTATGGAGTAAAGCTTCTCATGTTATTCTTGGGAAAGCTGTATTTGGTCTGAGCTTCTGCACAGAACATATTGATGCTATTCCCGTTGAACACCAAGGAACACCTAGTTCAAGAGAGGATTCCCTTGGGCTGTCTCCACCAAGTCGGAGATGGCGGCTTTGTCCCATTCCATTTAGGATATCGAGATCCCTTCAGTGCAGTAATAGTGATTCATCTGAGGATATTTTTCTTGACACTGAATCTGTCGTGAGTCCAATGGACGAGCAAGCTCCAGAGAACAATAAAAACCGGTCACCAAGAAAGCAATTTGTGTGAACTTTAATTCCCACTAGGGAACAAGTGGCAGCGTTAAATTTGAAGGAGGGACAAAACATGGTAACCTTTGGCTTCTCCACCAGAGTTTTTGGGAAGCAAGTCAAGCAACAGGTTTATGCCTCTATTTCTTAACAGTCATAATTTATTTTGGAGATCTGTATATTGATTTTTTTTACTAGGTCGATGATCATATTTACTTGTGGAAATGGAACACTTGTGATGTTAATCCTTCGAATCTCCCTTTAATAAGTGGAATTGTTAATAAACTTGTTGGGCTCTCATTAATTTCTCACTTGGGCTGTCCTGAACTTAGGACTGGCTGAGTTCAGCATGAGCTCCGTCCTACGATAACTATGAATTCTGTGGGTTACCACATTTTTCTTTGCAGTGCACAACTGTTATATATGCCTTGTATTTGCTGTTTATTTTTCATAATGGCTGAGTAGTTATTGTTCCATCTCAGGTCTGATGTGTTGGGTCATGTCATGCCTTTAGTTGGACGAGATTGGAATCAGTCTGGTGTTGCTGGCATTTTTTCTGCAATAATGGTGTGCAGGACATTTTGTTGTAGTTTCATTTTTATGTATTTTAGGAGGATATTGTACCCACTTTTTCACATGTGGGTTTATGATGATGTTTTTATTCCTCGACTAGGAAAACAGTTATCAACTATTATTCCTCAGAGCTAGAGCTATTGTACAGGCATATCTGACCAAAAAATATCTTCAATCTAAAACAGGTAAATACAGCATCTGTCGATTTTCCCCCTATCCCCCCTATCGTTTTCAGGTAATTTTAAATTTTATATTGTTGGTATGTAAAAGTAAAACTTGGTTATCCCTTTGCAACCTTGCAGGATGGGAAGGTATTGCCTAATGGACTTATGGACTTGTTGTGATTTCACTTGATGGTTTATTTCCATCACTATACCAGGAAGGTAACATCATCTGTTAACCATTGGTTGAATGTCGCCATATTCTTTTATTATTACTTGCACATAATGATTTTTCCATTTGGTTCCACTGAACTCTAGTGGGATGATCTGTAATTCAGCTTCAGCTTTAACATAGAGAACTTGATACCAATGATAGACAGTTATTTTACTTTTGTGTATCACAATATATTATTCTTTACTGTTTAGCATGTTCTAACATTCCCTCTGTTCTTTTCAGTTATATGAAGAGCACCACATGAGTTCAAGATTGCATGTCTGGAGGTAATTTTCTCTACTTATGAGGATCAGTTTCAATACTCAAAGTGCTCTGATGTTTTGAAATGTTTCAAATGCCAGGAAAACATGCTAATTTATTTATTAGATATTTATAATAAGAACTGTTGTTTATAATGTGCTATTTTGTTTCACATCCTTAGGAAATTAAATCCAAATTTCCCCAATAAACTCTCCTTTGTCCACACCTCCACATATGGCATACCTCCCCTCCTAAGATTAAGAATATTGCTTATTGATCTGCCTGTTTTTTAATTCTTGCATGTTATTATTGGCATCATTTCATAAATGAACAATAAGACTCACAAGTCACAAGAATTAATAAAAAGCTTTTACTCAGAATTCCTTTTTAATGGCTAGGTGAAAATATCGGAAACATGCATTATTCTCTGCATATTATACTATTTTATATTCCTCCAGAGACCTGAAACTGCAGGTTGGTATTGTTAGAGATATACTGTATAGTATAGGGGTTTATTTGTAAATCTTCTCTTCTCTTGTACTATTGCCCTTTGGGCCCTTCTCTTATATACATTGTCCTTTGGGGCCCCTTGGAAAGAGATCTGGACTTTTCCTAACATGGTATAGAGCTAGGGTTTCCTTCCCTCTCCCCTTCCTCTAGATCCAGTCGCCGGCACCTTGCCTGCGCCCGCGCCGGCGTGTCCTCGCGCCGCCGCCCGTCTGCCCGCGGGAGCTCGTGCCGCCGCGCGTCGCGCCCGCGCCTGCGCGCATCGGCCCATCCTCCAGCGCGGACCCGCGCCCGAGCCCCGCCGCCTCCACGCCGCCCTGCGGCGCTGAGTCCTCCGACGCTGCCGGGACTCCTCACCGACCCGCCCCTCTTCTGCCTTCCAGATTGTAAAAAAAAGAGGCAAGGGTTCCTCACCATGGCTGCTATTCGTCCTCCCGTTGCTGCACCGCTCCCGAATGTCACCTTTGATGGCACCAACTTTCGGGAGTGGTCAACGATGCTTCGTGTGTGCCTTGACAGTCAACGGTTGTGGGGACATCTCACTGGCCACTCTCCTTGCCCTCTTGTCTCGGTTCGTCCTACTGAGCCTACTACCGGGGCAGATGGTGATCCGCCTTCTGATGAGGACCAGGCGGGCTATACTGCGGCTAGTGAGCAATACATGTTTGATCTTAGCGACTATGAGGATTGGAGTGTTGCGGAGGCTCGTGCTGCTCAGATCTTCCTTGGCAGTATGAAGATCGAGTTTGCTATGGATCTTGCCTCCTTGCCTTCCACTCAGGCGATGTGGGAGCGTGCGACGAGTCTCTACCAGTCGAGCAGCCACGCCCTCTACATCTCCACCTTGGAGCTTGCCAGCTCCATTCGACAGCAGGACTCCTCCGTCGATGCCTTCTACCACCAGCTGACTGACGTGTGGCGTCAGCTTGACTCACTCGCGCCGGCTTATTGTCGGGCGTGTGACTGCTGTCGTCTTCGCCAGTAGCATGATAGTGTTCTTCGCCTCCACGAGTTCCTCGGCTGTTTGCGTCCGGAGTTCGAGCAGCTTCGAGCCTAGCTTCTAGCTCGATCTCCTCTGCCGTCCTTGGTTGAGGCGGTCACCTTGGCTCAGGCGGAGGAGATCCGTCTTCGTGGTGTGCTTTCGTCCTCCGCCACTGTACTGGCTGTTTCGATTGGTTCGACTTCCTCGACACTTGCTTCGGCCCCGTCCTCTACACCGACCTCAGCTCAAGTGCCTGTTACTCAGGGTGGCACATCATTTGCTCTCTTCTGTCGCTACTGCAAGTCCAAGACTCATGAGATTGAGTAGTGTCGGAGGCGGCCCTCCCACCGGAGGGGAGGCTAGAGTACCTCAGGTGGTTCTCGGGGTTCTTCTTCTCAATCGCCTCCGGATTGGGTCCTTGAGCTCACCAGACGGATGGATTGTTTGGAGCGTCGTGTCGGCTCTTTGGATTCATCCGTGGTATCTTCTGCCACCGCTCAGTCTCCTCAGCCACCACAGCCAGGTACTCAGTCACCTTGGATTCTTGATTCCAACGCTTCTTTTCACATGACACATGACTCTATTCATCTTGGTTCAATGAGTTCACTTTTCATGTGTCTGTTACAGCTGATGGTACTCCACTTCCTGTTATTCGTCATGGCACTCTTAGCACTTCCCATTTTCATGTACCATTTGTTTCTCATGTACCTCAGTTTCACTTGCAGCTTTTTTCTGCTGGTCAGATTACTGATCATGGTTGTCGTATCATTCTTGATTCTGACTTTTGTTCTATTCAGGATCGTCGCACCAAGACCCTGGTTGGTTCTGGTCGCCGGCTCCATGATCCTCCTCGCCTCTGGGAGCTTGACTGGCTACATCTTCCTCCCATTTCTACTTTGTGCTGCTCGACTCCTACTGCTGATGCCACCTCTTTTGTCGTCTCTGCCTCCATCAGCTTTGCTCAGTGGCATCATCGTCTAGGTCACATGTGTGGGTCCCGTTTGTCATCTCTTGTTACTAGTGGAGTTCTTGGGAAGGTTTCTGGCGATACCTCCCTCCCTTGTATGGGTTGTAGACTTGGCAAGTAGATACAGCTCCCGTATTCTGCTAGTCAGACAGTGTCCACTAGACCTTTGATCTCATTCACTCTGATGTATGGGGTCTTGCTCCCTTCGTTTCGAAAGGGGGACATCGATATTATGTCATCTTTATTGATGATTTCTCTCGTTTCACATGGATATATTTCTTGGAGTCTCGTGCTCAGGTGCTTACTGCCTATCAGGCCTTTGCTACGATGGTTCGTACTCAGTTTGACTCTTCCATTCGTGTTTTTCGTGCTGACTCTGTTGGCGAGTATTTATCTCGTTCTCTTCATCTGTTTATTTCTGAGTAGGGCACTCTTCCTCAATATTCGTGCATTGGTGCTCATGCTCAAAACGGTGTGGCCGAGCGCAAGCATCGACACCTTGAGACTGCTCGGGCACTGTTACTTGCCTCCTCTGTTCCTCCTCAGTTCTGGGCTGAAGTTGTATCTACTGTTGTTTATCTTGTGAACATTCAGCCCTCTGTAACTCTTCATGGTGTCACTCCACTTGAGAGTCTCTTTGGTCGGCCGCCTCAGTATAGTCACCTTTGTTCTTTTTGGTTGTGTTGCCTTTGTTCTTCTCCAGCCTCGTGAGAGGACCAAGCTCTCGGCACAGTCGGTCCGGTGTGTCTTCCTTGGGTATGACTCTGAGCGTAAGGGATATCGTTGTTGGGATCTGGTTGCTCGTCGCATTCGGGTTTCCCGTGATGTTACATTTGATGAGTCTCGTCCTTTTTTCTCTGATGCTCACTCCTCTCATGAGTCGGTTGATTTTCTTGACTTAGCCTGGCTTTCGTCTGACTCTTTTCCATTGTGTCTCCACCATCATCACTACCAGTGTCATCATCCTCTCCTTCTTCACCACCACTATCCGCTTCACCACCTCCTCCATCTCTACCTCCATGTCCTCCCATTCTCTATCACTATACTCGTCGTCCACGTCCTTCACCACCTTCCACCTCTTCTTTCCCTGTGCCTCATGAGTCCTCATACTCTGCATTCTCTCTTGCTGAGTCTTCCACATATCGAGATGATGTTACTCATCTTGAGTGGCAGTTTGCTATGGTTGAGGAGATCGCTGCTCTTGAGCGTACCGGCACTTGGGATCTTGTCCCTCGTCCTCCTTTTGCTGTTCTGATCTCATGCAAGTGGGTCTATAAGATTAAGACTCGCTTTGATGGATCTCTTGAGCGCTATAAAGCGCGTCTTGTTGCTCGTGGTTTTCAGCAAGAGTATGGTCGTGACTATGAGGAGACCTTTGCTCCTGTTGCGCATAGGACCACCATTCATACTCTTATTGATGTGGCCTCTGTTCGTCGGTGGACTATCTCTCAGCTTGATGTGAAGAATGCATTTCTTCACGGTGAGCTGCATGAGGAGGTCTATATGCACCCACCTCTTGGCTATCCTGTTCTCGATGGCCATGTCTGTCATCTCCGCCGATCTCTCTATGGCCTCAAGCAAGCCCCTCGTGTTTGGTTTGAGTGTTTTACCTCGGTTGTCACTGCTGCTGGTTTTGTTGCTAGTCAGCATGATCCTACTCTTTTTGTTCACACTTCTCCCTGTGGTCGTACTCTTATTCTTCTCTATGTGGATGATATGCTCCTCATCACGGGGGATGATTCTGAGTATATTGCCTTTGTTAAGGCTCGTCTCAGTGAGCAGTTTCACATGTCCGACTTGGGTCCTCTTTGCTACTTTCTTGGGATTGAGGTCACATCCACACCTGACGGCTACTACCTCTCCCAGAGGAAGTACATTCATGATCTTCTTGATCGTTCGGGTATTACTGATCACCGCTCTGTGGACACTCCTATGGAGCTTCACACTCGTCTTCGTGCCATCGACGGTGTTCCTCTTGAGGATCCCACTCGCTATCGTCACCTCGTCAGTAGTCTTGTCTATCTTGGCATCACTCGTCCTGACATTTCTTATGCCGTTCACATCCTGAGTCAGTTCATGTCCACTCCCACTAGTGTCCACTTCAGTCATCTCCTTTGCGTCCTTCGATACCTTCGTGGCACTATCGACCGATGTTTGTTTTTCTCTAGTTCTAGCTCCCTTCAGCTCCACGCTTACTCTGATGCTACTTGGGGTTCTGATCCTTCAGACTTTAAGTCCCTATCTGCTTATTGTGTTTTCCTTGGTTCCTCCTTGATTGCCTGGAAGACCAAGAAGCAGACTGCTGTTTCTCGCTCTAGTGCTGAGGCTGAGCTGCGTGCTTTGGCCTGTGTGACTGCTGAGGTGACTTGGCTACGGTGGCTCCTAGCGAGTTTGGTGTTGCTCTCTCCTCCCCTACGCTTGTGCACTATGACAGTACCAGTGCTATCAGTATTGCTCAGGACCCGATGAAGCATGAGCTCACCAAACACGTTGGGATTGATTGCTTCTATGTTAGGTTGGCTATCCAGAACAAGATAGTTGCTCTTCAGTATGTGCCCTCGGAGATTCAGCTTGTCGACTTGCTTACCAAGGCCCATACTCGAGCTCAACATTGTTTTCTTCTTTCCAAGCTTAATGTTGTTGATCCACCTTGAGCTTGAGGGGGGTGTTAGAGATATACTGTATAGTATAGGGGTTTATTTGTAAATCTTCTCTTCTCTTGTACTATTGCCCTTTGGGCCCTTCTCTTGTATACATTGCCCTTTGGGGCCCCTTGGAAAGAGATCTGGACTTTTCCTAACAGGTATCACAACAGGCTCTTGAAATTATTATTTTTTTGTTCTTTGGCAGGACATTAAAGCACTTTTTCCTTCTGATTACAATCCATTTTATGCTGGATTTGGCAACAGAGACACAGATGAGCTTAGTTACAAAAAGATAGGAATTCCAAAAGGGAAATCTTTATAATCAACCCGAAGGTATCTCTATTTTACTACTTAAAAGTCAGTAACAGACTAACAGCGTACTTGTATTATGCCCTCTTAAGTTATATCTGGTGGACATGCAGGGGGGAAGTTGCCATAAACAGTTTTGTTGACATGAAGTCCTATAGCCCCTTTCATACCCTTGTCCATGATATGTTCCCTCCAGTCACTCTTGTTGTCATGGGCTGTGGGCTGAGGCTGCCAAGCCCAGGCCCAGCCACGTAAACAGTACCACGCGTACTGTCACATGAACAGTACTGTATCAAATGTGCTAGATTAGAGTCCAAGTTTGTTAATGGATACAATCCTAGAGTCATAATGGATTTGGTTAGTTATTCGGTTTGGTTTTGTAGGCTCTATAAATAGAGTTATATTGATCAAGTAATCAATGAAGAAGAAGAAAGAAGTGTAATCTCTCATCCTAATGTTGGTCTCTCTCACTTAAAGTCTAGGATTCATCCTGAGCAGTCGACGCCGTTTGACTATCCTCTCGGTGGTGTTTATCTTGTCATGGGTCCAACCCATGACACTTGTTGAGCAGGTCATCTGTCATTTCTGCCTTCAATTGACATATATTTGGAAAGTATTCTACTAAGAACATATATCAGTCATGAATCCCCCAATAAAATATTAAAATTCACTTAATAGTTTCGATTCATTTCAAGAGCATACTGCAATCAGATCCAAAAAGGCATACTTCATGAGATTAGCTAGAGACCGAGACAGATGCATGTTCATATATTTTTGCTTCTTTCAGACTATCAAGGATTAAAACATTTTTTATGCTGTATGGCATAACCACCTTCAATTCCATGCTTCTTGAGCCATACAGATTAGAAGATTACTCTTGGCCTCTTGGTAGCAAGGGCAGCCAGTGTGATTCTGTTGCTCATGCATGGTCAGATACTTGGATTCCATTCATGTAAATTCCTTCTTGCGCTTATCATCAATGATAATGCTGTGCAGGAAGACTACAATTCCTGGAATTACTGGAAGAAGCCTTTGCCAGATGTTGATCTGTAGTGTGTGTTTAGCAAACACAGAAGTAGATTGAAGAGATTTTTTGGTACCGTAATTCTCGACGCTCAGGTGGGGGTTCTGTCCAATCTGTAAAGCATCTCAGTGGTTTCGAAATTTATGGTTTTGATCGGCAATGCAAAGGTTGCATTCTTATTTGCTTCGACGAAGCTCTCTGATACTCTTCGTCGAACTTACAACCTGAGCTTGGCAGCTTTCCGAGTTGATTCAGCAGCTGCTAGCCAGCAAATTTTTGTGTGTGTGTGCTTGTAGCTGCAGCTCCTCTGTGATTAGATTACCCCTGGTTGATGAAAGCAACAGGCAACCCAAAGTCCCAAACTGTCAAGCACGTTGTACAAGAGAAAATATGGTACATTTCTTGCTCCCATTTTCATCGTCATCTTGTGCTGTGGGCATTGGGCTGTTCGGATAAGCATGGACGTACTGGATTACGATATGACACATTTGTGTAATTTTTATATTTTTTATATAAAAATTATCAAGAAATAATTTAAATCTGTTTATTATTTTTAAGTATTAAATTTGTTTATTTGAACCCTGAACTTGGTTAAGTAGTTAAATTATCCATTTATCTTATCTAACCATCACTTTAGAATGGGTAAGCCAGTAAAGCATATTCTCTACATGATATATGTGCCGGGTTATGTTATGATGTGAGACCCATCTAATCTTGCTTGTGCTTGTCTCACTCCCATCTTTTGATCGATGAACCGACCAGCCTCAGGGGCTTTAAGGGTTGTCTGGGAGAGTTTGAGCTTCTGAAAGTGTTTGCTGAGTACATAGCCAGTAGGAATTAGCTTCTGAAATCTATTTTATTTATAGATTCTATAGCTATTCTGTTTCGTAATCTAAAACCAGAATTTAAATCTATATCATTTAAAGGGTTTTATATATTTTAGGAGAAGCTACGGCGGCTAGAACTTGTATTGCTAATGAAGAAAATTAACTTGAGCTACGGCCTCAGTTCATCAAGAACATTAGCATTTAGCTGGCCGAAGGTGAAGGTGAAACAGGCGGACAAGCGTGTGTCAAAGTCAGGCAGCTTTTCCTGCATGCCATTAGGTGATCACAAGGGCCCCTGCGTTTTGCGAGCAGCGGGAGGAAACACAAAGCTAAGCTAGCCTCTGCCTGCTTCCGGGCTCCGGCCGAGTAGGAGGCAGAGAAACCTCGAGCTATGGGATCGCCCTCCTTTCTGCTCTACCGTTTTGGACGCAAGCGGGGAAAAAGCCTTGCCTGCGTAACAAGGAAAAATGTGTACTTTGATTACGATGTGATTTCTAAAACTGATATATAGGATTACTTGAATCAATAATAATGAATTCGGATAACAAAAATGTAAAGTCACTTCTTGAAAATGACAAAATCTCAAATTTTAAATATAATTTTTTATTGTACAGTGAAACGGGAGATTGCTCGATACTAAATTGTTACATTATAGGACGGAATTTACAACACTGGAGCAAAATAAAATTTATCTAAAAATATAATATTGGTCTAGTTTGATAACAGCAAGATTTGCACGGTCACATACCTCACATGTGCTGAGGGATGATCATGTACGCAGTAAGAACGTTTTGGTGATTAAGGTAGTGTTTGATTGGAGGGTAAGGATGAATAGGATAATTTCATCTAATTTTTATTGAATGTGATATTCGTTTTTTATTTGGTTAGATGGGATGAAATGAGTACATAATCATGGATGAGACAAGATCATTTCACGAGAGGGTGAATCATGAATGAGTTCATTGTAGAAAAAAAATCTGATGAATTGTACATCATCTAAAGAGAATATTCTATTGGATGATTTTGTTCACATTGCCCGCAAACCAAACGGCATTCAACTTGAAGAGGATGATTCCATGGAGTATTATCCAACTAACCAAACGGACCTATAGTTCTTGCTATTTCAGTTTGGATAGGAAGAGTACCCGCGGTTAGTTATCAGAGACATTGGACAATGATAATTGACCTGATTATCACCGGTGCCGGTCTAGATTAGTGGTAATCAAACTAATTATCATTAATCGCTGGCCAATTGTTAGCCTGAAAATCACGGTTTGGTTTTGTTAACCCTATTAGAGACCACTACTAGCAAAAGATTGAGCCATGTAAAAATATACTAGCAAAAAGAATGTACCGTGCCTTCTCTACTAGAGCTAAAATTACACGTTTCAGTGTTATCTCTATGTCTTGTCTTTCTCTCTCTCTCTCTTTTTTTTCTCAGAAAATATTACACGACAGATTAGAGTGATCTCATGCGAATTAATTAGAATTTGGAACCGACAAGATTCTGACTTTAGATACTTTGCGTAGTATATCACGTCATAGCAGCAGTGTCTGCATGCAGCCTGCAAGTGGCACTCATTTCAGGCCTGAATTTTTTCACCCCAAATCCGGAGCTTGCATTGGTAGTTGATGACCTGAGTGTCTACAGCCTAAACTCAGTTTCACAATGCATGTTCGTAGCTAATCCATATATATATATATATATATATATATATATATATATATATATATATATATATATATATATATAATATGCTATCCTACACCACATGTGTAGCATAACTATTCTACCGAGAAATCTACTACTGAAGAAAAAGTAGTACTCAATTGCTATTCTACTGAGAAAATCTACTACTGAAAGTAATTGGTGTAGAATAGCTATTCTACACATGTAGTGTAGAATAGTGTTATCGTGTATATATATATACTTCAAGGCTCCAACTAGCTGACTAATTTAACTATCAAACCACCATTTTATACCAGGAATAATATATTGCTTGAAATATAATTTAGGAATATGATGCTAGCCTTGTGTCATCTTTAAGCAATTCATGTAGTGTTGCTTAGGATCTGTCCAGGCTAGCTTGATTTTTGGATTAAGTTCAATTGTACTTCCTAGAGGAAGAGAGGAAGTCAAGGCCTTGCATCACCAGTGGTGAAACAGCAGTTTTTGGAGAGACTTTTGTGCATGCTCAAGTGAACTCCGGTCGTCTCTCTGGCTGACCATGTAGATGAGATGAGATCCCCTGCAGTCGATTGCAGGGGCAGTTGACTCCCTCGCATCGTCGGATGGGTGCCAAAGGGGCTTCGAATGAGACTTTAGGGGTGGACTCTGTAGGGATAAGGTTCACCTCTATAGTATTGAGGACTACTACACCTTGGATCTATATTAAACGGCGCGGATCACAACTACAGAGTACAATCAGCCCCGAAGTTAGAGAAGTTGCTTCCATGTAGACACTAGACTACTCGGCGAAATTCACGGCTCGACCGTTTTCAGAGCGACATCAAAAACATGCCTAGTAAGCTAACTCTAAGGAAAAGAAGAACACACACTGATGTCACTGACCCTCGAACACACCAAAGTCAGACAGGCATGCAGATGCAGTGATCTCCACTGCTAAATTCATGGGAATGCTGTCTCTGTCTGAAACTTCTCTCTCTTTCTCTCTCTCTCTCTCTGATACTCTGAAGAGTGACGAGTGATTGAAAGTGAGATGGTTGCTGCCATGAAATTCTGAAATCTGAATCCGAGCCAGGCCGGCCTGACCCATCCCGTTGATGATACGGTGCATGACATGACACCTTCACACATTCCAACAGCTTCACATGAAGATTGAACAAGACCTAAAGATATCAGAGATTGCACAGCCATACAATTTTAGGCACAAATTTTCCATACCATTACCATTTTGGCATTTTTTAAATTACAGAAATTTTAATGGTATTTTTACAAATTTCTCTACAATTTTAGACCGGTCGCATCCAATATTTAAATATTATTTTGAAGTATTAAATGTAAATTATTTATAAAATACATTTATAATTGGGAGATTATTTGCGAGGCGAATATAATGAATCTAATTACGCCGTGATTTGACAATATGATGCTACAATAAATATTTACTAATCATGGATTAATTAGGCTTAATAAATTCGTCTTGCGAATTATCCTCCGGTTATACAATTATTTTTATAATTAGTTTACGTTTAGTTCTTCGAATTGATGTCCAAACATCCGAAGTGACACGAGCTAAAATTTAGCCTATAATCCAAACACCCCCAAACTAAACAGTTTTTTAGAGTATTTTTCTATGAGGTCAATATGAGATGCACATCTTTTATCTCTTAAAAAATATTTTAATCATCGGTTAAAAATAAAATGAATTATAAGAAGTAAAACGATTTCTTTTAATCATGATCATCAGATTATATAAAATAATAGTTCCCGTTAATTTTATGTAACTTAAAACTTGCGTAATAATATCTGTCTGACTTAACGTAACAATCAAATACTTAAAAAAACTAAAACATCATCGTATCATTGCAATATTCTCTCCAACAATCACAACATAATGTGTGGCTCTCTGATTGTCAGATCTCGAGAGTACAACACGGATCTCGCGTATCATCCGTACTGCTCGCAACTCGGTCAGTCATTTGGTTGGAACTAGAAATATAATGCGCCACTAATTAACCACACCTTTGTGTAATTTTGCACTAACTCCGTAGTAAGTAGCACTAGTGATTGCATTTGCATTAGCACGAGGTAGCCATGGAAAGAAGAGAAGCATCAAGCATGCGAGCTAATGCGAGAGAGAGAGAGAGAGAGGAGAGAGAGAGAGAAGGAATCACCACCCTAATCAGCACTAATGCGATCGCAAAAGCCGATTTTTTCTCAGAAAAGAAGGTGACTAATACACTAATAATTGATAAAGCAAGCCAGAGACAGTGCAAAATGATAGGGAGAGAGCTCACTTGCTGCTGCTGCTGCTGCTGCGTTGCGTTGCATGCAAACAAGAAGCAGATCATGCGGCTAATGGTGGGGCCCTTCCGAGTATAACTCGGTTTATAAACCCCAAATTGGTGGCCGTGACACTGCAATTTTTGCTCTAATTGCAGCTGGCGTGATTAAGAGGCTAATAAATAGGCGTGATTAAGAGTGGGGCAGCTGCCGACCTGCAGTTCGTTTCATATTCTCGTCGGAGCTGCAGCTGCGGAGGCAGGAGCGAGCGAGGCAGCGAGCTCGTGGGCGTGGGCAATGGCGGGGGGCATGCAAGTGGAGGAGGCGCGTGGGCAGGAGGAGGACTACATCGACATGGAGCTGAGCTCGGCGGCGGCGGCGGCGGCGGCGGCGGGTGAGTTCGAGTTCCACATGTCGGCGCCGCTGGACGGGTGGGAGAAGGGGTCGCTGGCGTCGCCGGCGGACGAGCTGTTCTACAAGGGGAAGCTGCTGCCGCTGCACCTGCCGCCGCGCATCCAGATGGTCGAGGAGCTCCTCGACGGCCGCGCCGCGGCGGGCGCCAGCTGCAGGTGGCGGCGGGCCCTCGGCGTGAGCACCGCACCGGCCACGCCGTACGAGTCGTACGCCGCGTCCCCGGCGAACTCGTGCTACGCCAGCGGGGAACTCAACGTGGAGGCTTACTTCCAGGAGTACGCGGCAAGCCTGGCCGACGCTGCCGCCGCAGCCGCCTGCGAGAAGAAGCCGTGGTCCAGGAAGCTCAAGTTCATGCGGCAGCTCAACCTCGGGCTCAAGCTCAAGGCGTCGAAAGCTTACATCAAAACGATATTTGCCGCCAAAGCAGGGAGCTCCGACGACAAGGACGACGACTCCAGAGGAGCTAAAGAGCTCTCCCATGGCGGCCATGGCCACCACCAAAGGGCATGGAGGAAGAACCCGTTTGGCCAGATCAGAAGCAACAGGTGCAACGCCTCACAGAGCATCGCCACCGCCGCCGGCGGCCGTGGCTCAGTCGGAGTAAGGGGGGACAAAGAACGCGAGCACGGGCATAGGAGGTCCTTCTCCAGCGTCATCGTCCGGTACTCGTCGTCGAACAAGACGTCCCCTGCGCCGCCGTCGTCTTGCTCGTCGGTGCGGAGCTCGAGCGAATCCGACGGCGCGGGTCCGGCGCTGCGGAGGAGCAGCAGCGCGAGCTCGGAGGTGGAGAACCCCATCCAGGGCCTTATCGCCTACTGCAAGAAGTCCCAGCAGCTGGCCTCCGTGAGGAAGAGCGCCAGCGACGCCGGCTTCCGGTTCCTCTCGTCGGCGGCGTCCAAGATCGCCGCAGAATTCCGATGGCCTAGAGGAGCTCGTCGAGATTCGCCGAGGATGATGGCAGCGTGATGAACTTACAATGATGCGATGGATTTCTGAAAATTTTGTATATCTGAAACATCAAACTTGTGTTCCTCAACACCCTGTGGCATGAGTTTGTTCAAATGAATGGCCTCTCAACTTTTCATGATAAATCATCTTCAGACTTTTGCAATCGGTTTATGCCACGTTCATAACTTATCTGTAATACGAATGAGCTCGGTTTATGCCACGTTTCATAACTTATCTGTAATAGAATGAATTTGATTATATATACACATTTAGATGGAAATCGAGAATTTATCCTTTTAACCCAAATGTTATTTGATTTATGTGAATATCTCATTGAGATGTGGTAGGTCCAGTCACCGGACACCAGGTCTCTTTAACTCATGAATGAAACCAGAAGCTCAATACAAGTTAATTATCCAAGCTACAACATTATATACTAATTAAACACTAACATGTGCACAGAAGCTCAGTACAAGAGCAGTAGAGCACACTATCTTGCCCTAAAAACAGAGAGCACAGTACCATGTTTTAAGGAGACGTCAAGGAATATGGGTAGAGCTTTAAATCTGAGTTTATATGTGGAGTTATGGATCTAGTAGCATTTGTTTTAGCTCCAAAACTCTACGAAAAATATAAAAGAGCTAGAACTCTATCAAATAAATTGTAAAGATATGCTTTTACTATCATGAAGTTAGAGTCAAGTCAAACAACTTATAAATTATCCTCTTGTAAGCTAAAGTCGAACTAAACAATTGTTGGATCCTGTTTTTTTTTTAAGCGCGGAACAAAACTCTACAACTCCAGATTCACTCTAGAGTCGTACAGAACACCTCAAGTTTCAATCAGTGGCCGACACATAAAACTTGCAAGCTATAAAATGGGCTCAATTTCTATTATACCAAACATCAGTATATGTATCAGCCGCCATTGCCAGGACCATGTTCATCTTAACAGCTAAGGATCATCAGAAAACAAGCAAGGATCATTGGCCGAGCGGCAAAATTAAGTGAGCAAAAGAGGAGAAACATTGGAGGCACACCACTTTCTGTTCCCATCAATGGCTGTCCAAGTCACCATGGATCTCCTGATACGCATCGGCAGGCACATGGCAACATGATGCGTAAAACAAGCATATCTGATTGATATGGCTCCACAAGTTGGGTATTTTAGACATGTACCTTTTTACATGCTTGAGTAGATTGGAGGGGGTCACTTTCTCCGTTTTTTTTCTCTCTGAAGTTCTGAACTTGGGTCATGTCCAGCTTGAACACTGTGAGCAATAAAATGGAGAAAAGAATGGCTCATGAGCCAAAGATTTGTCACACCAAACTAAAGTGTAGGTAGATTAGTAGTTCAAGGGCACAAATCTAAGAGCAGAAAACAAGGGCCATAAAACATATTCTACTCATGTTTGGGGTCATGAAAGCTGCAATGCAGCAGACAAGAGCATCCATCGTAACGTCAGGGCTGCCTGATAACCTGATAAAAACCAATTCTGCGAGACTGCAACTAGGGTTTTTTCCCCTTCTCGCTAAGCATCGCATGATGGTGAAACGACAGCAGAACAAATCGTTAATTAATCACTAATCAGCACGTCAAGCTAATGATTCCCCATAAAGAACGCTGCTTGTCACTTGTCAGCATCTAACCGTCCTAAAATCGGACCAAAACAATCCCACTGGAGGAGAAAACACTCCACTCCTCTGCTTTAAGCGGAAATCTCGTAAAGAAAATGCAGAGAGAGAGAGAGAGAGAGAGAGGGAGAGAGGGAGTGAGAAATTAAAGCCAAAGGGGAGCAGTTTTAGACACCAAATTGATGCTGTTGAGCTGATCAGCATGAACTGAAAGTCTGAAAAAAGGCATCAGTTTGTAGTTTATTCCTTCCCGGCATCTGCGGGCCCAAAAACTGCTAAAGTTTTTTCTCACTCTTTTCTGCATTATTTAGGTCATTATGGTTATAATATTGGGTTAATTGCTTTTGTGCCACCATTATTGTCTGAAATGTCAAAAATGTCATTAAAATTTTGGTATTTGCTCATATGATATTACTATTTCAGATTCACTTTTTTAATGTCATTTGGGTTCAATTATTTATAAAAAAGTAATGATATAAAATAGCGAATTAGAAATAGTAATGATATATGAGCAAATATTCAGAATCTGTAGATGGACGTCAAATGACATAAAAGAGTGAATTTGAAATAGTAATGACATATGAGCAAATACAGAAATTTTAATAGTATTTTTGGCATTTCAGATAATAACGGTGGCACAGAAATAATTAAATATAATTGATATCACTAACTCCCGTCTAAAGTTAGAGGTAATTTATAATTCCATTTTTTTTAAAAAAAACTGAACTATGAGTAAACTTAATGTCTAAGCAGGGTATTTCGATCATCGCTTAAAAATAATGTTCTCGCTAACTCCAAGAATTTTTTACATATACTCCGTACATGGGGAGTTCAATTCGAGGCTTTCGAGCTGGAAATTTTAAGCTAAAAATTTACAGCTCGCATTTAAGACCGTAACTGATCCGGGAGCAATCGCCGGCGCGTGGGCCGGATGGGCTTGGGCCGATATATCCAGGCCTACAATGGGCCAGGTCCTGACGGAACCCAACCTAACTTCTTAATTTCTTAGCCCTAGCCCAGCCCATCAAAACACAGAGCCGTCATTCAACGTGGCCCGTTTTATATCATTGGGCCGATCTGTCATTAGATAGATCCATGGGATTCTATTGTTCAGAGAAAACTAAAAGGGGGGAAAACATTAACAGAACGACGGCGAGACGCCGGCGGAAGGAAATCGCCCCGCGCCGCCGCCTGCAATGGGCTCCGTTGCTTTTGAGAGTTGTGTGGGCGCACTACTAAAGAAATTAATCCAACCCTAGCGCACAGTAAGAGGGAACTTTGTCTGAACCCAAAAAAAAAACAGCGCAAAAGACTCCTCGCTATTTAAGTTATTTAATTTAGATAAAAACTATTTAACAATCTCTCCCGTCACACACTTTTGATCTAACCACATCAGATAGACATTAGAGACTATAGCCAGACCCTGATACTATTTATTGGTCAACTCCGAAAGAAATTGATCCAACCCCAGTTCTTACCGGGAATGAAGTCTTATTTGCAGCTCAAAACTTAATTCAAGTGATAGACTCCTCTACTATTTAAGTTAGAATAACTCTCCGTCACAATTAATATGGAACTATTCAACAAGTTGAAACAGGAGGAAAGGCAAAAGGATCTGACCGGCGGATCACATATGGCTGGTGGCGAAGGGGCAGCGCGATCCCAAATGGATTGCTTCTTTGTAGTCCAGGAAAGAGGGGTCAAGCACCGCAAGCAGCGGATGGGCATGGGTAAACCATTTATGAGGCGTAAAATAACCTAATTTAATCAAGCTTTGCACCATCAACCACCGTACATTTACTGAAGAGGCTGCAATATCTTAAGCATTAATAACCAAACATATGGCCCAAGAACAACTTCCAGCCAACAAGGAACAGCAGTCAATCAAAAAAAAATGTGCACCTGAAATACTAATCACACTCTATTCCAGGATTTCTGGAACTGCGCTGGCTCCAATAGTTTCAGCTCGGGTTGTTGTTCTCTGAAGTTCCTGAAAATGCACTGGCGTTCATGCAGCTATGTATCATGGGACCGGGCATGCTCGGGCTGGTGTGTGAACTCGTAGTCGAGGTGGACAAAAGCCCGCTCTATTTCAGGCAGGCGCTCCAGCTTCTCTTGCAGGGCCTCGCCGATATCATGTGCTTCTTGCAAGGGCATGTCACATGGCAGAACAATATCCACCTCAACAAAGTAATGAGAGCCAAATGTATATGCTCGCACTGTGTCGATGTGCCTGACAGCCTTGTGATGGTTCCAGCATAGGTAGGTAAGCTTCTGAAGGTATTCTGGTGAAGCTGATTGGCCAACCAAGGACTGGACGTTTTCTAGAACCGTCATTGACCATGTTCTGATTGTGTAGATCGCTAACTGAAAAGAAGGAAAGACAATATACCTTCAAAACCTCTTCTTGTTACAGATATTGTCCAATGAGAGAAAAAAAGAACATCAGTGCATCATCCAGTTCCATAACCAAAATAGTTGAGCTATGTAAATAAATCGATGGCATACTCAAATGCTATAGCATATTCCACAAACAAAGTAAATGGTAGTTCTTGCAAAGAAATTCTAGTATATAAGTATACTACTTCTGTACTTACAATAATAGCACCAACTGGGTCAATCCAGCCTTCGACATAATTAGCCAAAAGTGCTGCCACAAGCCCAATAACATTGGTGATGACATCAAAAAAGTGATCTTGTGCATAAGCCTTCACAATTTCATTGGTGAATGAACGGCAATATGCGACCAACACCAGCTTCACCAATGTCACAGAGAGCATGATATCCACAATCCACTTCTCCTGCTCCTTTGTCAAGTGGAATGTATCTCCCTGGAGCACATGATAATCAATATAATATTGGTGGGATTGGCAACAGAACATTTAAACAAACCATACTGACTCAGATATCAAGTAGTTAATGGTTAATCCAATGATTATTTGTCACGGGCCTCGACTAAGCAATCTTGTAGCATAGAACGAAGGATATAGCCATGGCTGGTGGGAGGACGAGAGTGCATGGCACCTCGTCACCCCAACGCCGTGGTGAAGAAATAGAGAGGGGATCTGGTAACTTTTCTTCTTGATCATTATCTCTTAGCCCAATCCTTATATAGGAGAGGATCAATCTAATAACAATGAACTATTTCTAAGGAAACAAGATAATTAACCTAACCAAATAAAACTAACTGGAAGAAGCATGCTCTAGGGTCACGCTGGGAAGGACCATGATTGGATGTTAGCAACATCGGTAGATGTGGCCCCACATGATATTATGTTATTGTGCTAGTGCTTTCAGTGTGATTGACAGATCGTTCAATTCAAGTACAAGGCAAACAATATGAAAAGGAGAACTCCCACATCAACTATCATCAGTGTACCAAACAGGCAGGTACATAATTGAAAACAGACAGGCTGGCCTGTCTTTTAAGAAAACCTTCCCTGGTAAAGGGACATGAAAAGAACAGGTTTTTCCGATGCACATGAAACTTGAAAGTGACATGAAGCATTCTGATAATATCTACTAGAAGGTTTAGACTGAAAAGAGAAGTGAAGAACCACCTTTGCTAATCGATCTGAATCAATTAACTGTAGAGAAAAAGTGGTTCAGAGATCTACGATATGTGAGAAGAGAAAATACTTACATCAGAGATCAATGACCGTGCAGATTCTAGGATAATTTGAAGGCCAAGTGTTGCCATAACAGAAGCAAAAACAAGTATTCCCTGGAGGAAAGATTGTGCCACAGTTGTTAATAAGAGGAAGAAGGTACAGGAAAAAATAACCATTTGTACAGTTAGGGCCAACTTGTTGGTTAGTGCACTGTTGTTCAGTGCTGGCTGCTGGGAATCTTTACCAGCCTAGTATGATTTTTTCTTATACCTCCAATACAAACCTTACAACTAACGGCTATATCCAAAAGAAAACAAGTAGAAGAAAGTTAGTTTTAAAAGAATATAATGCCAAATGGAGTCTTATAAGCAACGATAACGCCCCCAAAAGATAAAGTCATAAATTAGATAGAGATCTTGATTACAGTGTCGCCCAGGATTGTGTTGTGTAATTCTAGTAATAGCAAATTAAAAAACAAACATGTGAGACAAATGATGCCTAATTGGCACTACTTGGAGTGGAAACTCACCAAGGTTGCATGCGCCTTTTACCGATTGGATACCTGTATGGGTTTGGTGTTTGCATTGAAAAGGCAGCAAACCACAAGATAAAACCTGATAACAAGTCAAGTAGAGAATCCAAAGTGGAGGCAATAATAGCTAGGGAGCCACTCCTTATTGAGGCATAAACTTTTGCAGCAAAAAGAACCATGTTTGCTATGTTAGATAACCAGATGGCTAATGCCTCACTTCTGGCAACTTTTTCACGTTCCTCCTGCAAATAGGATAAACTAAAGGTAGAAAGTGTATAGATGCATCTTCAACATTTTATCTGCAAAATAAAGTTTATTTTTTATGTTACAAGAGCAAGAATATAGACCTTGGACATTCCAGGAAGAAAACCATGATCTGTCAGTGTATCCATTTCATTAAACCATTCCAACATTTCTGATTGTTGTTGGTAGTATTCTGCAACAACATCTCCAGGGCTTTGAACTGTAGAAAGAACAAAAATTGTATACTAATATATAAGATTATGATAAGTGCAGTGCTACAGAAGACATAATACCAGTACAAAGTAGGAAATAGATAGACTCATGGACAGCTGAGTTAAACTTCTTTTGCATATGACCCATATATTCCCATAATAATTTCTAAACACCGAAAAATGTCTTGCACCATATCTATTTAACATTTCTTTTCTTTATCAGTACTTATGTAGAATGGAAACTTGGGACTTACAACTAACAGTTTGCATCTCTGGTTTCCCTTTAAAATATACAGATCTGAAATATCCAGAGCACTGGAATAGCAGGAACATACAGTAAACTGGTGATGGAAGTTACCAGTTATATACTTATATAACCGTACAATAGAAGTTGCAGAAAGCATAAACCAAAGGCTAAAACCAGCAGACATATAGGAAGATAAAATGTCAAAGCAGGAAGAACAATATTCAATTCAACAGTCCATAAACAACCCTTCAGCTAATTTTACTGATTTCAAAGGATACAGTGATTTCTTAAGGAAACGGATTAGAGGATGTGTGTGCTTATACTCTCTATCTTTCCATTTTTCAATATAAAAATTTAAATTTCAACATTTTATATCATCAATCAATTATCTAGTGTAAATTTCAAAAATACTGGTGTTTTCACTAAATTATTGCAAAACTACATTTTTAAGCTGCAACATCACAAAACTACAGATTTAGTGCCAAAATTTTCACCAAACTACAGATTTAAGCCAATGTATCACAAAATTACAGAATTAGCAATGAACTATTGCAAAACAATAGTTTTAATCATTATTAAAGTACTAAACTTAGCTTTGCAATATTTTTTTCAAAACACCTATAGTTTTGCAAAACATACTCATTATTAAACTTACATTAGAGTAATAAAATCCACCACCACTTGAAACAGCCACAAATCTCAGTAACACAATATCCATCATAAATATGATTTTCAAACATCTATAGTTTTGCGAAAAATACTCATTATTATACTTACATTAGAGTATTAAAATCCACCACCACTTGAAACAGCCACAAATCTCACTATCTCAGTAACACAACATCCATCATAAATATGAACTATCATACATCATTCCCTGATCATCCAACCCTTCTCCCCTAGTATGATGTGATGAGTTTCAGATCTTTTGCCAAAAAAAAAGTGATGCTACAACCAAACCTGAAAATCAATCAATGATCCTATTTGACTACCTCTACTAGACAGACCTCAACAGAAATATGTTGAGTAACTGCGGCAATTTACTACAGGCCGATTAGTTCCAAAAAAGGACATTGGTGCATGGAACACATTAAATCGCTAAATCACAGGCACATAGACACCCGTCAATGCAAGCTCTGCATTCACAAAGTTTTATATATCAATTGACCCAATCGTCATCACCGAAGAGGGTGAGACGTTTACATCTGAACTCTCCAGTTAAAACAGCTAAACAACTAGTCCACTCCCTATAAAAAAATCCCTAGCCATAAACGAATACTATAGCGCCCAAACAAAACCATGCGAAAGCGCTCAGAGGGCTAGCAATCACGAGAGACAGGGAGAGTGAGAGAGACCTAGTACGCCGAGGCAGTCCTGGAGGCCGCGCGGCGGCTTAACCTGGTGCGCCGCCGGGCGGCGAAAGCCGTGAAAGTTGAGGCGCCACGGGTGGTCTCCCGCGCACAGGCCACCGTCGCCTTCCTCCACGGGGTAGAGGAGCAGCTCCTCTCCCTCCCCGCCACTACTCGCTCCAGCAGCCGTCGTCGCACCTGCCATTCCCTCCCCACGTCCAAACCCTAGGGCACGACGAGACGGGTGCTAGGGGTGGACTTGTGGAGCAGCAGCTAGTTGCTGCGCCTTCCGTCTCGACTCCTCTCGTCTTCCTCCGCCGCCGCCGCCCCCGCCCCCGCCCCCGCCGCATATATAGAGTTTATATATTAAAATTTTCTTTTAAAATAAAAATTATATGACTTAAGATGGATTCATATATTTAGCTTCAATCCAGGGGAAATCGACCAGGAAGAGAGACGAACGAAACAACTCATTATGTGAGACAGGTATAGAAAAAATAGGGTTTTTTAGATATATGTCATTACAATTACTGTGCTTTGGAACTTTACCACTATAATTCGTCTATTTGGATATATGTCATTTCGGAATTGCAGCTCTAACAAAATCTAATGGCATATTTCAGATTTCTCTAAAATTGTAATGGCATATTTCAGAATTTTCTAAATTTATAATGGTATAGTTCAAAGTTTTCTGAATTTGTAATGGCATGAATCTAAATACGTAAATTGTAATGGCATTTCTCCAAAGTCGCAAAATTGTAATGACATTGATCCAAATTTGCCGAAAAAATATGGTTTCCAAGATAATACTTTACCAATCCTTTCAAGATTTTTGGTGAATTGGTTGTGAGAATAAAATATAAAAGTGTCTATTGTTAATGAGAAATAATGTGGTGAAGTGATAGATAATGATTATTAAAAGCATAAAACTTCTTAATATGTAGATCAAGAGTATGTAAAAGCGATCCTAACACAAACACTACCAAATCAAATATACCCGATATAGTTTCCATATAAATATTGTGCGTAGAACTATATATCCAATAAATGATTTATTTAAAATATTTTTTCATCTAATTACCTCTTATCAATGTTTCTTCAGCCAATCTCTAGGTACTAATATATATAGAGAGAGAGTGTGTGCGATAAAGATAGATAAACAATAAATTACCGTAATGCAACTGTTGTTAGTTCATCTTATGCTCCTTAATATTATTATTATTTAAAACATATTATTATCATATTATATTTAATATGTGATAACCATACACCAATAACATTATTATATATGTAATTGGTCACATCTAGCTGGTCTAAGCAACAAAAAATCATTCTTGTTTCTAGAGAACTAAATTAATGATCTGTTTTTACACATAGCAAGTATATTTAGGATAGTCTACTTAACCCCTTTAACAATTGAGTCACGTATATTTATCTTACTAACCTTATAAATCAGGTATTATATACCTTGTTCTATCCAAAACTAGATATTTGATCTCTTAATTGTGTGTTTATATAAGTGTTTTTGGCACACTAGTTGTCTACATTATATAGTTGTTTTTTTGCAGATCACTATTCTTTATCTCCAGACGGCACAGTTGAGTTTCTATTCAATTCGATGTAGGCTCTGTTGGGTGCGTAAGGTGTTAGGGTGTTCACGAAGAACAATAAGATCATCACTCTTTTGTCGGGGAGAGATAGCGCTACAAGAACCACGAGCAAGGATTTGTTTGAAACTCATGCAAGTTAACACGGTTGGATTTTAAATCGTCCTACAAAAAACTCATCACATTCTATAATTTATGTTGTTCTCTGTATAAGAAATCACATCACGGATTGTCATGCATTTAGGCCTTGTTTAGATGTCTTCAATACCGGCCCACTCATATGGGTTGGCTCGGGATTAAAGAACTCCAAACAGGGCTTTGTTACGGTGAGTCGAATGATGTCATGTATTCATGAAATCAAAACGTGTGGACAACCAAAGTAACCACATGCTAAAACCAATAAAGAGGATACATAGCTGGTTTTAGATAGAATAATATATATTTAAGAGGTTAAGAATAGACACCTCAATAATTTAGGGTTATTTTTTTGAGCGGAAACACTCTCCAATTTTCATTAAAGAAACGTTTTATAAGTCTAATTTAGGGTTAACTAAACTTATTCGTAGGTATTTTTACGTAAAACTAAAAATTGATTCTAAACCAAATACATTTAGGTGAATGGTGAACCGTCAACGGCTGTACGCCCACATGCAGCGCTCCTATAGTCCCATTGGCTACTCCTTGCTCCCACGGATCGCCCAATGACATCCAACGGCTATCATCCGTCGAACCCTGTGAAATCAACGGTCCTGATTGCATAACCGCACCATCCCCATCCTTCCCATGTCCACACACAACGAAAACACAAACACAAACGCACACGCTCTCCACCGCCAATAAGGAAAAAAACAAAAGAGGAAAAGAAATCGACGAAAGCTTAGGAGTTCGGGAGTCGCGACCGATGGAGTCGGGAGCGAAGATGACCAAGAAGGCCGGCGCCGGGGGGAGACGCGGCGGTGGCCCGAAGAAGAAGCCAGTATCCCGCTCGGTCAAGGCCGGCCTGCAGTTCCCCGTCGGCCGTATCGGCCGTTACCTCAAGCTGGGCCGCTACGCCCGGCGCATCGGCACCGGCGCCCCCGTCTACCTCGCCGCCGTCCTCGAGTACCTCGCCGCCGAGGTTGTCCACGCGCGACGCGAGCATGCAACCCGTACCCCGCTGCGTAGCCGGCCTGATCTGGATCGCTCCTTCTTTTAGGTGTTGGAGCTGGCGGGGAACGCGGCGCGGGACAACAAGAAGAACCGGATCATCCCGCGGCATGTGCTGCTGGCGATCCGCAATGACGAGGAGCTCGGGAAGCTGCTTGCCGGCGTCACCATCGCGCACGGCGGGGTGCTGCCCAACATCAACCCCGTGCTTCTCCCCAAGAATACCCGCTCCGCCGCAGCCAAGGAGCCTAAGGACGGTAGCCAGGCTAAGTCGCCCAGGAAGGCCACCACCAAGTCGCCCAAGAAGGCGGCGGCCGCATAGGCCCCGATCCGGCACGCGCAATGCTGGTGACCCGTCTCTCCCTTCCTCTACCTGGTCTGAACTGAAACACTCCTAGCCGTTGTCATCGTCTTCGTTGTCTGCTACCATTGTCGTGGATCGGTGGTCTGGTTGTTTGTACGTAATTTATGTGTCTGTACTGTGTAGGTTAACACCAGTTTAGGGTCAAGGAGTGCGTAGGCCGGGGAGGGGATCGTGAATCGTTAGATGCTGTCTGTAATAAGACTCTGAAGATTTGGATAATTTCAGACAATTGATCCGTGTTTGTTGATGGATGCACAAATGTCCGTTGGGGGGTTCTTCCACACTGTTTGGATAGTTTATAGTTATCGCCTATCGGAAATATCAATGCCATTGGGGTGTTTGGTTTATTGGGGAGATGTTTCTTGTTGTATATAGTGGATTTCTTTAGGGTCATCCATGTTCTAGGGCACCATTTGAAGTCTTGCATATCATTTTGCAACATGAAATGTGTGACCATTTTCTTGCTGGATGTCATGTTCCTTTTCATCATCTTTTGAAGTGTGATTATTTTTATAGACTGTACGATTATATTAATGAATTGCATCCCAGTGCTATGGAGTTTGTGGGAATTAGGGAAGCTTTGTAATAAGCAGGAAATGCAACTTATCAATTAAGAATGTAGTTATATAAGTAGCTTTCAGAGGTGTGATGGATTTATGTCGATAGGAACATAATCATTGGTACGCCTTGCTTGCAGTTAGGAGGCTTTACATGATTCAGTGTTTACTTTACTAGTAGTTCATATTGACAGTTTGGGCTTTCCAGTGGTACTGTTTTGTTAATGTCTTCCTAATTTGTGTACCTGACTACCTGCAGAAGAGTTTAGTTGTGATATTGTTATTACTTATTTGTTGTGTGCTCCAATACATATGCATAGTTATGTGTAATAAAGTTATTTGTTTATTTGTGATTTATTGTAGTTTACAATAGACAATGGCTTAAATGTGACTAGTTTAGCAGTGATTATCCGAGTCAGTTATATGAATGACTGGCCAACTGATGGCTAGCCCAATACTGGCACCATGTATTGTGGCCAAAATGTGAATGAAAGTGCTAGTAACTACTCAGTAGGTGGTTTATTTTTCTGTATTTATCAGCTTTTGGTCACATGACATCTGAATTCTGGTGCTTTAAAGATACAGTGGTAGCTTGCGCCCTCTGCCAGAAAACAGATCAGCCAAAAATCGTGGTTAGAAAATGTGTCCTTCAAAAAAATTATGATTTATATAGCATTCCAATAATATTTTTTGTTTGATTCTTCTTCGATAGTTGGTTAAAAGTCTAGAGTGATGCCCCTATTCTCCAATATGTTGTTTCACCTTTCTGTACTTATGTTGAACGTCTGCATATCATTTAACTGATTTGTCTTTGAAATCTAGCACCAGACAACCAGTTCATTTGGAAACCACTTAGCTTTTCAAGTATGATTTGGTATGGAATAAACTGGCTGGCCTCATTATTGTCAGCTTCATATAGAGATCATGTAAATGGTTGCAGATGTGATTATATTCCTCTTGGTGACAACTTGTAGCTTGTAGATGTGATTATTTAGCTATAATAGCTGGTTTCGTCATGCACGGATGTTTTTTGTTCGATTTGAAATTAATAATTTTGTCAGTGCTGAAATTCGGATGGTTCTAGCAATCTAATCAGTAGAGGACACAAATGGTTTTGTACAATATTTGTTTTCTGTGATGCAAGATTTTTCTTGGTGCATGAGTGTCAGTTTCTTGGGTGCTTGTATTGATATATCCTGGAGCATTCGTATCATAAAATTGCATCGATGGATGCATGCATGAGATTATTATCAGAGTAGTCTTGTGATGCAATTTCGTATACTTCTTTGGTCATTAATAAACGGTGTAGTTTTTGCTATGGTAATGTGCTTAGGCCATTTTCGTGGCAGGTTCTTAGCTCTCTTGCCACGCAGGATGCATATGTGTTAATCTTGAAGCATCGTGGCTTTAGGAAGCGACGGTGTTTAGCGGGTGTTCTACGTATAACTTTCCTCAATTACTCGATTATTGTTTACTTCATTTAGAGTAGATGATGTTTGCTTAATGCTTAGTAACGTGGACATGTTAAACATAGGGATGGTTCGACTAAAATACCCGAGGATTGTACTACGTACCTTTTATATGTATTTGCATGAACTTGCTTGTGCGTATCAATTCTTTTCCGTGCATATACGGCGCACAAGTATTTGATATCATGCGAGGACCTGTATACGTGACAATGCTGGGCTGACTTATTGCTGCTGGGCTTAGGTATGCTCTACGCGTACAATTTGGTTCATAAACTTAAACATAATATAAATATTTAGATACACAGTTACGTGTACCGTGATCGAGCCGGCCGCCATCGCTGGAGTCTGGAGATGACCACGAGGCGCCGGTTCGAGGCCAACCTCGGCGTCATCTCGGACGAGCTCCTGCTGCTCGTCAGGACGCAGCTTGTTACGAAACAGTGGAACTTTTGGCGGTGCATCTTCTCTCACGAAAGATCACTCCTTGGGTTGGGCTTTTTGAAAGCAAGCCCAACCCAAGGAGTGATGGATTGATGGTTGGGTTGGATGACCGTTCCAACTTCCCAAGGAGTACAAATTGGCATTAGGAAGAAGGCAAGAAACTCCATCACACCTATTTTTTATTTAATTCTATATTTCTCTTTAATTCTCATAGATTGTTTTAGAAGTTTTCATATTTCAAGACGGATGGATGGAATACACTAATAACCAATAAATCCAGACGGAAACACGCAATTTGCAAAGCTGGATCGCTACGCGCGTACTCAGACTAGATGTAACAGACATGCGGGCCCCGGTACGAAGCTGGCCCACGGACCAGTGTCTGTAGGGTCTCCCGGTGACATCCCGCCCGCTCATGCGGCCGACGACGACTACCTCCCGACTTCCGGGCCAAATTTAACTATTTGGCACCCTCTTCATTGCCACCTCTTCAAATGACACCCTCTTCGTTGCAATTAATTTTTTGCCACTCTCTTCGTGAGCCAATTAATTTTTTGTCATTCGGTGTCCAGTCACTTGCCACGTCATTCGCCACATCACATTTTTATCACCTCACGCCGCCACGTCACCTTCTTCTTCCTCCTCCTCTTCTCTCTCACCCCAACCTGCCGGCCGCCGTCGCCGCCTACCGCTGTCGCCGTGCCCCTGCCACCTCTGCCCATCGCCGCCGCCGCACCCCTGCCCCCTCCGCACGTCGCCACCCCCGCTGCCCCACGCCTATCGCCGCACGCTACCGCGCCACACCCGTGCGCCCCTATCACCGCCGCCCCACGCCCTCCGCCGCACGCCCCCTGCCCCCCTCCGCACGCTGTCGTCCCGCGCCCACCGCCGGAGGCCCCCGCCGTGCCCCTGCCCCCTCCGCACGTCGCCGCCCTGCGCGCCCTGTCCCCGCCGCCCCACACCCTCTACCGCGCGCCACTGCCCCCTCCGCACGCCAGCGACGGCGGTAGGCGGCGTGGCCGGCCGGTTGGCGTGAGGAGTTGGGGTGAGAGAGAAGAGGAGGAAGAAGAAGGTGACGTGGCGGCGTGAGGTGGCAAAATGTGATGTGGCGGATGACGTGATAAGTGACTGAAAACCGAATGACAAAAAATTAATTGGCTCACGAAAAGAGTGGCAAAAAATTAATTGCAATGAAGAGGGTATCATTTGAAGAGGTGGCAGGTGGCAAATAGCCCGACTTCCCGAGTCCAGGTCCGCAACCCGCCGCTCGCCCGATCCTCCGCCACGCCTGCCGCCGGTGCGGACCGATCCGTCCTCGGACTCCCGCGCGGGATATGCCCTCTCGTGCCGCCATTCTCACGGACTCCTGTTTTTTTCGTCGGAGCAGGCCTCGGGGTTTGGTGGAGGCCGCGCCCGGGCAGGAGGAGGAGGAGGAGGGTGCGAGCGACGAGATGGCTGCGCCGCCGGCGAGGGCTCGGGCCGACTACGACTACCTCATCAAGCTCCTCCTCATCGGGGACAGCGGTTGGTGCCCCTCGAGCTAGATCTCTCCGCCTCGGCTCTCCATTTCCCCGCGATGCTGTGTATGTGTTCGCGCGCGCACCTCAGTGTTGGTGGGATCATCACAGGTGGATTGGGCATGCTGACAGCACGGATCCTGAAAATGATTCGGGTTTGCTACTTGTTTGCATGATCTGTCCTCCATGTGAAATTTGGAGTGCGGATGAAAAATGTTTGCTTGTTCTGAACAGTTTCTGCTTTCTGTTCAACCTACATACGCGGGGTAAGGGTAACGGTCGCCTGTCGCGGACCGTTGGGTGAGTCAGGGAGGAACTAGAACTACCACTGCTTTCTGCTGTGCACTAAGCAAAGGAGAGTTAGGGAAAGCTGGGGTGAGAAGAGATGGATTTCTTGGCGCCATCAGTTTTTCTTTTCATGGATGAATATTCACTCGAGATTTTTTTTAATATTTTGGAAAGATCATTGGAAATGTTCTACCTAGGGAATTATGTGCTCTGTATCAAGCTGGAAGAGTTGTAAGGCCGAGAGTTATCTTCCATGTTTATTTGAATATTTGTAAAGTGTGCTATACTACTATGCCATGCAGAGAAGTGTTAGGCATAAGCATTGAGCAATCATATCCTTTTCCCATTCATGCATGCAGTAGAAGAAAGAGTCTATAAGAGAATATGAGCAGAAAAAAAACATGTGAATATTCAGTTTATGATGTTTTCCCAGTACATTTGCAGGAGTTTGTGATTTAATAAAGAAGGGGATGGGTCAGGGGACCGCAAGAGATACTTGTTATATGCCATGTGATGTTTTGTCATCTATATTTTTAACTTGGTAGTGCATGCCATAGAATTTTGTGCTATCTGCAGTTGAGAGTGGAACTAGAGAGTGCCTCACTTGTGAGGGAGGAGTGTATGACTAAATCAGCTGTTAAAAGTAAGTTGGAGTGAAGGGTGAAAAAATGATGGATTAAAACTGCAGCTAAATGAAGTACCCTGTCATTTAAAAGTTCCTCACAGAAATTGAATAATTTATCTACCCCTAGCACAACTGAAATAGGGGTGTTTTGATGCTCTCACTTTGAACCATTACCCATAGAGATTCCACGTTATTCCTTGTCTAGCATTACTGATTGATAGTATATTTTAAATGATCATTTTCATGGTAATTGCAGCAGCACTTCCCGAATCTATGTAACATAGGGACTAGGGCTTATGCGTTATTAGGATCTTATCTTGGCTCAGTCATGATAACTTTTTGTATTGCTTATGATGACTATCCATGATCTATTCTTACGCATCAATTTTGGGCATTTCTAGTATCCAGTGGAAGTTTATTGATTGAAGCATAGCCTTGGTAGTATGATGTGTATTGCTCTAGTAAGTTGTATTGTTGTAAAGTTTGTATATTGGGCACTTAAGAATTCATGTTCATTAGTGTATTCTGTTGATCTAATTGTTTTATAGCTAGTGGCAGTTTTTTCAGACAAGTTTTGAGTTGAGCAATTTGAAGAGTTCTTGGTTCTTATTTTCCAATTTCCATTTGTAGGTGTTGGCAAGAGTTGCCTCCTCCTGCGGTTTTCTGATGGTTCCTTCACTACAAGCTTTATTACCACAATTGGGTATGTCCTGCTGTTGGGAAGATTGAATAGGAATTGGGACATTTATTATATCACACACTGATTGCAATACTTGTGTTTGTGCAGTATTGATTTCAAGATAAGAACAATAGAACTGTATGGAAAGCGTACTAAGCTACAAATTTGGGACACCGCTGGCCAAGAACGTTTCCGGACAATTACTACTGGTATCATGCATGTTCCATCCTGCATATGGACTTTGTGAAGTTAAACGAGAACACTTTGATCAAGTAAACCTCATTTACCTCAGCATACTACAGGGGAGCCATGGGTATCCTGCTTGTTTATGATGTCACCGATGAGTCATCTTTCAACAGTACTGTCTCTTACAAATATCTAGCTATTCCTTAACGCTTCCATTTTGAACTATTTTGCATTCTGACTTGTATTTCACTCAACATACAGACATACGGAACTGGATTCGGAATATTGAGCAACATGCCTCTGACAATGTGAACAAAATTTTGATTGGCAACAAAGCTGATATGGATGAGAGTAGAAGGGTATGTACCATGAGTTTTTATCCTTGGCTTTCAATCATTCATAATGTATTATCACTTTCAAGACTATTAAATGCTCAGTTTCCTTGAGACCACTAGTTTGATGCCTATTTGTTCCCTATTTTTGTTTTTTCTCCAGGCTGTACCTTCTGCAAAAGGCCAAGCACTGGCTGATGAATATAGCATCAAGTTTTTTGAAACTGTATGTTGCTTACTTGAATTGCTTGATCTTTTCAGTACAAATTGTTTCGATTTCACCCTGCGCTGTGCCTTTCAGAGCGCCAAAATGAACCTTAATGTGGAGCAAGTTTTTTTCTCCATTGCACGCGACATTAAGCAGAGGCTCGCTGAGACTGATTCCAAACCTGAGGTACAGATAACAGTACAGAATTTTGCCCCAAATCTCTCATCTTGTTCAGTGTTACACTGAAAGGATATGTACTCTTGCTTTCTAGGACAAGACAATCCAGATTAACAACAAGACAGACCAGGGTGCCGACGCACCAGCAGCTCAGCGATCTGCATGCTGTGGCTCCTGAAGGATGCTCGCCTGCCCGGCGTCCATGATCGTTTGTTATTTGACATTATTTGTGTTCTTGCCTGGCTGCTATAGGAACAATGCCAAGAAGACACCTATGATACAGATCTGGTTGTCCCTAACTTTCCTTCCATTCTTTGAAGCACCCTGCATGCTTTGACGTAGCTGTTGCAAATGCTTGGGTTTCTACCCTTTGGTTTAACTTGTCTTGCCATAGTGTATTAGTGTGTAATGTAGTCCATACAGTTGAGTTTTAATTTAATCAGTTAATTCGGATGAACGGCTAATCCTTGGCTTACCGTGGAATGTTTTTCAAATTTTTAAGCAGTGCGATTTTTTTGTAAAAACTTTGTATGTATTTTTTTAGAAAACTAAGATAAATCAATTTTTAAAATTTGTAATAGTTTAATGCTTAATTGAACTTGTATACTTGTACATCAAAACATTTCATGGCGAGAGAAATATGTAGAAACGAGTACCAAACAAACCCCTCCACGTATACAATATCTAACTATTTTTACTATTTTTTACGTGAATGTGGATAAGTATTGTAAAAATAGTTAGATGGGGTTCACAGCAGTTTTTTTAAATACATCTCAGCTAAACACACTCTAAATAATAAACTTTAAAATTTATATTTTACATATATTATATTGTTATATTTAAAATAAATTTTAAATTCTAAAAATATTATATTTTATAACAGAGTAGTAGTTTTAGTTTATAAACATAGTAGTGTAAAAATGAAGTCTACTCAAATTTGGTGGAAAAGATAAGACCATTTCCAAAATATTACTTATATAACTATTTAAATTTAAATTTAGATATTTTAGTGAAAAATAAAGCTCCATAAATTTAAATTTAGGTATTTTGGTGAAAAATAAAACTCCAAGAATCTTTCTAAATGAGTCTCTTTGGAAATACATTTCTTAAATCATCATTCATCTCTTTTAAATATACGATTAGTTTGACAAATTCTTATTTCCATTTGTACATATTTTTTTCTCTTACATACATATTGTTTTCTATTTCCCGTTTTGTTATAGGTTGTACATATATTTGAATGTATCAAAGTTTTATATAAAATTATTACATATTATAGACTGTATTTATAGGATTTAAAAAACAGGAATTAAATTATAAAAAATATCGTTGTAGATTGAGTAATTTTTGAAAGATGTCGAGTATATGTATGTAGAGCTGGGACTTAGACCGGGCTTTTTTGGGTCGGCCCATAGCACGGCATTCGGGCATGATTCATAGCATGACCCGGCCCAGTCCATACATGGGTCGTGCTTGTGCCAAATTGGCCGGCATGTGGGCCGGCACGGCCTGGCCCGGTTAACGGGCCGTGGTTGGGCTGGCCCAGCCCAGCCCGGCTAACGAGCTGTGGTTGGGCCGGCCCGGCACGGAAATAGCACGGACTGTACCCTGGCCTACTATGCCTCCCGCCACTCCCCTGGCTGACTGCATGCGTGGAGAACAGAGAATAAGACACAGGAACTGAAGAAATAGAAAATGGAGAAAAAAGAAAATGAAAAGAAAGAATAAATAAGAGATAAAAAATAAATAAATAAATAAAAATATTTTATATTTATAAATGGATATTTTAAGGATAAAAATATATCATTTTTACTGCAATTTTAAACAGAAATATGAATTTAAAAGAAAGACAGAAAATAAAAAGATAAAAGACAAATAAAAATAAAAGATGAATAATTTTTTTTGGAATTTAGAGATATTCTATATTTCTATGATTACTCTTAGTGTAATCTATATTTTTATTTTTATTAATATCATGAATTTTTTATTTAATTCACTTGCAGTTAAAATTTGTCTTGTTTCAATTTAAATCGAACAAATACAATTAATTATCTAAAAAAACCTAATTGCCTTATAAAAATGCCAATTTTTTCATGTGATAAAATACCACGCCGGCCGTGCCGTGTCGGCCCGGCCCAACTAGGCACGGCCCAAGTCCCTGCTCTAAAATGTATGCGAGCGTCTTCGCGTCCGTCTACTCTCGTCTCGATCGGTTGGTCTGTTGATTGGTCGTTCCGCACCTTCGCAGCCGCCACCCGCCGGCGATCCGGTCCACCGTCTCGCTCCCCCAAGCACCACGCAGATCCACCTGCCGTTCCAGATTGTAGGCAGCCCTGCCTCCGGCTCTCCTCCTCGGTCGGTTCTCCCCTCTTGCGGCGCCGCATCGGCAGCACTTCGGCGTCATCTGTAGTGTCTCCGCCAGGGCAAAGCGCCACCCGCGCCAGGGAGAACTCATCCGCGCCGCCGCCGTCACGCCAGATCGTATTTCCGAACCACAAAACGCATCGCCATGGCGGGCGGTAAAATCAAGCGCAGCAGTGGCGCGCGGCTGCAGGGAGGGATCCCTTTTGAGAAGAGCAAGGGACAGCACATTCTAAAGAACCCGGCGCTGGTGGACTCCATCGTCGACAAGGCCGGCCTCAAGCCCACCGATACCGTCCTCGAGATCGGTCCCGGCACAGGAAATCTTACCAAGCGCCTCCTCGAAGCCGGCGTGAAGTCCGTCGTCGCAATCGAGCTCGACCCCCGCATGGTGCTCGAGCTCAACCGCCGTTTCCAGGGCACCCCGCTATCCTCACGCCTCAAGGTGCAAGCCTGGTCTTCTCTCTCATTTTTACTCCAGTTTTTTTTTCTGGTTTAGAAATATTAGATCTATTAAGCACTCTGTTATACTCAGCCCCCCCCCCCCCCTCCCTCCCCCTCCCGGTTGTGGTTCTGCTTAATTTGTTGCTGGGATGATCTCAAATATGGAGAATTGGGCTGTGGGTTTAGGTTACTCGAAGTGAACAAGGTACAAGGTTTAATTTTGTCGGGCTGTTTAGTTTGCAATGCCCACTCATATAAATTGAGGCCAAAATTTCCACAACCTAGGTCACCATTTTGATGAATGAAGATTGTTGTGGCTAATAGTCAATTACAGAAATGCAGTCCGCACAATTTTACTTTCCCTATTATCTACACTAAGACTGTGATGAAAATTTGCTAACACAATGTTATCCTTATGAATCATTGTATGTAGGTTATCCAAGGAGATGTCCTTAAATGTGATCTCCCATACTTTGATATATGTGTGGCAAACATACCATACCAGATTTCTTCTCCCCTCACATTCAAGCTTCTGTCACATCGCCCAATCTTTAGGTGTGCTGTGATTATGTTTCAACATGAATTTGCCATGAGACTTGTAGCAAAGGCTGGTGACAGTCTCTACTGCCGGCTCTCTGTGAATGTACAGCTCTTGTCACGTGTGTCACATCTTATTAAGGTTGGACGAAACAACTTTAGGCCTCCACCAAAGGTTGATTCATCGGTTGTGCGTATCGAGCCAAGGAAGCCCCTACCTCCTGTCAGCTTCAAGGAATGGGATGGACTTGTGAGGCTTTGTTTCAATCGGAAGAACAAGACATTGGGTTCCATCTTCAAGCAGAAGAAGGTTCTTGCATTATTAGAGAAGAACTACAAGACAATGCAGTCTCTACAGCTCACTTCAGATACAGAAACCGGCAACGAGAAAATGTCGGTAGATGATGTTGCATTGCTAGCACATATGGTTGATGAGCTGAACATGGAAACTGGTGAGGAGAAGGATGATGATGAGATGGAAATGGATGATGCAGACATGGTAGAGGAGGGTCGTGCATTTTTCAAAGAGAAGATTATGGGGATATTGCAGCAAGGTGATTTTGCAGAGAAGAGAGCTTCCAAACTCAGCCAAGTTGATTTCCTGTATCTACTGTCACTCTTCAACCATGCCGGTATACATTTTTCTTGAGGAAATCTGTGATTGTCAAGCTACAAAAGATCTCTCTTTCTTGGAGTATTTATGTAGGGTACCTCTTACAAGATGTGGAAACACTCTGCACGGCAGCAAAAGATTTTGACTGCAGGATTTTTTGTACTAGATTTAAAGACAATTTGCTGAGTTAAATGGAGAGTAATTTCATTTGATCGGAGGAGAGTAATTTCATTCGTTGATGCATGTATCTATGTCATGCTTTGTTTAATTTTTAAATGATTGATTTATGAAAATCTTGTGTGGTTATATTATATGTGCCCTTGTCAGAACTTGAAACAAATCGTAGATTGCTCCTCCTCCTCTTCTTCCTTCGTTCTCTCTCGATTGTATCGCGTGCGCGTCAAGTGTCGCCGGTTTCTTGATTCGCCCCGATCCATCGATCATGTTTTTTGAGGCGTACTCTGGCTCAACCAGTGTATGATTCCTTATTGTCGTTGCTCGTTGATTGTATTGTTTAATTACTGCTCGCCAGGAATCCTGCCCTTCGGTGAAGAACATTCTGCTGCTGGACTCCGAGGGGAAGCGCGTCGCCGTCAAGTACTACACGGAGGATTGGCCTACTCTCTCGGCGAAGCTGGCCTTCGAGAAATCGGTGTTCGTCAAGACCCAGAAAGCAGCTGCCGGAACAGAAGGTAATGTGTGTCTGCCCTCCCTTCGGCTTGTAATAGTGAGTGATCAGGTGGTTTTCTATGTGATGACGAGTGCTAATTTCTAGTAGTCCGATGTGCATAATGCTGCTTGTCTCAAACCGTCATTCTCAAGCATTTTATTGTCTTGCATTCACGTGTTGTATAAACAAGTTGTCTCTTTTCCATACGCATTTAAACAATCTGATGATGTTCAAGAACGTTGGTGATTAATTACTGTATCTATGTTAGTATGTTTACTCATGTTGCTTGATTTTGGTTACATAAATGAAATGTGTTAATGTGTCCAACCCTCCAAGGGATGTGTACTCTAGATGTCCTGAGAAGCAAACGTTCATTCCTGAATCTGATCAGTCTTTCAAAGGCGCTACTCACACACTCATTGTATTCTTCTACATAACAACAGTTAGACATCAATATGACATGTTATGATACACCTCTTTTAGTAAGTTTCGTGAATCTTAAAGAAAAATGTTAATATTAGGTGGGAGCCAAATCCATACCAGCATATAATATTTAACCAGATTTATTTCATATTAGGTTAATGCTAATTTGCCCCACATAATCTTGGTTACTCTGCTTTAAGATTCATAAACTTTTCTAAAAGAGGTGTACAGAAGCACACACCAACCATAATGCATTTTCTCATCTTTAGCTGAGGTATGGATTGTATTCTGTTACACAATATCCACCAATTAATATGAGCTTGGACAGTTTTGCATTTTATTTCCATTAGTTTTTCTTTAAATAAGAAGTATTTACATGTCTTATTTGTATATGGAAATTTTACATACTGTTTATCTAGTTCAAGCAATTCACTTTATTTATCTTTCTCCCCCTTTCAGCTGAGATTGTAATGTTTGATGGTCACATTGTTGTGTATAAGTTCATCAAAGACCTGCATTTTTTTGTTACTGGAGGAGAGGAGGAGAATGAGCTTATTTTAGCTTCAGTTCTTCAAGGATTCACCGATGCAGTTTACAGTGTTCCGTTATATTTGACCTATTTTAGTATATCCTTTTTCTTTTTTTTTAATTTTGTCACATAGTTACTTATCCAATTGTATCTGAGTGTGTTTCCTATCTCATTGGTTTCAGATATTACATTGACAAAAGAACAGCGCTTGGAAATCTGGATCTCATCCTACTGTGCCTTGATGAAATTGTTGATGGAGGGTATGTCCTAGTCTTACTGGATGTCAAATGTTCTTATTCCTTTCATTTGTACATTCATATTTCTTGGCATGTTCTATAGCCACTTTCTTCCTCTCTATTCTTCCCTATTAGTGACAACATCAGCCTTATCGATTAGAGGACAAAATAATTCAATTAGCACCTGTGCTCCAAAAAAATGGTTGCCATCCATTTGTTAAGAATCGAGATTCTGTATCTCAACTTACTATTTTGAGGTGGCGATTTTTTTATAAATGAGACATTAACTTGGCCTAATTAAGCCATTAACAATATATACCTCTCATTCTGATAGTCTATTAATATTTGAAGATGTCAAATTGTCATGAGCTTCTTAATTTACTCGATTATCTTGAAGATGTCGTGGCTTCCTTTGGAAAGGTCAAGTGGATGTTAGTGGTGGTCATTGTCTAGCAGCATGGGACACTGTGTGTTTGCCTCTAGCAAAAGGTGGGCTCGGTATCAAGGATCTTAATCTTTTTGGCAAGGCTCTACACATGAGATGGCTAGCTCTCAAAGCTGAACAAAGTGATCGACCATGGCTTTATCCCAAGATGCGACTGACCAGTGATCTCGAGGACATTTTTTATGCAACAACAAGATCAACAATTGGGAATGGTGTGGCCACAAATTTTTGGAAGGCGCGTTGGCTTCCTGGGGGTAGTTTTGCCTCACGATGGCCAACCCTATACACTTATGTCAAACACCCCGACATCACTGTAGCACAAGGCCTACAGGACCACCGTTGGGTCCATAACTTTCTGGTGCTTTGTCCACTCAAGCGCTTAGTGAGTACCTACAACTTTGGGACCTATTACATTTGGTGGAGCTACAGCCGGAAAGGAAGGATCAATTGTTGTGGTCTACTTCAGTCAATGGTCGCTTCTCAACCACAACAACTTAAAACTTCCTCTTCACACCAATAATAGATTGGGGCTGCGGGCATAACCATAGGACTTCACTTCAACTGATAGGTGATATTAAGGAAGAACTCTTAGTTTGGAAAGAGGTTGGATTGTTTAATACAAGCCATGCTTGTCTCTTTTGATGTTGTAACTATTTTCTAGGTGTGACGGTTTTGTATCTCTTTTCTCTGTTTTTCGGTAACCTCTTACCGATGTATACTCTTTTACTTTGCTCTTTCTCTTCCATCTTAATAAATATTTGGTTGGCTCGTTTGAGTCCAACCCGGCTAAAAAAAGATAGCTGAAAAGGTTGACTCTCGTGGAGTAGAGGGTGCTACATCACTCGCTGAGCAGGTAAGCTGCAACAATGATCTTAACTAAAGCAAGCTGGTCCCTGTAACTAAACTTACGAGCTATTGCTCTCTCCATGCAGACTTTAGTTCAAGCCCTAGCAACAGCAAGAGAGCACTTCACCAAATCTCTTCTTTTGTGATGTGCTCTTGTTTTTGGAGGTGAAGACAGCAGCATCCCATTTTTACATCTCTAGGATTGTCACGTTTATTGCAATAGCAACATCGAAACAGAATGTCTGGATCCATTTTCGTGTAGAGTGGCAAGTTCTCTACGTTGACCTGGTTCAGTTTTGCAGGTATTTACAATCTGCACAAACAAGATTGCGTACTTCGATTGTTCCAAATTCGTATCGGTTCTGTTCTTGGCTTTGTAGCTTTACTCTATGCTGTTGGACTGTTGATAAATATATTGCTTCTGGAGATAAATATTTTGCTACCTATCTGAAACCATTTTCATACAAAGAAGCAGAACCTATCTGAAATCACGGAGCTAAAGTGGAGACGTCAGGATGACAGGATGAGTTCCTCGTGAGCTCCGGGCGGCACGGCGCCAGTGCGAAGCCGCGGCGCCAAAGCGGCGGCCCAGCCAGCAGGAGCACGGCGGTGTGGCGGCGGCGGCGGCGGCCGTCGGGGTCAGTAAGCGGCAGCGTGGTGACCACCACCGGGCGCACGGGTGCCGCTTGTGCGGGCTCGAGTTCAGCGGGGGGCGGCTGGTAAATTTCAGTTTTTTCCCTTGTACACGTCTGCTTGACTCACTGCTTCGTTGCACGGTGAGCGAAGTACAAAAACCTCAGCCACACACTGCAGCCTGCAGGGTGCAGCTGCCTGCCACCGCCATTGACGCCATGGTTCGCCCGTCGCAGCTCTACCTCACCTCCTACAACTCCGCACAAGCCCTCGGATGGTAGCCGCCTGTGCCCTGCAGCCGAGAGACGATCTCTGCGTGCGCGCGCGTACGATTCCTCGCTTTGCCCTGATTCCTCTCTCCGACCTCGGCTCCCTCCTCTTTCTGCAGGTTCGTCGCCTTCCTCCGCCTCCTGCCCTGCCTCGTCCCTCCCGTCTCCGTCCACTCGTCCTATGCCGTCGCCGGCGACCTCGTCTGTGCGTATGCCCTCCCTCCCGCGTGTCCTTCCTCTCGACTTCCGTGTCTCTAATCTCGTCCGGACGATCGGAGTGACATGCTTTACTTCTTTTTCCCCTCTTTGAAGTTTGATCTGTTGTTGTTTCAGGCTTGCTGCAAACCTGGGCGATTCTTGAGACTGTCCATGCCGCCGTCGGTGGGTTGATGAACTGCTGAATCCCATCTCATCTCTTACTATGGATATGACGAGGGACTCGTGCTGTTTGATTTAGGGTTGGTGCACACCGCGCCGCTTCTTGCCTTCTTGCAGTGGGGAGGGAGGACTCACTTCGTCCTCGCTGTGGTGCGGCAAATCCCCGAGGTAAGAGAGCTCACTTGCAAGACTGAAAGCTTGTTTAGGGCATCACAATGAATAAAATAAGAGGTGTCTAAGAGAATTTTTTTGCTTTAGTACTAGTTCATACATTGATAAGGTAGTGCTAAGAGCATCTCCATTGTAATTGTTATTTTTGACTTGCTATTCATAGCAATAGCAAGTCTCCTTATTTTAATTGGTTTGCTATATTGCTACTCACTCCATTGTACTTGCTATTTGACTTACTATTTTAAAAAATTTGTTATTTCTCTCACCAAACTTGCTACTTGTCTAAGAGAAATAGCAAGCTCCCTAAAATAGCAAGTCAAATAGCAAGTACAATGAAGACAATTTTGGACAATTCTTGCTATTTTTAAGAATAGCAAGTTGGATAACAATTACAATGGAGATGTTCTAAGTAAGGTATGAGTTCTAAGCATGGATACTAGTTCTTCAAATTAAATAATACTATTTTTTTGGTTTGCTAGTTGTCCATTGGGTAGAGCATACATTATTTTATATTTTTTATCTTGCTAAGAGTCATACCTTTAGTAATATACATTGTAGCATTTTTCCTGAAAACCAACTTTGCCACATGTCAATCTAATACTAGTTCTATAGTTTCATACATTGTAGATGCTCTTATATTTTCTCTGTTGCCACAAGCTGCAAATGGAGGATAATTTAATTATTTGTCACTCTCTTCGTGTGTTAATTAATGGACCACATGTCAGTGAATCAGGCGACCCCACATGTCAATGACTTAGAGTGACATTTTTATTGCCACTCACATGTTACAGTGGCAAATAATTAAATCTCACGCAAATGGAAGAGAAGAACCCACGGCAAAAGTGAACTTGCATTTCGAGATAGCCTCGAAAGCCGCAAAAATATATTTCATCAGTAAAATTTTCGGTGATTTATTCTCTTTGTTTACCTTTTCCTGTCAAGGTTTTAACTTGGGTTAACTGATCCGGTCTGCCGTGCCAAATGGCAAATGCAGGTTCAGAGTACCACTTCTGTGTTCATAACGTTTATGGCTTGGAGCATATCTGAGGTGCGGCACGAAGTCGAACTGTCGAAGTGACATTTCATTTATCTTTCATTTAATTTGTTCTTTGTCTTGTTCTCACAACCACCACACGATAGCATTTTGAGTACATATATGATGCACTGTCATGATAGAACGACAAGGTTGTGATATTCTCTTCTCAGGATGCACAATGATCTATGATCAATTGTTCATAGAGCTGATTGATATTATATCACCTGTTTCAGTCATATCACTATATCAGTGCCAATTATATGTTCAAAACCAAAGGAACAATCTGACTACAATGTGTCATGTGGGGCCGCACTTACAGCAGGCGTAGGCGGGCCCGCGACGTGCGCAGGGCAGCCAAGGGCCGGCGCCAGGAGATTTGGATAAGTAGTTGGGATTTGAATAATTAGTTGAGGTTTGAATAATTAGTTGAGATTTGAATAATTAGTTGAGATTTGAATAATTAGTTGAGATTAGTTAATTGGTTGCTACAAAATAGGGGATTAGCCCGCATGAGAGTCTTTTGGGTGGCTATATAAGCCATAGTCAGGGTCAGATGTAATCAAGCAAGTTCAATATCAATCTATTTCCCTTTCTCTACTCTTCCAAGAAAACCTACGGCTGAGGGGTAAAACCTCGCCGGAGACAACGGACCGCGGCTACGAACTACGCAGCCTAGGTCCGGCTACCAGGGGCCTGAGGCCCTTGACAACCTGGTATCACGATCCCGGCGATCCTCATCCGCGCGATCTTCCTCTCCACCGCCGCCAGCCACCAACACCATGGGTGACGACCTCAGGACCACCTTGGAGATGCTCGCGGCCAACATGCGGTCCCTGCAAACCGCCGTCGAGGCCAATGCAGCGGCGATCCAGGCCCTGGCTTCCGACCACACGTCCTCCGCTTCCAACGGGCCTCGCCCGGGAACCGGCGAACACCACAGCGATCGGCCGCCTCGGTTTCAAAAGTTGGATTTTCCCCGTTACGACGGCAAGTCCGACCCCCTCATCTTCATCAATCGCTGCGAATCATACTTTCATCAGCAGCGCATCATGGAGGAGGAAAGGTGTGGATGGCGTCATACAACCTTGAAGATGGGGCGCAGCTGTGGTACATGCAAGTCCAGAGGGACGAAGGGACCCCGCCGTGGCACCGGTTCAAAGAACTGCTCAACCTGCGCTACGGGCCGCCCCTGCGTGCCGCTCCCCTATACGAGCTCGCGGAATGCCGCCGCACTTCCACCGTCGCGGAGTACCAGGACCGTTTTCAGGCGCTCCTGGCTCGCGCCGGACCTCTCAACGAGGAGCAACGAGTGCAGCTGTTCACAGGAGGTCTTCAGCCACCACTCAGCTTCGACGTGCGGATCCTCAATCCGCAGTCCCTCGCGGCTGCCATGAGCCTGGCACGGCAACTAGAGCTGCGAGAACAGTACACCACGGCGCCACCCCGCCCAGCCGGCCGTGGCCTCCTGCCTGCTCCTACCTCACGTCCAGCGCCACCGGCACCGCCAGTACCCAAGGCCGACACATCTACGGTCACCGTGGAGGGCCGTCCGGTCAAGCGACTGACCCTGGCAGAACAAGAGGAGCGCCGCCGCCTCGGACTATGCTACAACTGCGATGAGAAATTTGGCCGGGGGCACAACCGCGTATGTAAGCGGCTGTTCCTCCTGGACTGCGCCATGGAAGACGACGACGAAGAGGCAATAGGGGATGAACTGGCGGAGGAGTCGCCTACCTTCTCCCTGCATGCCATCGCGGGAGTCCGGTTCACCGACACCATGCAGATCGACGTAAAACTCGCCGACAACCCCTTCATCGCGCTCCTGGACTCCGGGTCTACTCACAATTTCATCTCCGAGTCCGCGGCGCAGCGATCCGGCCTGCCCATCCAACACCGGCCCCGCCTCACAGCCACGGTGGCAAATGGCGAGCGGGTGGCGTGCGTGGGGGTCATACGTCAAGCGGCGGTCACTATTCACGGCGACAGTTTCCACGACGATTTGTTTGTTATGCCTCTTGCAGGTTACGACATAGTTTTGGGAACCCAGTGGCTGGCAAAGCTGGGCCCTATCCTTTGGGATTTTGGCGGACGAAGCATGACCTTCAAGTGGCATGGCAAGTCCATCTGTTGGCAGGGAGTGCCTAGTACCACGACGTCCTCCGTCCACACCATCTCGGCCACGCCAACTCTACTGGATGAACTGCTCGCCTCTTTCGCCGACATCTTCGCCGAACCTCACGGCCTACCGCCGCATCGATCTCGGGATCATGGCATCACGCTACTCCCGGGCGTGCCACCGGTCGCGGTACGTCCCTATCGCTATCCGGCACGACACAAGGACGAGCTGGAGAGCCAGTGCGCCGCTATGCTGGAACAAGGGCTCATCCGGCCAAGTTCTTCGGCGTTCTCCTCGCCGGTCCTCCTCGTCAAGAAACCTGACGGATCATGGCGGTTCTGCGTCGACTATCGCGCCCTCAACGCCATCACCGTCAAAGACGCTTTTCCTATCCCGGTCGTCGACGAGTTGCTGGATGAGCTCCACGGTGCCAAATTCTTCACCAAGCTCGATCTTCGCTCAGGCTATCATCAGGTCCGCATGCGCGCCGACGACATCGCCAAGACGGCGTTCCGAACACATGACGGCCTGTACGAGTTCCTGGTCATGCCATTTGGCTTGTGCAACGCCCCGGCAACATTCCAAGCGCTGATGAACGACATACTACGACCTTTTCTGCGTCGTTTCGTCTTGGTATTCTTTGACGACATTCTGATTTACAGTTCATCGTGGGCTGATCACCTACGCCACCTTCGGGCCGTCTTCACGATACTACAACAGCACCGGCTCTTCGTCAAACGCTCCAAATGCGCTTTTGGTGAACATTCCGTTGCCTACCTAGGACATGTCATCTCCGACGTGGGCGTCGCCATGGACTCCGCTAAGGTACAAGCGGTCTGCGACTGGCCACAACCCCGTTCGGCTCGCGCAGTGCGGGGATTCCTAGGCCTCGCGGGCTACTACCGCAAATTTGTCCAGGACTACGGCTCCATTGCGGCTCCACTTACGGCGCTGCTCAAGAAGGACGGGTTCTCCTGGAACGACGAGGCGGCTACAGCTTTTCAGGCCCTCAAAGTCGCGGTTACATCGGCACCGGTCTTGGCGCTACCGGATTTCGCCCGGCCATTCATCGTCGAGTGCGACGCGTCGACATACGGTTTCGGAGCAGTGCTGATCCAAGACAAGCATCCCATCGCCTACTTCAGCCGACCGGTGGCACCACGTCATCGCTCCCTCGCGGCATACGAGCGAGAACTCATCGGCCTGGTGCACGCCATTCGACATTGGCGGCCGTATCTTTGGGGACGGCGTTTCACGGTGCGGACAGACCACTACAGCCTTAAATTTCTGCTTGATCAGCGCCTCGCCACAATTCCACAACATCATTGGGTCGGCAAGCTCCTAGGCTTCGATTTCGCCGTCGAATACAAGCCCGGGGCCCTCAACACAGTGGCGGATGCCCTCTCCCGCCGCGACACAGAAGAGGAAGCCACAAGCAGCACGGTTATGGCCGTCTCGGGACCGCGCTTCGACTTCATCACACGTCTCCGAAACATTCAGGCCACCGAACCAGCGCTGGTCGCCCTCCATGAGGAGTTGGCAAGGGGGTCACGGGCTACACCGTGGGCTCTCATCGACGACTTGGTGACCTATGACGGGAGGCTGTACGTTCCACCGGCATCTCCACTCTTGCAAGAGCTGTTGGCAGCGGTCCATGAGGACGGCCATGAAGGGGTGCAACGCACCTTACACCGTCTCCGACGAGACTTTCACTTCCCCGACATGCGCCGCATCGTTCAAGACTTTGTGCGCGGCTGCGCCACATGCCAAAGGTACAAATCAGAGCACCTACACCCGGCGGGACTTCTCCTCCCGCTCCCCGTTCCGACAGCTGTCTGGGCGGACATTAGCCTTGATTTCGTGGAGGCGCTACCACGAGTCCGAGGCAAATCAGTCATCCTCACGGTGGTGGACCGCTTCAGCAAATATTGCCACTTCATCCCACTCGCCCATCCGTATTCCGCGGAATCCGTGGCACAGGCGTTCTTCACCGACATTGTACGTCTCCATGGGGTGCCGCAGTCCATGGTCTCCGATCGGGACCCCGTATTCACTTCAACGTTCTGGAAGGAACTGATGCGCCTTCTGGGCACCAAGATGAACATGACATCGGCTTTTCATCCGCAGTCCGATGGCCAGACGGAAGCTGCTAACCGTGTTATCACCATGTACCTCCGCTGTTTTACAGGTGATCGTCCCCGCCAATGGCTCCGTTGGTTACCGTGGGCGGAGTACACATACAACACTGCCTACCAGTCGTCCCTCCGTGAGACACCCTTCCGAGTGGTCTATGGGCGGGATCCTCCGTCCATCCGGTCCTATGAACCAGGCGACACTCGCGTGGCAGCAGTGGCCAAGACGATGGAGGAACGAGAAGAATTCTTGGCTGATGTGCGGTTCAGACTGGAACAAGCACAAGCTGTCCAAAAGCACCACTACGACATAAATCACCGACAAGTCTCCTACATAGTGGGCGACTGGGTACTGCTCCGCCTTCGACACCGCCCAGTTGCCTCGCTGTCGCCGGCGGTCAAGGGCAAGCTGCAACCGCGGTTCTTCGGACCCTACCGCGTCAAAGAACTCATCAACGAAGTTGCTGTTCGTCTTGAGCTCCCTCCTCGTGCCAAGCTCCATGATGTCTTTCATGTTGGCCTATTGAAGAAATGGGTGGGCGAACCGCCAGCAGCTCCGCCACCTCTGCCCAACATCCATCATGGTGCGGTGGACCCGGCACCAGAACAGGTGGTGCGCGCCCGTATGGCTAGAGGCGTCCGTCAAGTGCTTGTCCACTGGAAGGGCCAGACCGCGGCATCGGCGACATGGGAAGATTTGGACTCCTTCCGCGACAAGTACCCCGACTTTCAGCTCGAGGACGAGCTGGATCTCGAGGGGGGGAGAGATGTCATGTGGGGCCGCACTTACAGCAGGCGTAGGCGGGCCCGCGACGTGCGCAGGGCAGCCAAAGGGCCGGCGCCAGGAGATTTGGATAAGTAGTTGGGATTTGAATAATTAGTTGAGGTTTGAATAATTAGTTGAGATTTGAATAATTAGTTGAGATTTGAATAATTAGTTGAGATTAGTTAATTGGTTGCTACAAAATAGGGGATTAGCCCGCATGAGAGTCTTTTGGGTGGCTATATAAGCCATAGTCAGGGTCAGATGTAATCAAGCAAGTTCAATATCAATCTATTTCCCTTTCTCTACTCTTCCAAGAAAACCTACGGCTGAGGGGTAAAACCTCGCCGGAGACAACGGACCGCGGCTACGAACTACGCAGCCTAGGTCCGGCTACCCAGGGGCCTGAGGCCCTTGACACAATGTTTAGCTGTTAGGAGGATAATATATTGTCAATTAGGAAAACACTAACTTAAGAGAACTCTTTGTGCCCGTATCAAGGGAAATTGCTGGACATCAAAATATGTTTGCATGCTTTGTGCCGCAAAAGTGTCATTTTAACGTCTTTTATGCATGTGAATGTAAAAGCATTACTTAGGCTTCTACATGTTGGTTTTAACATGACTGAGTAATACTTTTTTGCTTTCTTTTGAAACGACTGTCAAGATAATGCTGTTTTGTTCGACCTTTTTATTTTATTTCCATATGTCTTCATGGCACAGGTCATCAGATACTCCCATTATACCCTGACTACCTTAAAAGTATGTCCAGCATGGCTGACTTATCTCAGGTTCAATTCATAACAAACTCGAGTTTTCATATCCATGGATGTGTCCAGCCGTTTACGGTATTTTCTTTTGGTAAAATTTCTTAGGCTAGGTGCTCAGTGCCCCTCAGTGGTTGATACCCTGTTTTCTACCATATGTACTGGTTTTGTTGTTTACTTCTCAATACAAAGTAATGCAGTTATCCTAAGTGTTCTCTAAAAAAGCATTTTTGGGCGCAGTTCATTCTTCTTGCTGTTCTAACAGACTTGATTGACACATGGTCATATCTGTGTTCTAAAAAAATTGCTGGAGATAACAATAGGCACTGTAAAACTGCACACTTATTGTTGTTTAGAGTTACATATACTCAAGCTTAGATCAAATAAATTCCCATAAACTGTGTTCAGGTATGGAAAGGCCACTAAGCAGAAACCAGTAGCTAGCAGATTAAAATGAATCACCGTGCCGTGCATGTTCATCTGCCTGTTGTTCCAACACTCCCAAATCACCAGTTGTCTTACCTTCTTTCCAAGATTTAGTAGTGAACAACAAAATTCAATTTACTAAGATCCCAGTTCTCTACACCAGTATTGCCGGTTCGCTAAACCGCTCTACTTATTTGCTCTGTGTAGGTACACATCTTTTATTCCATTGTATCCCATCGGAGTAGGCCCAGGAGAAAGTAAGCTTGCTGCAAAACCCTTGCACACCAAACTGCTCCTCTGATTACGCTTGCTAATAATCATGGCATCCATTGCTGTATCTGTATATATTGCAATTGCCATTTCTGCAGTGTGGACCATGTACCAAGCTCTTCCATTTGTGAAGGAGATGGACCTCTACTCGGGCTTATTTGGCAAGTTCTCCATGAGCTACCATTCTTTCCTCGTGGTAGGCCAAGCCAGAGCCTTTGAATGTCTGACGAAACTGAAACATGCAGCACTCCTGCGGCTCTCTGTTTGATGGAAAGTGTTCACTAGCTGCTGCCTCTCCTCACACTGCAGGCTGTGCTGGCGTGCTACCCGTTCCTGTGGATGAAGCTGTACCTGCATGTGTTCAAGCAGCGCAAGTCGAAGCTGGGCAAGGTGGGCGCCAAGAAACGAGCCTGAGAAATTCAGGAACTTGTCTGATGATGCAACTGCTGTTCCTTCCTCTGAATGCAGTCTACTGATGTTGATGATAATCAAATGCTGTTGTCACATAGCCAAAGCATTAATCTCGATCTGATAATCGTAAGCTGCGTGTGCATATCTTTAATTAGAACGTTTTAGAAAAATCTATTGTTCAATTGCTGAGTTTGGAAATTTAGTAGCTAAAATGAGGAATTTCTAGTAGTATTTTTTCTCGAAATTACAATTTTGGTACATCAATTCAAAAAATTACAAAATTAGATCTCGCCATTTAAAATGTCGATGGCTTCTGTCCACAGTTCAACATAAGGGAACGGTTTGTTGACAGTTCAACGGTTGACAAAGTTATATTTTTGTAATTTTTTAAATTTGGGTTCTAGAATTTTAATTTTGAAAAAAAAAACATCATTAAAAAAATCCTAAAATAAGTAGGCTCAGTTAGGTGGCTGTCAATAGAACAAGGCTCACATTAAGAAAAGTGATAGCTGGATCATGTCATTATAATTTAATGATTTTGAAGAAATATTATTACAATTCACATATTTAGATTCGTGTTATTTACCATTACAAATTTATACTATTATAAATTTAGAGAATTTTAAAATATGTCATTATAATGTTAGAGAATTCTGAAATATATCATTAAATTTTATAGAGCTACAATTTCGGAATGTCATAAATCTAAATATACAAATTATAATTGTATTTATCTAAAATCGTAAAATTGTAATTACATATATTGAATTATTCCTTAGTTATTCCTTAGGACACGTAAGGGACAAACGCAGCCAAGGCCTGGTATCTTGCTGCATGCGGAGCCTCGAGCCCCTGATCACTCGCCGCCGGCCACTCTCCCGCCGCCGGGGAAGTTCCGCAAGCCCGGCTGCCACGCAACCTGACGCGTCTCAATGCTCAGGTCTCAACCTCTCTGCCTGTGTATTTCTCTAACCCCGTCTCCCTTTTGTCAAAGTGGCACTGCCACGCACCCACGCTCTCCGTCGCTGACCCGCGGCCACCCATCTCTCTCTCTCCGCCTTTCCCTCTCGTTGTCGGCAGGACGATGGTGTCGCAGCTGGTTAAAGCCCAAGCGGATATAGACCGCCGTCGAGAAGGTAGCCGTCTTGACCATCCGTGACTTCCGCATGGACGCATTTCGTCGAACACCTCGCGGTGGGAGTGCAGGTCGTCTGCGGCAGGAAGTTTGACGTTTTTTCTTTTTCTGCTTGTCGCCTCTTGACGTTTCAGGCGAAAGAGGTGCGGAGGAAAGCGGATCAGATGGTTCAGCTCGGCAACGTGGATCATATAGATCCCAAGTCTTCCCAAGTGTCAGTACGGCGCTGGAACCATCCAAAAGATGAGGTTGGAGGGAATTCGTTAATCTGTCACTATCAATTCCAACTTCAGTTGCATTTGACTCGAGTATGTACAACCAATGAAATCATCTTGGCATCACTTGAAGTGTCAAGTGTGTGATGTACCAATGAGGCGGCTCCTATCTTGCCGCTCAGAAATATGTGGCTGCTCTGCCTCGACATTGTTGGATTTTCCTTGTGTTATCCTCATGAGCAGATAAGTTTTTTGAGGTAAAATGAGCAGATAAGTCCAAGTGATAGGCTGAGAGGTGTTGGTGATAGGCTGAGAGGTATATAAGCATATTTCAGAATTGAAACCTGAGAACCGAGGATCGGTTAACTGGGATCACCAAATGGACCATGTACTTCTAAGCTCCCAATTGTTATCTCACACTGTTCTTAATGCAAGGTACAATTCTCACACTTTGTTTTTCTATGCAAGGTCTTCTACTCTTCTTAAGTTTTTCTGGGACCATAAAATTACATGTATTATATGTAATTTGCTGTTTATTCTGACATTTAGGATTCAACATGGAATCAGTGGTATCAGCAGCATAGGATTTGCTGTTATCAGAAAGGGGTACTTAAAATTAAGATGTTATGCAATTGGTGATGGCCTTGGAGGTCCAGGGAATTTGAATGATCCTTGGAAGGAAAGCAATAATGGACCTGTTTTACAAGGACTCGATGTGTCTGGTGCTTCCTTTCGAACTGTTGGTGCTAAAATCACTCAGGAAACAGGAGATTTCTTTGTTAGTGATGCAGAGGGTGACCCAGATAAACCTACAGATGGTTTCTCCTCAATTGACGAGGCTATAAGCGCATTGCGTGAAGGAAGGGTACATATTGTCATATACTGTAGTTTCTCATGCCTTTAATCTATCATTTGCATACTTGGTGCCTTTCTTTTCACTGTTTCAATCTGAACCTAATTTGCTAAGAAAAATAGTTCCATTCATGTAGTTCTTGGGCACAGACCTTGTATAATTAAGACCAAATTTAAGGACATTCTACATGCACAATAATACTCTAAAAACATGCACAGTTACATTAGTTTCTCCCAGTCTCCAATCAATGCATTTTTTCAGACTTGTGAGGTGAATTCCACTTGCCTAGTCTAAGAAACCCAAGTTGCAGTTCCTTTATGAAATAGCAAATCCTGTTGCTATCATCATGCTTATGTTTTAGATTTTCTACAAAGTAAGAAATGATGTATCGATTTATATCCATGTTTTCTTTCAAAATGATAAGGTGAAAAGTGACATATTGTAATATCACTCAAATTTCTTTGGAACGATTAGGAAGTCTGCACAGTTCAAAATTCAGGACAGAGCCCTGGATGCATAGATGAACTATTCTCGTTTCCGTTGTGTAGTTGGATTTAGCAACAAAGTTAACTATTCATTCTTTTCCAGTTTGTTATTGCTGTAGATGATGAAAGTGGTGATAACGAAGGGGACCTTGTCATGGCAGCTACGCTGGCAAACCCAGAATCCCTTGCATTCATGATTAGGAATGGTTCTGGGATCATCTCCGTGGGCATGAAGGAAGAGGACCTAGCAAGATTGATGATTCCTATGATGTCTCCAATTACAGAAATCGAGGATATTTCAACTACTGCTTCCACAGTAACAGTGGTAATAAAGATTTGTTGCTTAATAGATTTTGAAAACACTAAATGATCACAGTATCCAAGCAGATTCATGGTCCCTAATTGTTAAAATAACTCAAAGCATTGTTTTCAATCTATTCAGGATGCTAGAGTGGGCATATCAACTGGTGTCTCGGCTGCAGATAGAGCACAAACGATTCTTACTCTAGCCTCCCCTGATTCTAAGCCTACTGACCTCAGAAGACCAGGCCATATATTCCCCCTGAAATACCGAAACGGGGGTGTGCTAAAAAGAGTTGGACATACTGAAGCATCCGTTGATCTTGTCACATTGGCTGGCTTGCACCCTGTGTCTGTCCTGTCGACCATCATCAACCCAGTGGATGGTTCAATGGCAGGAATTCCAGTTCTCAAACAGATGTCTTTGGAACATGATGTCCCAATTGTTTCGATCGCTGATCTCATCCGGTTAGTATACCTTAAGGTGAACCCTTTATGAACTTATAGCTTGTTTCATTTTTTACTTCTTTCTCTGAAACTTTGTAGCCATAATTTTTTTTCTTAAAAATGTACTACTGAAACTCTCCATGGTAGAACCGAAATAGAAAAGGAGTGTACCTAAGACTAAGAGGAACTAGATACTAGGTAGTGTCTTTCTTAAAAAAAGAAAAAGAAAAAAAGCAGTCACCTAAATTTGAAGCTAAGAAACCCAAACCTGAATGGGATGTCTTTCAACGTTTCATGTTAAAACGCAAAAATCTCGTCTCATTCTTTTGCTCTGATTCAGGTACAGAAGAAAGAGGGAGAAGCTGGTGGAACTGATAGCTGTATCTCGTTTGCCAACGAAATGGGGCCTTTTTCGAGCTTACTGCTACCAATCAAAGCTTGATGGAACTGAACACATTGCTGTTGCAAAGGTAATGTAAATTGAGCTGTTTGTGTTTTTCTGGGACTTGAAACTGGGCAAAAATGCGAGTTCTTTTCTCTTTACCTGTTTTGATGTGCCGAAATCGCAATTCTGCACTTCAGCAGAGTGTTCCATCAATTCATGGAGGCTCCCAGCAAATGTGACTCTTTGTGGCTGATGGTTTTCATGCTATCATCAGGGCGACATCGGTGACGGCGGAGACGTCCTCGTGAGGGTCCATTCCGAGTGCCTGACCGGCGACATCCTCGGCTCCGCCCGCTGCGACTGCGGCAACCAGCTGGACCTCGCGATGCAGCTGATCGAGAAGGCTGGCCGCGGCGTCCTCGTCTACCTCCGTGGCCACGAGGGCCGCGGCATCGGTCTCGGCCAGAAGCTCCGCGCCTACAACCTCCAGGACGATGGCCACGACACCGTCGAGGCCAACGTCGAGCTCGGCCTTGCCATCGACTCCCGCGAGTACGGCATCGGTGCCCAGGTAGACTAGACGACCACGACGCTCTCCATCTTCTGCAGCATTCTGAGATTGTGAATTCGTGATTTCTGCAGTAATCTGAAATTTTGAGTTTGCTTCTTCTTCTCCAGCGATCTGAAATGCTGAATTTGCGTTTGATCCATTTCAGATTCTCCGGGACATGGGCGTGCGCACGATGCGGCTGATGACCAACAACCCAGCCAAGTTCATCGGGCTCAAAGGCTACGGACTCGCCGTCGTCGGGAGGGTTCCGGTGATATCACCCATCACCAAGGAGAACCAAAAGTACCTCGAGACGAAGCGGACCAAGATGGGCCATGTCTACGGCTCCGATCTCCCCGGCAGCTTACCGGAGGAATTCCTCCCTACGGAAAACATCGCCGGGGACCAAGACGACGACACCCACAACTGATGCTCCTTACAAAATTTGCAAACACAAATTCCCATGTCTAATCACGTTTCCCACAGAATCAAACTGAGGATTAAATACTGCTGCGAATACAATCAAATTCCATCGATTGTCGCTCATGTACCCCCGCGTTACGGAGAACCACGCTTCGGTCGGTCCGGATGTGGCCGTGCAGGCGCCGCGGCGACGTGAGTCAGGACTGCCATTGCCATTGGGTGCTGGTCCTGCTCGAGCCGCCGAGGACACGAAGCCAACCACGACCGTGTCACGGCGGCGGCGGCGCCTCCACTTGGGCGTCCCGCCAGTGCTACAGTATTGCCACGAACCATGGCTGCGCCTGCGCCGCCATCCCGCTCGTTTGACGCTACTTGTGATCGCTGCTCCGTGGAGAAGAGAAGTGCGCACAAGGAAAACACTGTGACGTTACATTACTGGCGATATTGATAATGATTTGAAACCAAGCTTACTGCCATTCATTGATCACAACCAGAAATGTAGAATCAATTACAAACTAGGCCTCGATCAAGGAGACGAGGCAAGAACACGGGAGGGGAGGAATGAACCGCGCAAGCTAATAAACAACGTCTAGGAGGAGGTGAACTTGGTGACGGCCTTGGTGCCCTCGGATACGGCGTGTTTGGCGAGCTCGCCGGGGAGGACGAGGCGGACGGAGGTCTGGATCTCGCGAGAGGTGATGGTGGGCTTCTTGTTGTACCTGGCGAGCTTGGCCGCCTCCTGCGCGAGCTTCTCGAAAATGTCGTTGATGAAGGAGTTCATGATGGACATTGCCTTGGAGGAGATCCCGATGTCCGGGTGCACCTGCTTGAGCACCTTGAATATGTAGATCTTGTACGTCTCCACGCTCTTCTTGGCCTTCTTCTTCCCCTTCTTGTCGGCGCCGCCCTCCTTGGACGCCGGCAGCCGCTTCTCGGCCTTGGGCTTCTTCTCCCCCTTGGGGGCCTTCTCCGCCTTCTCCTTCTCCTCCGCCGCCGGCTTCTTCTCGGCAGGCTTCTTCTCCGCCTTGGGCGCCATCGCGATCGGATCGAGAGGACGAGAAGACTCGCGAGGTGGACGAAGGGGAGGGGGAAGAGCGGTTGCGTCGCGATGCGGTTATGGAATACGAATATTGAAGGGGGAGAGTGTGGGAATATATAGAGGGAAGCGGAGGCACGTGATTGGCCGGGAGGGGGAGGGCGCGGATCGGTGAGGTGGATACATCTCGGGTGTTGGATTACTGGACGATGTGGATTGTGACGCGTGGAGCATTCTGGTTGGGTCGAGCGTGGCGGTAGCGGATCCCGGGATGGTTCGGGCGCCAAAACGGAGCGGAGCGGGGGCGCGGGAATTTTTTCCCCTCGTTTCGATTTGGGGAATTTTTGGCTCGCGTTTTGTGGGGTTGGAGCAATCCGGGCCCACAAAGCTAAACATTTACTTAAAAAAATTTGTAAAGAATTAAGAGTATTTTCAAGAGATATCATATCTACTTTCTTATAATTAAATTTAAAATATTTATTGTAAAAACTATATTCTAGTAGATTCTTTATTTCATTCCTTATCCTATCTCATTACCTACTCTTCTCTTCTAAACCCTCAAATGTAGGGAACAAAACTCATTTCCTATCTCAAATTTTGAATTGACATTTTACTCTATTTTTTCCAATGCATTGGTTATGCTTCATTTAGTATAATTTTATCAATTACAATTGAAATTGCTGCAAACACGTGATAAGAAAATGGTCTAAACAAATCATTTAATTTAGTTTTTTGGATATTTAAGGGTTGAACTGCAATATATGTCGAGTATGTTTATGTTTTATCCTTATTCACTTGTGCTCTTAAACAAACTTATATATATTGTGATTAGATTTGTAATTTAGTTGTTGTTTTAAATAAAAAAAATATTCAAAATTATAAAGAATGAGTTTTAGAGAAGTTGTCGGAGACCGAAGTTGTATAGAGATATAATATTTTAAGTTCATTTCCTATATGAGAGATATAGGAGATAAGTTTTAGGACAACTATTGGAGATGCTCTAATATCGTATTAATACCATAAAAACAGAAATAAATAAATTATATGGTATCGCTAGAGTGATCCAATCGTCAAACAAATGAAGATTTTTTTCTGATCCTCCCTGACATAGGATATTACTTTTGTGCTAAGAAAAAGTGGAGATAAAGTTCTACACGTTTAAGAATATTGGGCTCATATTCGGACTTCAGGGACAATACTAAATTCAAACGTGCATAATTTTTATATGGAAACTCTGATTTGGATGATCTTAGATTTTTTGGAAAGCTTGAGACACATCCTTTTTCTAGTAAATCTGTTTTAGAAATAATTAGTAGTTTTCATATGTAATAAGTCTCCAAAATTTAGGAACGTTCCTAGGGCTATAAATACCCCTAGAGACTTCAATTGTAGAGGGGTTTGATTAGGATAAAGTTTAGTCAATGCTACTCTTCCGTATAAACATGTGATCGGTTAGACCGCTGGTTTCTCGTTTCATAACCCCAACTATCCATTCGTGTGTCTTTCATATTCTGCAATATTAGTTGCTCATTTGTCTTGTTCTTGCTTATTCTACGATCGCCTGTAGGAATAATGTTGATTATCAATAAGATCAACAATTTTTTGAGTTGGTGTATCGATCGCTAAATCATAACATAAATGCCTTGTATGATTGTAATCGGATCGTCAACGTCGTTTCCTTATGTTCGAAATTATCTTCTTCTCACCAAAAAATCAGAACCAACTGATCGCCACACTGCTTACCCAGATGCAACAACTACAAAAGCAGATGCAAGAGCAGCAGGCACAGTTGTTCCGTCTCCAACAACACCAGCACGAGCTCTCCCTTCAGCTGATCCATGGGGACTTCGCCAACTTTCAAAAATTGGTGAACGAAGCAATTACACCAGAAACCAGAGTGATTCCACCTCAAGCACCAACCCCTGCCAAGCCACGAACCCCCCTCAGAGGACCGATCACAAACATCCCACCCCAAGCACCGCCTACCGGGAGAACTCCAGCACAAGCTACCGGATACAAGAGGGACAGGAACGGCAAGCCAATTGTGTGCTACAACTGTCGCCAAGGAGGACACTACGCCAACAACTGCCCCTACCCCAAGCGAGTGCCATCTTCCATTCCAAAACCAGAGGGACATACTCTAGATCACCACAAAGAGAACCAGATACAACCGAAGACACTCCCAATTTGGTTTCAACCAACCCAGATCCGGAGATCACTTTGCCTACTTCTGATGTAACTCCATCTCTTAATCCAGAGCACCAGTAGAACCCAGTCCCTCAGTTTTCCCGAGGTTCGCTTCGAATCTCGAGGACGAGATTCTCTGTAAGGGGGATAGGATTGTAACAGCCCCAAAATTAAAAGGGAATAAAATAAAAGAATAAAAGAATTTCTGAATTTTGTTATTAATAAAAACCCTAAAAGAGCCCTATTAAAGCCAAACAGAGATAAATATTCAAAATTTGGACTTGAAAATTTTATGGGATAAACTAGAGGCCAAGAAATATTTTTGAGAATTTTTACAAAATTTTAGCAACAGTGCTTCAAGCCTTAAGCAAATATTTGAATTTCTGGAATTATTTTAATTGAAAAATGAATTTTAAACCTTACTGGGCCGCAACCCCGGTTTCCCCTCCGAAGGCCTTTCGGCCCAGCCCATCTCGGCCGCGCCCACCGACAGGGGGGACCCACCTGTCGGCGCGCCCTCTCCTTCTCTCTCCCGCGCCACACCCCGCCAGGTCCACTGGTCAGTCTCTGATTTCCCCCGCTCGCTCGCTGTCACACCGGGCCCACGCGTCGGCACCACACCCCGTCGCTGACGACCCGAGCCCACTCGCCAGCTCCTTCTTCTCCGATGGAATTTTCCCCAATTCTCGCCGGCCGAACCCTAGCCTTCCAAATCCGCCGCCGCCAGCCCCCTTTCCAAAAATTGAGCACGCCAGCGTGCTTACCTTAACCCGGAGCTCCCTTTCCCTTTATTCCCCGATCGAATCAAGCCCGGATCGCCGGCAATTGGCCGCATGGAAAGCTTGCCGGCGCTAGGATGGGAACCTTCGGGTTTCCCCTGTTACCCTGCCAAAAACCCACCGCCGGCGCCCCTTTATAAAGCCCCGGCCTCACCGCGTTCCGCCACAACACCAGAACCCTAGCCATCGCGAACCCGAGCCGCCAATTCCATCTTTTTCGGTTTTTCACTGCTTCGACTCCGGCAAGCCTTCGTCGGCGCTTCGGGCCGCCGCCGCCCTCGCCAAGGCCACCGACGGGACCGCCGTCACCACTGCTCCCTCGGCCTCACCTCCATTCACGTTCCTCGCCGCCGGATCGCCGTCGCCACCGTCGACCCGAAGGCCTTCTTCGCCTCTCCTCGCCGCCGGCCACCTTCGGTCTCCATCCGTCCCCATCTCCGGTACGGTTACACTCCCCTCCCCCTACTCTTTCCGTTTTTGCCGTCGCCTAGGGCCATGGACCCCCGCCGCCGCCGTTCGCCCTCGCCGTCGCACCACCGGAGTCAGGGACGAAGCCCTCGGCTTCCCCCGTGCCGCGCGCGTGCCGGACGGGCTCGGTACCATGCGATCGGAGATGACCGGCTAGGATTAAAACCCACTCGGGTTTAATCCGGGCCGTCCACTCGGTCAAAGGGGTATCGGGCTCCCTGAGCCGTCGGATCTCACTTAACCCACCCCGCGCATGCACAGGCCGATGGATCTTGATCCAACGGTCCTGAATGGCCCGGCTCACGCGTGCAGTCGATGGTCCACCGTGGGCCTGGCTCACCGTGGACCAGAGACTGTTTTCTGGTTTAAAAATAATTCAGAAAATAGTTTTAAACTTCCAAAATTCATATCTTGCTCAAATTAACTCCAAATTTCACCATTTTAATTCTAGAAAATTTGTCTTTTCATTCTCTACACATTTATGCAATAAAAACAATATGTTTATTTGGCACATAATAATCTTATTAAATAATAAAGAAAAGTCCCCTTTAAGGTTTAATTCATATTTCTATTAATAATACAGATAAATCCTTAAAAATTTATAAATTAATTCCAGAAGATATAATGACTCCATTTCACTGTAATTAATACACTAAAAATAGAATAACCATTTTGTCCATGACCTTTTATTCCCAATACCCCTTGTTGGATTTAATTAATATTCCCTTTAAATAATACAGAAAAACTCTTAGAAATTTATATATTGATTCTAGAGGATCTATTAACTCCAGTACATTGTTTATAAACCAATAAAGATGTAACAATTCTTTTGCCCATTATAATTCCTTAAATAAACATCCCCTAGGCCCATTTAATAATTAACTCATATAATAGAAATATAACACTTTACAAAAATGTCATGGAAATTTAGATAATAAATTCATAGGACTTAATGACTTTATTCCACTGTATTAAACAATAAAAATAGAATACTCACTTTGCCACTTTATTTTATGAGTTAATATTGTGAAAGCCCTTGTAGGATAAATTAAGTAATTCATATAATAAAAGTTAAACACTTTATAAAAATGTCATGACAACTTATATAATAACTTCGAGAAAACATAACCACTTGAGTTCACTATTTTTAATAAAAATAGAATATTCATCTTGTCCACTTTATTCCATTAAATGATATTGCAAAGGCCCTTTTAGAACATTTAATTAAGGCATTTAAGACAAAGTCAACCCTTTATGAAACTATCCTAAAACTTATATAACAAACTTCAGAAGATCTAAATAACCTAATGTCACTATATTAATGCCATAAAAACATTAAGGTCATTTTATAACTCTTTACTTCAACTTTAAAAAGGGAGAAGTAAAACCCCCTTAGGAGGAATAATTATATCAAGCTATAAAAATTAAGGAATCTCATTAAAAATTAATCTTAAATGCTTAAGTAACAAAACCCTAAAAGTTAAGACTCTATCTCCTTTACTTAATCCAACATAAACATGTATGTTAGTATGATTGATTGTTTGGATTGTTTATTGAATGCTTTATTTACTTTTCCGTATCGAGAAGATTACGACGTCGTCGAAGATCCGGAGTTCTATCCCGAGGTTCCTCCTTCACCATTCACGGATCAAGGCAAGTCATCGACCATCTCTGTGGAAACAGTTGATCATAATTGAGCCCATGTTTTAATAACTTATCGCTATAACCCATAGGTTAATATTGCATTAGTCAAAATTCAAGCCTTACACTTATATTTATTAGATCCCTGTCCTTGTGTGCAAACCCAAGCCATGCTTATTGAGCCTTAACTCCTTGTCACTCTACTATTAAAATATTAGCTAGTGCCCAATGTACCGGCACACCTGCTATAGGTTAAAAAGAAGAACGAGTCGTAGATAGCTGGATTCTGTATATGTATTTCCCTGTTATTCTCGTCTCTGGACTCTGTTGGAGTTGGCTAGGTTATAAGTATGGTGGGTTCCGGGTGCAAGCTCGGGCACTGGTTTGTCGCACCCGGGGCACTATAAGGACCGGTCTGCGGGATCTGTTGCAAAGCACTTCCGTACCAACCACAAGTCTAATGGGTAAGTCCTAACTGGAAGTGTGGAACTCTTCGGCTCTATGCACCATAGTGGAGGGGTACAAGGGGCTAGCCTGCGGGCGACTTGTACCAAAGAAGGCTCAAGGGGGGGTATGGTGAGCACTCGACATGTCGAGACACGATACGAAACCCATAAGAGGGTGTTGTGGAGTCGGAGGGAACCATATGGAAGGTTTTGGCACGAGTTCCCGTGAAATGGGTCATCTCGTTACACTTTGGTGTAAGTGATGAGTGCGTGCCTTGTGGGTACAGTGGTACATCTCTGATCAGAGTAATTCAATCTTTTCGAAAAGCCGAGCCCACGGTCAAGGGCGGGTTGTGTGACTACTCGCAGTTAGTTTACAATTGTGTGAATGCTCGGATTATTCATGGCACGTAAGGACTGTTGAGCGAGGTGGGGTGACTGTACCCCTCGAGTTAGAAGATGATGATACACATGCACATGTTTACTTTTCCGTACTAATAAATTGCTCTCATTTAAAGCTTTACAATTATGCTGCTTCCGCAAAATTAGCCACTATCTCCCTTGTTATTACCTTGCATTATATTTGCATTCGGTGGCTTGCTGAGTACATCTGTACTCACCCCGTTGACTTACAACATCAGAGCCCATCTACTACGAGGAGGATGAAGGTCTGGAGTAGCGACCCAGTCAAGGCGAGACTGGAAGGAGGCGTTCATCTAGGACCCTTGATTTTATTAGTTTCTCTTCATCTTTCATTCACTTTTGTATTAATGCGGTCTACGAACCGTGAATGATTGCTCGTATTTGTACGTGGTCGCATGATGAACGTCTTGTTTTATTGATTTTCTATGGAATTTCAATAAAGTCCTGATTTATTAAATCGGGGCGCGACAAGATGGTATCAGAGCCGACTTGACTGTAGGAAGCCAAACAGACCTGACCTTAGGACTTATATATATTCACTATATTTTACAAAAGATTACTTATCCTCTCATCTTCCTGAGATTTTCACAAAAAATTTTCTCTCTTTTGTAGATGCCAGGTTCATACCATGAGCGGGACTCTTCGTGACGAGGCCGGATTCATCCGCGAGCTTCGCGTGCTCGTCGACTTTTTGGGGTTTCCCCATGAGCCTGCGTTCCACGGGATCTTTCCCGATGCGAACGAGAGCTACTGCGAGGTCACGGTTGTAATCCGCCCCTCTTCCACGCAGCCACCCTTCTACACCCATGGAGTTGGAGGACCTTCATTCGTAGTGGCCAGCCAGCGAGCCGCTCTTCAGTCCCTCGCTGAGCTTCGACTGGTCTACGACTGCCACCTTCGCGACACCATCTACCGCTTCATGCCCATGCGTACACCCGGGAGTCACCGCAGCATCTACATCAACTCCCTCCCTCAGGACAACTCCGCCATCACCCGCACCATGAGACTCTTGGAGGCTATGGACAACCTTCATACGGAGGCCGTCCTCGACGCAGATAGCCAGCACGACACCATCGACTTCTACCGTCACTCATCAGAGAACCTGGCCCGCGAGAATGCTGAGCTCCGTCGACAAGTCCAGCAGAACCCCCAGCTGACTCTCGAGGTAGAGGAGTTGAGGCGTCAGAACGAGCTTCTACGCCAAGGCGCCATAGGTCAATACCCAGCTCCGCCAGCAGCTCAAGGACTTGAAGAAGGATCTTGAGGAGATCGCACCTCTTCTGCCTCGCAAGAAGAAACCCCTTCGGATCCCCACCGTGAGGCCCAAGAGGATCTCCCACAGTGCTCCTACTCGCCGGACCGTCAAGTTCCTCGACCCCGACCGTTTCCCGCGAGCCCGTGATCGAGTCGTCCCCTGAGCTACCATAGACGTAGTTTTACGCTTGATTGTTTTCTTTTACTTGTTTGTATGGCCACTCATGTCAGATATAAGACATGAGTGAAGAAATTAAATAAAAGAAAATAAATGTAATCGCAAGAACGATACATTTTGAAATAAAGCTTAAAATCATTTTCCCTCTTCCTCCTAGACCCTTAATCTCAATCTAAAGAAGAGAATCTATCTCTAAGTTTTAACTCCATATGATTCGTTCGTCGCCGTTCTGCGAGATCAACTCCAATCATGGAGTTAAGACAAGTTGTCAAGAAAGCCCTAACCTAGCCAAACTCACTCCATGAAAATGTAGACTTGAAGCCTATCTTTAACCTTCCACTTCTAGCCTTTCCAAATCTCGGGACGAGATTCTTGTTAAGGAAGTTAGGATTGTAACACCTCGATTTATGGGAGGCATTAAAAATAAAATTCCCCCTTAATAAATAAATTTCAAGAAAAGGATTTAGTATAAATCAAGAAAGAGGAAAGTTAAAATATGGGCCTAAAAATTTCATTTAAATAACAATTAGCTAGAGTATTCTCCTAAAAATTCTCCTAAAGCATTAAATTGCATTCCAAAAATTTTCTTGAATTTTTGGTACCCAGGGAGTTCAATGAGACATAATCAACCTCACTTCATCTTAAACCTCTAACACAAATTAATAAAATATATTACAACACGAGTGTTGAGTGAATAAAATACATGATAAATCATTATATTAAAAATAATATAGGGCATGAGTATGAAAGTAATAAGGGACTAACATAAAGCATCTAGGTCAAATTATCCATCTTAGGCAATAAAATCAGTAACAATTTCCCCTTAATGACGGCACCTTCTTTTTGAACCCTTCAACTTCAGGATGGCCAATAACCAAGGATCAGAAGTCCCACGCGACGGAAACACCTCAGGCAACCTGCCTCAATGGGGTGAAGCTGGACGTCAGCAGACCACTGTTGTCTATCATCCCACACTTGCGGAGGTAATGACAAAACAGAATCAACTGATCGCCACGCTGCTTACCCAGATGCAACAACTACAAAAACAGATGCAAGAGCAGCAGGCACAGTTGTTCCGTCTCCAACAACACCAACACGAGCTCTCCCTTCAACTAATCTACGGGGACTTCGCCAACTTTCAAAGATTGGTGAACGAAGCAATTATACCAGAAACCAGAGTGATTCCATCTCAAGCCCCAACCCCTGCCAAGCCACGAACCACCCTTGGAGGACCAAGCACAGACATCCCACCCCAAGCACCGCCAGCCGGAAGGACACCAGTACCAACTACCGGATACAAGAGGGACAGGAACGGCAAGCCAATTGTGTGCTACAACTGTCGCCAAGGAGGACACTACGCCAACAACTGCCCCTACCCCAAGCGAGTGCCATCTTCCATTCCAAAACCAGAGGGACATACTCTAGATCACCACAAAGAGAAACCAGATACAACCGAAGACACTCCCAATTTGGTTTCAACCAACCCAGATCCGGAGATCACTTTGCCTACTTCTGATGTAACTCCATCTCTTAATCCAGAGCACCAGTAGAACCCAGTCCCTCAGTTTTCCCGAGGTTCGCTTCGAATCTCGAGGACGAGATTCTCTGTAAGGGGGATAGGATTGTAACAGCCCCAAAATTAAAAGGGAATAAAATAAAAGAATAAAAGAATTTCTGAATTTTGTTATTAATAAAAACCCTAAAAGAGCCCTATTAAAGCCAAACAGAGATAAATATTCAAAATTTGGACTTGAAAATTTTATGGGATAAACTAGAGGCCAAGAAATATTTTTGAGAATTTTTACAAAATTTTAGCAACAGTGCTTCAAGCCTTAAGCAAATATTTGAATTTCTGGAATTATTTTAATTGAAAAATGAATTTTAAACCTTACTGGGCCGCAACCCCGGTTTCCCCTCCGAAGGCCTTTCGGCCCAGCCCATCTCGGCCGCGCCCACCGACAGGGGGGACCCACCTGTCGGCGCGCCCTCTCCTTCTCTCTCCCGCGCCACACCCCGCCAGGTCCACTGGTCAGTCTCTGATTTCCCCCGCTCGCTCGCTGTCACACCGGGCCCACGCGTCGGCACCACACCCCGTCGCTGACGACCCGAGCCCACTCGCCAGCTCCTTCTTCTCCGATGGAATTTTCCCCAATTCTCGCCGGCCGAACCCTAGCCTTCCAAATCCGCCGCCGCCAGCCCCCTTTCCAAAAATTGAGCACGCCAGCGTGCTTACCTTAACCCGGAGCTCCCTTTCCCTTTATTCCCCGATCGAATCAAGCCCGGATCGCCGGCAATTGGCCGCATGGAAAGCTTGCCGGCGCTAGGATGGGAACCTTCGGGTTTCCCCTGTTACCCTGCCAAAAACCCACCGCCGGCGCCCCTTTATAAAGCCCCGGCCTCACCGCGTTCCGCCACAACACCAGAACCCTAGCCATCGCGAACCCGAGCCGCCAATTCCATCTTTTTCGGTTTTTCACTGCTTCGACTCCGGCAAGCCTTCGTCGGCGCTTCGGGTCGCCGCCGCCCTCGCCAAGGCCACCGACGGGACCGCCGTCACCACTGCTCCCTCGGCCTCACCTCCATTCACGTTCCTCGCCGCCGGATCGCCGTCGCCACCGTCGACCCGAAGGCCTTCTTCGCCTCTCCTCGCCGCCGGCCACCTTCGGTCTCCATCCGTCCCCATCTCCGGTACGGTTACACTCCCCTCCCCCTACTCTTTCCATTTTTGCCGTCGCCTAGGGCCATGGACCCCCGCCGCCGCCGTTCGCCCTCGCCGTCGCACCACCGGAGTCAGGGACGAAGCCCTCGGCTTCCCCCGTGCCGCGCGCGTGCCGGACGGGCTCGGTACCATGCGATCGGAGATGACCGGCTAGGATTAAAACCCACTCGGGTTTAATCCGGGCCGTCCACTCGGTCAAAGGGGTATCGGGCTCCCTGAGCCGTCGGATCTCACTTAACCCACCCCGCGCATGCACAGGCCGATGGATCTTGATCCAACGGTCCTGAATGGCCCGGCTCACGCGTGCAGTCGATGGTCCACCGTGGGCCTGGCTCACCGTGGACCAGAGACTGTTTTCTGGTTTAAAAATAATTCAGAAAATAGTTTTAAACTTCCAAAATTCATATCTTGCTCAAATTAACTCCAAATTTCACCATTTTAATTCTAGAAAATTTGTCTTTTCATTCTCTACACATTTATGCAATAAAAACAATATGTTTATTTGGCACATAATAATCTTATTAAATAATAAAGAAAAGTCCCCTTTAAGGTTTAATTCATATTTCTATTGAATAATACAGATAAATCCTTAAAAATTTATAAATTAATTCCAGAAGATATAATGACTCCATTTCACTGTTAATAATACACTAAAAATAGAATAACCATTTTGTCCATGACCTTTTATTCCCAATACCCCTTGTTGGATTTAATTAATATTCCCTTTAAATAATACAGAAAAACTCTTAGAAATTTATATATTGATTCTAGAGGATCTATTAACTCCAGGTACATTGTTTATAAACCAATAAAGATGTAACAATTCATTTTGCCCATTATAATTCCTTAAATAAACATCCCCTAGGCCCATTTAATAATTAACTCATATAATAGAAATATAACACTTTACAAAAATGTCATGGAAATTTAGATGATAAATTCATAGGACTTAATGACTTTATTCCACTGTATTAAACAATAAAAATAGAATACTCACTTTGCCACTTTATTTTATGAGTTAATATTGTGAAAGCCCTTGTAGGATAAATTAAGTAATTCATATAATAAAAGTTAAACACTTTATAAAAATGTCATGACAACTTATATAATAACTTCAGAGAAAACATAACCACTTGAGTTCACTATTTTTAATAAAAATAGAATATTCATCTTGTCCACTTTATTCCATTAAATGATATTGCAAAGGCCCTTTTAGAACATTTAATTAAGGCATTTAAGACAAAGTCAACCCTTTATGAAACTATCCTAAAACTTATATAACAAACTTCAGAAGATCTAAATAACCTAATGTCACTATATTAATGCCATAAAAACATTAAGGTCATTTTATAACTCTTTACTTCAACTTTAAAAAGGGAGAAGTAAAACCCCCTTAGGAGGAATAATTATATCAAGCTATAAAAATTAAGGAATCTCATTAAAAATTAATCTTAAATGCTTAAGTAACAAAACCCTAAAAGTTAAGACTCTATCTCCTTTACTTAATCCAACATAAACATGTATGTTAGTATGATTGATTGTTTGGATTGTTTATTGAATGCTTTATTTACTTTTCCGTATCGAGAAGATTACGACGTCGTCGAAGATCCGGAGTTCTATCCCGAGGTTCCTCCTTCACCATTCACGGATCAAGGCAAGTCATCGACCACCTCTGTGGAAACAGTTGATCATATTTGAGCCCATGTTTTAATAAATTATCGCTATAACCCATAGGATAATATTGCATTAGTCAAAATTCAAGCCTTACACTTATATTTATTAGATCCCTGTCCTTGTGTGCAAACCCAAGCCATGCTTATTGAGCCTTAACTCCTTGTCACTCTACTATTAAAATATTAGCTAGTGCCCAATGTACCGGCACAACTGCTATAGGTTAAAAAGAAGAACGAGTCGTAGATAGCTGGATTCTGTATATGTATTTCCCTGTTATTCTCGTCTCTGGACTCTGTTGGAGTTGGCTAGGTTATAAGTATGGTGGGTTCCGGGTGCAAGCTCGGGCACTGGTTTGTCGCACCCGGGGCACTATAAGGACCGGTCTGCGGGATCTGTTGCAAAGCACTTCCGTACCAACCACAAGTCTAATGGGTAAGTCCTAACTGGAAGTGTGGAACTCTTCGGCTCTATGCACCATAGTGGAGGGGTACAAGGGGCTAGCCTGCGGGCGACTTGTACCAAAGAAGGCTCAAGGGGGGGTATGGTGAGCACTCGACATGTCGAGACACGATACGAAACCCATAAGAGGGTGTTGTGGAGTCGGAGGGAACCATATGGAAGGTTTTGGCACGAGTTCCCGTGAAATGGGTCATCTCGTTACACTTTGGTGTAAGTGATGAGTGCGTGCCTTGTGGGTACAGTGGTACATCTCTGATCAGAGTAATTCAATCTTTTCGAAAAGCCGAGCCCACGGTCAAGGGCGGGTTGTGTGACTACTCGCAGTTAGTTTACAATTGTGTGAATGTCCGGATTATTCATGGCACGTAAGGACTGTTGAGCGAGGTGGGGTGACTGTACCCCTCGAGTTAGAAGATGATGATACACATGCACATGTTTACTTTTCCGTACTAATAAATTGCTCTCATTTAAAGCTTTACAATTATGCTGCTTCCGCAAAATTAGCCACTATCTCCCTTGTTATTACCTTGCATTATATTTGCATTCGGTGGCTTGCTGAGTACATCAGTACTCACCCCGTTGACTTACAACATCAGAGCCCGTCTACTACGAGGAGGATGAAGGTCTGGAGTAGCGACCCAGTCAAGGCGAGACTGGAAGGAGGCGTTCATCTAGGACCCTTGATTTATTAGTTTCTCTTCATCTTTCATTCACTTTTGTATTAATACGGTCTACGAACCGTGAATGATTGCTCGTATTTGTACGTGGTCGCATGATGAACGTCTTGTTTTATTGATTTTCTATGGAATTTCAATAAAGTCCTGATTTATTAAATCGGGGCGCGACAGATTGCCTAGTAGATTTTTCGGTCAAACCAAGTAATCATCAAACATATGCAAATACAATGCAATGCAACTATACTGTTGTCAAGCAGTATTGTATTTAAGGACATTTCCAATGTATATGGATCAAGTAATCTTTATAAGTGGATCCAAGAGAAGTAGTCTATAATAACGGTAAATTCTACAATGTATCAAATAGCAAAAAAAATTAAGTGGGTCCCTCCATAGTATACACCATAGTGAGAGAGAGAAAGAGTGAGAAATGAATAATATTATTTTTTTTATTCCTTATGGGTGGTCTTTAAACATATGAGTACCTAGAGTTATGGATGAGTACATAGACTACTTGTATAATGTATATAGACTAGTTATAATATTGTTTATTCCATATAGACCACTTTTGAGCAATATTGTGGATGCCCTAAGTGTGCGATGTTTCGTAACATGATAAATTTATTACAACATTGTACGAAACCTCTTTAACCGTGGAAAGATAATAAGGAACTTAGGGTTTTAAGGATGGGAGCACGAAAAAGGGGAGGCACGACCGCATCGCTCAGCACTGGTTGTGGCACATTGGTTGCACAAAGAGGGGAGGAGGTTGTTGCGCACGAAGGGGAGGAGGTGGTTGCGCGTGGAAGGGAGGTGGCGGTTGCACGCCGTTTACGCTAAGAATTAGTAAAGCCCAAGGCCCACCAAGAAAGACGTGTGGTCAACGGAAGGTCAAGGAAGATCCGGTCAAAGAAAGTCAAAGAAGCCCGTCTGCAATAACTGTATGATCGGAATGAGACCGATGGAGATAAGAGCGGCAAGAGATTACAGATTCATCCGAGATCGGCTGGTAGGTTACTTAGACGACAAGTCTACGAACTATAAATATGTATCTCCTAGGTTATGTTTAGTTTAACTCTCGTTCAATCTAAATCGGCGCATCGCCACCCTTGTGCCCCAAGGTTATACGGTGGGACTCGGGCTCTCGGAGCTGGCTGCATCAATTTGATCTCCGGCGAAGAGGTGAATCCCACCACCCCCGGCTTCCGTGCCAACTAGGTTAGTATTCTTACGGTTGCATCGGTTCGGTCCAATCTCTTGAGGAGAACAGTGAAACAACACAGTCATCGATTGTTCTCAGTGTATTTGGCTAGATCTAAGACTGCATCAGTTGGGTTTGATCTCTTAGATTGAGGTGATGTGGATTTGATAGCTTGAGACTTTATCAGTTAAGTTTAACATCTCTTGTTGTTGTATCTTTTTCATACCGTATACTGTTCATCTAAATAAAGTTTGCTCGATTCGTTGATATATTGTTCAGATCATCGTGACTAGCTACTGCATCAGTTAGGTCCGATCTAGTTATTATGATGATTTCCATGATATAGATATGTTATATGACATTCTTTATTTATTTCTATCAAAGTACAAACTGATATGTTATCTTCAATTCATCTCCATATCATATTCACCATCGAAAAGTGCTCATTGGCATATACGTACATCCTATTTTTCTCCATCGGCCGATGGCATGCTCATTCGATTAGGTTAATCTAGGCTATCGGTCGTCTAGCCGATCACACGATGTTTCACAGCTTTATCTTTTATGCCACGGTCATCGGCTTGCTAATCGATCGGCTATGCTACTAACGTCTATATTTTCTAATCCCTTATCAGTTGCAGGGTCAAACTGATTGGCGCACCCTGAATCTTTTTCTAAGACGTAGGACCTGCACCGGAGTTAAGAAAATCTCTCAGGCCGCGCGTGTTTCAGTGTGACACCAAAAAGCACGCCAACACACGCGGAGGCCACGACCATGTTAGCTTACTAGGTCGTTGGGTCGTCTGTTGAGCTAGTGAGTTGTGTTATCTGTAACTTTAGTCTCACTTCGCCTACAGAAGGAAGTTACAAACAACTTATAAGGAAGAGTGACTATCATCCTACTAGACTGATCTTTTAGAATGTGAGAGGGCTCTTCGCTTATATGTTGTGTTAGATGCACATGAACGTCCGAACGTGGGACAAGACTGGTATGGGTTGGTGTTGTGTGAGGGTTAAGGCATGGGATGCTACCAATTGATAACTATGCCTACCTAGGGGGCTTTCTAATGGATGTGATGTTAGGTTACTAAGATGTTGGGGCCGGCTATTGAACCGATGAGTTGCATTGTCAGTAACTTTAGTCTCACCCCATCCACAAAAGAAAGCTACACAATCAGCTTATAAGGGAGAGTAGTCATCCTCCTATTAAACTGGTCTGGTCTTTTTGAATGTAAGGAGAGGAAGAGTGAACGAGCAATATTAGCATGTTATAATAATAGAGATATGTAAGGGTGGATCGATGGAGTGCCGAACAAAACGAAGGAAACTCACTTGGGCAACAGATAATTCTAGCGTCACTCCCTCGATGCTTATCTGTGCAGAAAGATGATTTGGGATGTTCTGGAGATGCTGCATGGAACCATATGTATTTTTTGAAGTATACGGTGGAGCTGAAATCCACCAGTCTAGTTCCAGACATCCAAATACACCGTAGAAGATAAAGATAAAGCGGGTTAAAGGGCCACGGAAAATTGTTGTTTTTGCAATCTTTTTCGTACAGGCTATATATGGATGGAGTTATGGTTTCAATCAGACAATCACCGGTTGTTGGCACTTGGCAGTGCTTGGTCCCCAGCAGCTGCTACTGATCAATTTCGATCTGGTTGTTTCTTCTAGAGCCAGATGACATGGCCTTCTTTTTTTGGCAAGCCTCACGCACTCGTTTTGCTATACTACCTTTTACATTTCGCTTCAACTACAGTTCAATCCACCAGCATTAGATTGATGGCCTTCTTGTGTCTCTTGTTTACGTGGTACCAACGGGCAATTGCTCGGTTACTCCAGCTGACGGCAAAAATAAACAGCCGTTGGAAAAATACGAATTGGAACAGAGACAAAATATGCTGTAACCATTTTCATAAGCCTGCAATTGGTAAACATGATTAAAACAAACTAGAGTTGCTTCCTCGTAAGGAGATGGCATTCCGAACTGCTCCAGTACCAGATATGTGAAACTGGGATTCATCGTATGAGCAACTTTTCTGTTATGAAAGTTCATTACGACAATTATGACTAATTGGCAGCATTCCAAAATATCCATCAACGTTGACACTCGATGCCACACAATACAATCGAAATTTCAAGAACATGCAAACACTTCCGATTATCTCGGAGACAAGACCAACATCATTCGGATGACACTGGGGGAAATATACAGGGGAGATGCCGAAATACGTTTTTCGGTAGAGTAGCAGCAGAAAGTGAAGCGGTGTTGCCGCTCTTGATTACTCCCCCTTGTGCTCTTCATCTTTCAGAGCATTTCCTGTGATTTACGAACAATGCGTCTAACCTTTTTCTTGAAGTCATCCTGATTTTCTCTCCAGTCCTTCTGCACCACATATTTCAGAAAGTTATCAAAGCAGAATATACATTTTTACGAATTTTGACGATTAATGAATGAAATATCAGGAACTTCCAGTCATGGAACAAATCAAATGCAGGGAAATTATTCTACTATGCAATGAGATCAGTAAAAGTACCATGTGCCGAAGCTAAACCGAAGCAGAGGATGATGAATCAACAGAGAAAAATGCAACGATGTTTTTTTTTTAAAAAAAATGAAAGATACAATCAGAGATCTCACTAATCCATTATTGAAACTAATAAGATAAATACATTTACAGCAAATCAGAAATGCATAGGAATGAAAGTTTCTTTTTGCATTTCTCTAGGCTTAATGCAACACAGAAGGGAAAATGATTATAGCAAATAAACATTGGGTGCACTTACTGCTGCTTCAATATTTGCTGGAGACTCATCGTTTGGACTAGAAAGCATTGAAATGATGCTCAAAACTATACTCTCAACCTGCATGTAATGGATACAACAATTTAGCAAGGCAATAATCAAAGCTGGTGAAAACTGAAAACTACATGCAGAATGATTCAAACATATTCGGTCTGTTGACCACAAAATCTTCAGAACTAACACTTGATAAGGTATGGGACCCAGCCTCCAAAGTGTTTTTTAGGTTACTTTGGAAAAGTATAAAGTTGAATCACCTTCCAAACCATAAAATAATCATGCATTACAGCTACTGAACTAAAATAAAGAAACCACAGCATGGATGAAAACATAATCATCTGAGCTTGATTAATTTCTGGGTAGCAAAATATCTGGTTTTGAAAGATATGAATTATATATCTAAACAGTTTTTGTGATTGGATAAAAAAATCTAGAAACAGGTTAGCAGTATCAAATGATTTAACAATCCAGTTTTATAGGACTGTTATTTTAAAATATGAGAACATTTTTGGCTCACCACTATTTGCTAGTGAAACAGTTGATATAAAGAAGATGTATTTGACATCTACAACCAAAATGTAAAATCAACATAAATCGGGGGATCCCCACTAGACTTCTCATCACTGGATTAAAGACTTCATAAGAAAGTATTGGAAAAAATAGCTCTGCCAAAGGACAGAGAACAAAACACTTGTATGCATTGTACAAGAAGCCCTACCGTATGCACTGGTGTCCATCGTTCACTTGCAAGCTCATAACCATTGGGATCTTCACCAGGTGGATGAAGAATAGAAATGCACACACGTCCATCAGGATAAACTGAGAATTGAATGTTATAAACAATGTCAGAATTTCACATGATAAAATCCTAGATGAATAACAGTCAGCTAGTGATCCTACCGTTTGGATGCCACATCTCAGAGGTAAATCTTACTGTTGGGGGGCTGTTCGGGTAATTCTGTGGGAAAGTCATTATTGCATTGAAGTAGCCTCCATCACTGCAAAAAGTGGAGTTCAGTGCTTAAATTTTACAAAAGTCCAGATATATAGGTTGACAGTATCAATTTTATCAGTTTTTCAGCATAGAATATAGATGTTTCAAAGAAAGCTTATAATGTTCAAAAGAACAAAGAAGTTTGCACAAAATGTGCAATCACCTAACCACAACAAACAAACAAATCAATCCACATATCAATCTTTACATACAGAAAGCAGATCAACAGATACAACCTAATAGCTTGAAGCTATTAATAGTGGTGCTAGTGCAACCTTCATAGTTGATCCATTGGAAGTACAAGTTGTCAAGTTACGGATTTGACTCAGCGATAATCTAAGAATCACCGACAAGGAAGCCAAGTGACATTCCCATGCACAATATTGCAAAACACCATAATACGAGATATTAATAGTGTATCAAAGCATTTAACACTATAGTTAATAGAAAACGTGAGTGATGCAGCATTGATACAGATGATACATGCATGATACAGTATGTGGCTCTGTGCTGCCCCCTCAGCCTCTTGACCTCCATGAATGCAATATCACCTCCTGACCACTTGCCACTGGCTCTTCGGCATCACAGCAGCACCATTGATGGAGGAAGGAGGCAATGAATTGCCACTATTCTTCGTTCCCAGTCATGGCAGACGATGGTGTGCAACTGCACAAAGCAGAGTGGTGTCGTGTTGTCAACACTGGAGACTCGAGGGAGAGAGAAATCAGAAGGCAGAGAAACTTGATAGAAGAACAGAGCTGGCGCCGCTGTATGCACTCTGATTTACAATAGAAGAGAGTAAGAGAGTTGGCCAAAAAGCACTGTGTAGTTTGATTAGGTGGGCAAAGAAGGAAAGCTATTGAACCATGCAGGAGTGTTGGATGGTCAAACAAGCCTCCCCCTCTGGTGTGTCGCCATATCCACCAAAACTGTATACACTATATTGTTTAGGTGATACACTGATACTCAGTTGTTACCCAGACACAAGAATGTCAAACAGTTAAAAGAAACTCTCATACTTATATAATAAAACCAAGGAATAAATCCTCAGATGATATGGTGTACATAGCAGACCACTTTGAAACTTTGGAATATAGGTTTCTTGCAAACTCCAGACAAGTGAGCATGAATTTGAAGTCAAAATAGCAGGTACATGATTCTTAAGAATTTTATATTCCCCAAAAGGCATATTTCATAGTCCCTTCTAAGATTCCATCAAACCACAAGAACACAAAATGCACGTAACTCCAATATTGATATATCATGAGGGGAGATAGCAAATATTATGATTTAGCCCATCCTAGTTCAATATTCATAGCCAAGTGATCTAGCAATGTCATAAGAATACCCACATTATTAATTATTTATGGATTTATGGTCACTCCTACTAACTGCTGATTATACCACACTCACCTGTTTTATTAAATCAAGTTGTGTCTATAATTTTGCCAGCGCAAAACAAAATCCCCACTAAAAGAAGAGAGCAAGGATCATAGTTATTTAGGCATGAGCTAATATTACTTCACTGTCCAGAGAGGAACTCATATGAATATACAAGTTTCCCCTCCTAGGACTGTGTACATCTACTAACCAATTGTTACTGTTGATCCAGAAATGCATTCCTGTGCTTAAAGAGGTACTGAGCCAATATAGCTCTTTTTTTATCCCTTTCAACAATGAAATGGTACACCCACCTAAACCTTACTCCCAAGTCCCAGCTCATTTACTCACATATCAAATGGGTTTTTGTATGATTGTAGCACTGTATAGCACAAAAGGCCTTGTGCATGTTGCCAAGGCACATAACTGAATAGGTAATTCCACAGATCGACACCAAGATACATTGCCAATGCAAATTCATGGAGCTGCAACATCCAAAATTATCACTGCAGCTGGGTTCATCAGTAATGCTCCAAATCGACACCACAAAATGGAATTCCCGCTGTTTATACAACAATTCTTAGGTGCTGTGGATTGATACCAGAAGGTAGAATCACCATAGTGTAAACTGTAAGATGTAACTTGTAAACACAACCCAATTTATAATCAAACTCAACTACAAACAGGCGTGAACTCGCGATCCATAACTAGCAACCGTGCAGTGATTAGACGGTGGAAATTGAACTCACTATAGGGTATCGGGCGGGCCGATGATGGTGACCTGCCACTCGAACACGCTGCTATCGTCCACGAGCCCCGCCGAGAACCCATCAACGGGGTTCTTCGCGAGATCTGCAACAATCCCTCAGGGCACAGAGGGCAGCCAGAGATCAGGAACCGATCGCGACGAATCGGGGCACAGGGGAGACGACAGCGCAGGGCCGTCCGGATCCATACCTTTGAGCTGCTTCTGGAGCAGGAGGCTGGCCTGGCTTGCGGTGGTCGCCATGGGAAGCAGAGCTCGATCGGATCGGAGCTAGGGTTTTGGCGATGGGGAATGTGTCGCCGCGCTCGGGACGAGCTTTATTTCTGGAGGCGTGAGAAGAGTCTCGCAGGTGCAGGGGATGTAGTCAGGTGACTCACAAGAGGCTGTTATACAGGACTATGGAAAGAGTTAGATTGTAACTCTAAATTAACTCTAAAATAACTCTAGCCCTTGAATTGTATGGATGCAAGAGTTAGAGGTTAGAATTAGTTACTTTTTCAATCATTTGACTACTTTTCAGCTTGATTTATTGTGGCCAGACTAGTCCCACTGTGTGGTGTGTGGCTGTGTGGGGATCCTGTGTGGCTCCCTTTTTGGGGTAGGTCTCACAAAACTAGCCCCAATTAGCACCCCTTGGAGGTGCTAGTTTTTTTGATGGGTTAGATTGAAATAGCCAATTCTAACCCTATTTTTGGGTTAGTTGGAGTAAATCTAACTCAAACTAACTTTAACCCCTGCATCCATACAGGCCACAGGCACGTATGTAACGGTAATGTGATAAAAAAAATCCATCCGCGTAAATTCTAGTTTATATTTTCTGTACCTATATATAATATTATCATTATTGTTAGTTTCAACTATAAATCAATGTTAGTTTTTTTTCAAAGCTAAATAGTTCTAAGCTTACAAAGTTAGATAGCTAGCTTTAGCTTCAACCGATCTCAATTGTGTTGGATTAAATGAGTAATTGGTATGCCTATAACAGTATAACAGCTAGAGCAAGTGATAATAAAACACACGTAAAAATTATGTCATTGTGCAACAAGGGGACGCTAACATGTTAAGTGAGGCTGCAAAATGACAAATTTCGCTGGTACCAACAGACAATTGCTCGGTTGCTCCAAGTTGATGGTCGTGCAAGCTAATTTACCGTAGCTTGTGACCACAAAAATAAACAGCCGTGGGAAGAATATGAATAGGAACAAAGAGACAAAACATGCTATAACCACTTTCATGAGCTTGTAGGTATACATGATTACAACAAACTAGAGTTGCATCGTCTGTAAGGAGATGGCATTCCGAGCTGCTCCAGTACCAGAAATGTGAAACTAGGATTCATCATATGAGCAACTTTTCTGTTGCGAAAGCTCATTACGAACGATTATGACTACTTGGCAGCATTATAAAATATTCATCAACGTTGACACTCAATGCCACACAACACAATCGAAATTTCTAGAACATGCAAACATTTCCGAAACTCATTCGTATGACACTGAGGGGTAAATATACAGGGGAGAAGCCGAAATGCAGTTTTTAGATAGAGTAGCGGCAGAAAGTGAAGCGGTGTTGCAGCACTTGATTACTCCCCCTAGTGGCTAGTGCTCTCCGTCTTTCAGAGCATTCCTGTGATTTGCGAACAATGCGTCTAACCTTTTTCTTGAAGTCATCCCTATTTTCTCTCCAGTCCTTCTGCACCACATATTTCAAACCATAACTTCAGAAATTGATCAAAACATAATATACATTTTTACAATTAATGAATGAAATATTAGAAACTTGCAGTCATGGAACAAATCAAATCGAATGCATATCAAGACCTTGAGTGGCACATGTGCGTTTTATGGCTGTCAACAGGGAATTATTCTGCTATGCGATGAGATCAGTAAAAGAATCATGTGCCAAAGCTAAACCCAAGCAGAGCTGCAGAGATGAATCAACAGAAGAAAAATGCACCGATGTTTTTTTTAAAAAAAATGCAATAATCAGAGATCTCACTAGTCCATTATTGGAACTAGAACTCTTTATTGTAAATAAGATATATATGCTTACAACATTGCATCGGAAAGACAGTAGAATGATTCTTTTTGCACTTCTCTAGGCTAAAATGCAACACAGAATGAAGGGGAAAAGATTATAGCAAATAAACATTGTGGGCACTTACTGCTGCTTCAATATTTGCTGGAGACTCATCGTTCGGACTAGAAAGCATCGAAATGATGCTCAAAACTATGCTCTCAACCTGCATGTTACAGACACAATAATTTAGCAAGGCAATAATCACAGCTGGTGAAAATTACTTGCAGAATGATTCAAACATATTTGGTCTGTTGACCACAAAATCTTCAGAACTAACACTTGATAAGGTATGGGAGCCAGCCTCCAAAGTGTTTTTTTTGAAAGTATAAAGTTGAATCACCTTCCAAACCATAAAATAATCATGCATTACAGCTACTGAACTAAAATAAAGAAACCGCAGCATGGATGAAAACATAATCATCTGAGCTTGATTAATTTCTGGGTAGCAAAATATCTGGTTTTGAAAGATATGAATTATATATCTAAACAGTTTTGGTGAATGGAATAATAAAAATCTAGAAACAGGTTAGCAGTATCAAATTATTTAACAATCCATTTTTATAGGACTGTTATTTTAAAATCTGAGAACATTTTTGGCTCACCCACTATTTGCTAGAGAAACACTTGATATAAAGAAGAGGTAATAGGCATCTAAAGCCTAAATGTAAAATCAACATAAAACAGGGGATTCCCACTAGACTTCTCAACACTGGATTAAAGACTTCATAAGAAAGTATTGGAAAAAATAGCTCTGCCAAAGGACAGAGAACAAAACACTTGTATGCATTGTACAAGCCCTACCGTGTGCACTGGTGTCCATCGTTCACTTGCAAGCTCATAACCATTGGGATCATCACCAGGTGGATGAAGAATAGAAATGCACACACGTCCATCGGGATAAACTGAGAATTGAACGTTATAAACAATGTCAGAAACTCACATGAAAAAATCCTAAATGAATAACAGTCAGCTAGCAATCCTACCGTTTGGATGCCACATCTCAGAGGTAAATCTTACTGTTGGGGGGCTGTTCGGGTAATTCTGTGGGAAAGTCATTATTGCATTGAAGTAACCTCCATCGCTGCAAAAATTAGTTCAGTGCTTAAATTTTACAAAAGTCCAGAAATATATAGGTTGACAGTATCCATTTTATCAGCATTTCAGCATAGATGTTTTAAATAAAGCTTATAAAGTCCAAAAGAACAAAGAAGTAAGTTTGCACAAAATGTGCAATCACTGAACCACTACAAACAAACAAATTGATCCACAGTTCCACACTCCACAGATCAATCTTTAGGTACAGAAAGCAGATCAACAGAAACAACCTAATAGCTTGAGGCTATTAATAGTAGTGCAACCTTCATGGTTGATCCATTGGAAGTACAAGTTGTCAAGTTGTGCATTTGTCTCAGCGATAATCTAAGAATCACCGACAAGGCAGCCAAGTGTCATTCCCCATTCCCGTGCAAAATATTGCGAAACATCATAATACGGCATGTTAATAGTGTATCAAAGCATTTAACACTATAGTTAATAGAAAACGTGATTGAAACAACATTGATACAGATGATACATGCATGATACAACCAAGGAATAAATCCTCATATGAAATGGTGTACATAGCAGACCACTTTGGAATATAAGTTTCATGTGACCTCTAGAAAAGTGAGCATGAATTTGAAGGCAAAACATGTTTCTCTTCCTTCACTTCTGTGCAAAATAGCAGGTACATAATTCTTAAGAATTTATTGTCCCCAAAAGGTATATCTCATCGCAGTGTTCAAGTAGGCGTTAGGCGCTAGTCAGGCAGTGACCCAACGCCTAGCGCCTAGAGCCGCCTAGGCGGTGCCTAGGTTCTGCTATTTTCATTCTTATATCCCGTGTTTCTGCCCTCTGTTTCAGTGTTTTCCCTCCCCGATCTCCCTTCTCCACTGCATCAGCACTCTTCTCCCATCCCCACCCATGCCGTGCACAATGCCCCAGCGGCGGATTCAGCCGTGCGCTCCCCTCCGGTGGCCAGATACAGCCGCATGTGCACATTTCTAGACCACCAGCCACCCAGGCACTGCCGTGCCGAGCCACCTAGGCACCAGCCCCACACACCCAGCCCGCCAACTAGAGCCAACACGTGGCGCTGGGGTGGCGCCCAGCGCCTTCCACCGTCTAGATGGGCGCCTAGAAGTGATTTTTGGAACACTGTCTCATAGTCTTTTCTAAGATCCCATCAAACCACAATATCACAAAATGCAAGTAACTCCAGTATTGATATATTATGGAGATAGCAAATATTATGATTAAAATCATTGCCAGATTTAACCCTCATAGTTCAATATTCATAGCCAAGTGATCTAACAATGTCATAAGAATACAGCAAATTATTAATTCTTTGTGGATTTATGGTCACTCCTACTAACCACTAGTTATACTACACTCACCTGTTTTCATTAAATCAAGTTGTGTCTATAAATTTGCTAGCACAAAATAAAATCCCCACTAAAAGAACAGAACAGGTATCATAGTTATTTAGGCATGAGCCAAAATTACTTCACTGTCCAGAGAGGAACTCAACTCATTTACTCACATATCAAATGGGTTTTACTATGATTGTAGCACTGTATAGCACAAAAAAACCTCGTGCATGTTGCCAAGGCCCATAACTGAATAGGTAATTCCACAGATTGACACCAAAATACATTGCCAATGCAAATTCATGGAGCTGCAACATCCGAAATTATCACTGCAGCTGGGTTCATCACTCATCAGTAATGCTCCAGATCGACACCACAAAATGGAATTACCGCTGTTTACACAACAATTCATAGGCGCTGTGGAGTGTGGATTGATACCAGAAGGTGGAATCACCACAGTGTAAACACAACCCAATTTATAATCATACTCAACTATAAACAGGCGTGAACTCGCGATCCATAGCTAGCAACCGTGCAGTGATTAGAGGGTGGAAATTGAACTCACTATAGGGTATCGGGCGGGCCGATGATGGTGACCTGCCACTCGAACACGCTGCTATCGTCCACGAGCCCCGCCGAGAACCCATCAACGGGGTTCTTCGCGAGATCTGCAACAATCACCCAGGGCACGAAGGGCAGCCGAGATCAGGAACCGATCGCGACGAATCGGGGCACAGGGGAGACGACGAGAGCGCAGGGCCGTCCGGATCCATACCTTTGAGCTGCTTCTGGAGCAGTAGGCTGGCCTGGCTTGCGGTGGCCGCCATGGGAAGCAGAGCTCGATCGGATCGGAGCTAGGGTTTTGGTGATGGGGAATGGGTCGCCGCCCCCGGGGCGAGCTTTATTTCTGGAGGTGTTGAGTTTCGCAGGTGCAAGGGATGTAGTCAGGTGACTCCAAGAGATTGTTATACAGGCTGGATTATTATTCGAGACTTGAAAGAATTTGGCTTAATTTTGCTATCCTAAAAACATACTCTCTGTCTTATGTCTGTCACATAATATAGTAACTTGTTAAATGCTTGTGGTTTACAATAAAACTTTATTCTTAATGATAAACACTATTTAAAGTAGTAATTCTACAACAATAAGAAGCAATATGATATAGAAAACAAGTGAATCAGTAAGCTGAACTTTGCATGCACACCGGATAAACTGAATAAACAGATGCATGCATAGTGTAAGAAAAATTACCTACCCAATTAGCACATATAATACACATTAATTTATGTGCGATAGGCGCATAAAGAGTAGATTGTTACAAAAGTTTGAATTAGTTAGACAACTTCGTATGCTGTATTCCTCTAGATAGTAAAGTGGTACTATCAGCTTGCTGATGCCAGCATGCAGAGATGCGCAAAAGGCAAAACTGGAAAAGGACCGGATGTTTTAAAGGTTATTTCTAGCAGTTTTCTTTCTTTATTACGTGTGTTGATATGTGAGGTGCTTTATTCCGTAGGAGGCCACGGGCTCTCCATGTAAAACTTGATATTGCTGTAGAAGCAACCTCAGCGTCGCTTCAACGGGATTTTGCACGAACATATGGACTTGAGTGATCTGTTGCAGGTCACCTGCCCGCGAGCGACAATTCAGACCTAGCGCAAAATGACCTTATACCTTCGTTGAACTTTGTTTGGTCGATGCCAAACCATAGTCATCATAGACATCAACACCGGCGATAAAAGTGAAGTTAAAGAAGCAAAGGTATCAGGGTGGCAAACCATGCATTGAAAATTGGACCCAAAACACACACGACAGGTGGTTCAACACAGAACTAACACAATAATGTTGTTTACTGGTAGAGGCATTGCCAAGTCTATTAGGCTTCTACAATAAGGATAAACTCAAAACCAGACAAGATTGCCATGAGCATCACGGACTCTGAGGTACTCTATTTCTTCTTGTCAGTGTGAACACCAGCAGACCTGCATGGCACAAGAGAGTTTTTGTTCAAATTGACAGCCAGGTATTTTTCAAAAGAAAATGTCAATTCATAAGCATTGCTGACACTCAACGCTACCACAACACATCGACAACCAATCTGATGCACACCAAAAAGAAAGGCGATCGTTTACTAAAACCGCTATGGTAAACAATTATCTTTACAAATTACGATGCTTACCATCCATTCTCTTTTAATAAGAGACAGCAAACTATGATCTTGTAAAGTAGATTACTTTCTATGTGAAATAAGAAATTTGCACGCTGATACCAAAACAATGCATGATGGAACAAAATTAACGCCCACACCCAAACAAACTGAACATATAAAGACACTAAACAATATAGAACAACAGAATATCATAAGCCAGCACAGTTGAGATAAACATAACAAACTATGCTGGAGCAATTACAAAAAAATAATTAAACAATACTTCAAAGCACCCAATAGTAACAAAAGACAAGGTAGCAAATCAAGGCTAGAAGTTTACACACCTCATCTTCCTGATAACACCGGCCATCTCCTCTCTCTTCTTCTTGGCTCTCTTGTGAGTTCCAAGCTTTCTCTTCGCCACCTTCAGTGCACGCTTATCCTTGCCAACTTTGAGAAGCTCTGTGATACGTTTCTCATAAGGAGCAAATCCAGCAACCTCCCTGATCAAGTTCCTGACAAAAGTAACCCTCTTGGTGGCTTTCTGCAAATCATCGTGTCAATAAGTACAAATTCCATAGACAATCATGTCCAAACTGTAAATCAGATATGAAATAAAGCATGATTTCAAACCTAAAGCAACACAAAATATAATAAAAAACTACTCAGTGCCAAGCTCAGATTAAATCCTTGGTTTTCAAGAACACAAACGAGAATATTCACAGAATTAGGATCAACCAGCGAAATTAAAACCATTCACATGATGGTTATATACTATATGACGACAATACACATGCAAATAAGATTACTCCCGACAACCACAACAGGCTAAACAAGAATAATAGGGAATAATATCCTACCAGTACCATTTCTAGAGACAAATTATCTTTCCCTAATCTAAAAAAAACTAAACGATGAAATGTAAACTGTGGTTGAGATTGTTGAACTCCAGTTAAACAATGCGTATTCCATACTAGCAACTAGTCACGAACCCACGATCCACCACAAACATAGCGCCGAAGTAGGAACAAAACAAAGCAACTAAATAGAGACAAATCAACAACGAATCACACAACCACTCGCACCATCAACAGTTCGTCGAGGGGATCAGACGCTTACCCCCTTGCGGTCGACCGGGCGCGGCGGCAGCTCGCGCTTGGTGACGACGTGGCCCTTGTTGATGCCCACGAAGAGGCCCGACTTGGGCTGCGACGGCGCCATGGGCGGACCTTTTCCTGCTGGACCAAACAAGCAGCGGACGCCTAGGTGAGCGGCGTGGAGAGGCACGCGGGGCGAAAGGGTTTTCAGATCGGCGGCGGACGTAAAGGAGTAGAAGGAGGAGGAGGAGGCGGCGGCGGCGCACTTACTTGCTACACCGTAGAAGCGAACCGACTGCGACCAGGGAGGAAACCCTAGCGGAGAAGACCGCTTATATAGGCGGCGCCACACCGCACGGAGTGGCAGGTGCTGAATGGGCTACTAGGCTGGGCTCATATGGGCCTTAATAAGGGCCCGTTTGGGCCATTCGAGCGGTTGGATGAGGCCCACGATGATTCGGAGAAGGAGGCCTTCTCAAGGCTGCGGTGCTAGTGCCTCGTCGAGTACTGTTGCTTGGAAGAACTAGCAATTTTTTTAATAAAAAGGGTAGCATTTATTTTTTAATGAAACATAATTTTTTCGAAATTAGGTAAATTAATGTACAATTAAAACCCTCAAACAATACAAGAAAGATATAGTTAAAATCTAATAAATCAAGAAAAGTTCTACATCTCGGAACGTCGCGAGTCCACCATCATATACCCTTCCTATAAGATTTATCCTTCCCATTCCATTAACCATTTCTCATCAATGACAAGTGGATCGGAAAATCTTAATTTTCTTTATATATACAGATTATATATGATCATTTAAAAAAAACATGTGTTTGCTAATCCACATTATCATTAAGAAATAGTCTTTCGTAAAAGATTTTTTAATAATCAAATCTTAAGATCTATTTGGTACAGCTTTAACTCTAAGATCTAGTCTAAATTTGGTGTTTGTATAATTTAATAAATAATTTGATTTTTTATTATAAAATAAAAAAATAAATAATGAATTTTTAGTTTAAAAAATTCAAATGAAATCTGAAAAATACGAGACGTCTCATGGTTTCATCATATGATACATAGATACCGTGATAAAAATTAAAAATATTTCGAGAAAGTTTTCATGGACGATGTTAAAAAATATGGATATTTGAGAGGACAAATTAGAATGTTAAGAAGGACTGTGTTAGGTTTAAAAGCAAGTCAGTAGTTAAATCTTCGTTTAAACTTGAATTTTTTTTTCTACGATCAAAATATAACATATCTCATCTCATACAAAAAATTCATATTTTTTTACATAAGTTTACTATTTTTAATTCATTATGTATGTTTTTATGATTTATATTGAAATTTGTCAAATTTGAATTGCAAATGCATGAAATAATGAACCAAAAATTCTAGAAAAATCATATTCATACATTTGAGTCTATTTTAAGTCAGTATCTAAAGATTTTTGAAAAAAATGTTACGACAATCTAACATAGAGTTTAATGAATTTTTAATTTAAAAAATACAAATGAAGTCTAAAAAATACGAGACGTCTCATGATATCATCATATGATACATAGATACTGTGATAAAAATTTAAAAATATTTTGAGAAAATTTTCATCTACGATGTTAAAAAATGGATATTTGAGAGGAAGAAATTAGAATGTTAAGAAGGAATGTGTTAGGTTTAAAAGCAAATCAATAGATAAATCTTCATTTAAATTTGATTTTTTTTTCTAAAATCAAAATACAACATATCTCATCTCATACAAAAAAAAAAATCATATTTTTCTACATATGTTTTCTATTTTTAATTCATTATGTATGTCTCTATGATTTATATTGAAATTTGTCAAATTTGAACTGCAAGTGCGTGAAATAATGAACCAAAAATTCTAAAAAAATCATATTCATGCATTTGATATTTTTATATGTCAATTTGCTATTTTTAGTTAATTTATTATGTTTCTAATATTTAAATTGAAAGAAGTCAAAAAGTTTTCTATTTTATTTTATCCGTTATAAAACATCACATTTTCTATGTTAAAAATGATATATTTTTATCCCATTTATAAACATAATATTTTTTATTTTTTTAAAAAAAATATTTTTATATTTTTTAAAAAATCTTGTTCATGTTTTTTAAAAATATTTTTTATTTCTTATTTCTTTTTCCTCTTGGGCGAGTCGTCGAGTGAGCAGCTGACCCTGGCCGAGTGGGCGCTGACGGCCTGGCACGCTGCGGCCTGCCGGCCTGCGTGAGTGGGTGAGTAGCCGAGTGGACCTACAACGCTTGGTGAGTGTGCCTACATTTTTAATGGGTAGGATAATCCGGATATGAATTATTTGAATCTTTATCGAAATCAAAAAAATTTGAATCCAAATCCGTTTTTCCGGATACAGTCAGAAACTATCCGAATCACTTTCACCCTCTACTCCAGGATGACCGAGGCTAGCCTCGGCTATGGCGGGAGAGGGTGAGAACTCTAGGGTGACAAAGTTCGACCTCGGCGACGGTGGGAGAGGGCTCCAAGGTGACAGAGACTAGCCTCGAAGGCGGCAGGGCAACGGGGGTAGGCGTTTAGAGGGCTTCGAGGCAAGGGAGGTCGACTTCGGAGGCAGCAAGGGTGGGCATCAGGGAGGGCTCCGAGGCGGGGGAAGCTGGCGTTGGTGTCAGCAGAGTGGGCGTGGGGAGTGCTCTGAAGTTAACCAACAGAGGCCACGCCAGAGTCTTCGAGAGAATCACGTGCTGATTTGATATCAAATAGGATGAAAGTGGCAAATTATAAACTATTCATCTCTCTTTCACGTGACAAATATATAAAAATGAGGAGAGTGGTATTTAAAAAGTGGCTCATGAAGAAAGTGTCGAATAGTTAAATTCGTCGGTGACAGGGGCACACACGTGATATTTGTTTATATTTTTCTTATATTTGGATTTAGATATATCATATACGAAACTAAATATTATTGTATATGACTACAACTCAAACGCGAATTAAAAAAATATAATTATGATTATAAATATTTATCAGAAAAAACATACAACAAATATAACAAATCATACAAATGTTTACTCCCTCCATCCCCGTAATATTGGAACATAAGATTGGTACAATGAATTAGACAATGTATGAAGTAATTGTTAATATAACTTTTTATAAAATTGGGCAAAATTAAAAAAGTTTGAAAAGAAAATCAAACACGTTATAAAACAGAGAAAGCAAATGTTTAGCGGCAGCGGCGGACCTAGGAGGATGCAAGGGGGAGGGCGCTCCCCCTACCGCCTGGAGTCCTATATATTTCTTGTATATTTATTTATTTATAAATTGTTATATAATTTTAATATTTTTGTTATAATTATGATATTATATTTAATATTCAATTTAAATAGTAAATAATTTATATACATATTATTTGTGGTTGACAATAGTTTAGTTAGCCCCTAATTTTTTTGGATCTGTCACTGTTTAGCAGATTATCGTAGGTCATGGAAGGTATTTTTAATTTGTAACCAGTATAATTTTTAATATATATATATATATATATATATATGAAAATATAATATACATACATATATATATATATTAAATACATATGTTGATTATTTTTAGCATTAAATTTATTTGTTTAAATACTTAAACTCTTTGATCTAACTTAGATGGTATGTATTCTTTGAACTAAGTTCATTAATTATATTTCGATGACCATTTCGATTTGATTATTGGAATGAAATGTTTCGGTGTCAACTGATACTAGTGTACCATTTCAGAGGCTAATAAAATAATATAAATATATTTAAAATACATATAGATATGATTAAATGTGATATATTTGATTCATATTAATATCTTAAATACAGTGTATAGCTTAAATATAATATAATATAATATAATATATAGCTTAATATAAATAATACGTAAGACATAAATAATTTTAAATATAATTTTGATTAGAATAGTCGGCATCAGCTTGTATGGGATCGTTATTGATCAAAATAATCGATGTTGATTAATATTAAAACAAGAATGGTACGACACTTAATATAATCGGTTTATGTGATTGGAAATTTGGAATGATACCTACAGATTATTACCAGAGGTGGGTACCGGGAAGCGTGGACTCACTGACAGGTAGGCTGGTTAGTTGGGCCGTTGTACTCGCTTCAGTATAAAATCAGTGGATAATTTAAGAGAAAATTACTCAAATGCCATTATAATTTTCAGAAATTGTCTATATGTCATTGTCAGTGACTGTGGCGGCCCCCATCTGTCAGTGACACACCGATGGCATATTGGCAAACCGTGAAAATTGTAATGGCACGGAAAAAATTAACCCATAATTTAATGTCTTGTTTGAGAACACGGTTTTTTGTAGTTTTGAAAGCAATATCATAGTATTGAGCAATACTACAATATTATACACTGAAAGGTGTTTGATAACTCCGTCAAAAATCTCTCTAAAATAAATTGCAGTATTAAAAATATTGTACTCAATCTACAATATTGAAAACTTTGGTACAAAATATTTTTTAAAAAAATTGTGGTATTATAAACTATGGTATTGTCATAGATGTAGTATAGTTTAGTTTTTGAAGTACTGTAGTTTTTAAATGACTGTACGGAGCAATTTGGATTACTCGTAATGATTTCGTTTTTAACAACAAAGTGCCTAACAATGTGTATGTGGTTTTGTATAGACTAACGAATTTTGTTGCACAGTGAAAGAATCTGGTGAAGGAGAGTCCCAGGAAGGCCATGCTGGAATGTTCCGAATTGCTCCGTGCTCAAACCGATCAGCTGGCAAAAGCAAGAAACGGACGAAGCTTCCCTGTTGATTGCAGTGGACGTGCAGTTTGTCTAGAGTGCTTGGTTTTTGCGAGAATCAGACAGTGAGACAGTTGTTTCAAAGTGTTGTGTCTGTTCATTGAATATTTTGGGAGATTGTTGAGTCTGTGTTATGGTGGTAGACTTCTGTTGGGTGTGGTTGCTTGGGTTTTGGCTTGATGGTTGCTCTTAAAGATGACAATGAGTCTATATCCATCGGGTTTGACTATCTCAAACCCATACCCGTTAGAAAAAAAATCTCTCCGTCAGATAACCCATATATATATGCGGGTATCATTTCTCCCCCAAACCCATACCCATGCGGGTAAAATATACCCATCGGGTATCCATACCCATCAATAAACACCACACACAAAATATGCTAACAAATAACAATTGTATATTTATCCCCACAAAAACAATGTTTCACCTAAATATATTGATCAATCATTCAATCATAAGATCAAAATTACATATATAAATAAACTCTCAAATATAATACATCAATGATTTAATCTACAACAATAGCAACAATAATTTAAACTCCCCAAAATATAACTTATTGGGTGATGGGTACCCATCGGGTAACGGATATGGATATTAGGAAACCATACCCATACCCGCGTACCCGTTGGGTACTATTTTTTCCCATTAATAAACCCACAAATGAGCAATTTTACCCGTATATCTACCCTAATAGGGTAAAAACCCGTCGGGTTTCGGGTACCCATTGCCATCTTTAGTTGCTCTTAAGGGTCTTAAGGGGTGTTGGTGTTTCCAGGATCAAAAACTTTGGAATGTTTTCTGAAACTTGCTTTCTAATAAAGTAGGGCGCATCCGTGGGGCGTGTCTATTTTAAAAAACTATTTAACACTCTATCAATTAACAACCCATCGGACTATGCGGTTTTACCAAATCAGGACATGCTCTTGATCGGAGCATCTTGTCTCCGTGGGCACTATGTCGTAGAGAATGGAGAGGAACTAGACGAAGACATGGGACTCCGTGCGTCATTTCTGAGGTAAGATTTTTATATTGTAAGATGTTTGATTTGGTAAAACATTTATAATTTTGAGTAAGTTTAAATATATATTAGCATCTATAATATCAAATAAATATATTATAAATATATATTTCGTAGGAGATTTAATGAAACTAATTTAATTTTATAGTTGTTGGTATATTTTTCCCTAAAATTAGTTAAGATTAGTTAAGACATGAGAAATTTAACTTAGAAAAAAAATCAAACCCCTCGTAATACAGTAGTTTCAAGCAAAATGATGCAAATGGCAGCTTTGCAGTAAATAGCTTTTGTTCTCTTTGACGAGAACGTGGTGAGGAAAGCAAACAAGGGGAGTAATCATCATCCCTAATCAGACTATGGATCCATTTTAATGGACTAAAATGAATTGTTAGTTAGAATTAATTATTAGTTAGCTAATAATTAGTTAGTTAATAATTAGTTCACATATATCTAGATACTTTGGATGTTGTGGGGGAATCAGTACCAACGCCGGCAGCCATCTTGAAGCATGGTTTGCAGGGCAACCTGAGGGTCTAGAAAGTCTGTTAGGATTTCTGTTAAATCCTGTTGCTATGCTGAGGTGATTGCTAGCTGTGTGTGGGTTGGCTGAATGCCTATAAAAGAGATGTAAATGACACCTTTGAGAAGGCAACAAAGAACAGACTTCTCTACTCTTCTTCCTCTAGAAATCTCTCTCTCCCTCATCATTGGGCAGCTGGGCAAAACCCCGGCGCCATTACCAGCCAAGGCTACGAGCTTCATAGCCGAGGTCCTGCTGCCTTGGACCATAAGGTCCTTGACAACTTGGTATCAACTTCTAGGCGATCCACCACCGCGCCGACGAGGTCTGCATCATCTTCTTCTCTGACTCCTGCCTCACGTCCTGCTGCATCTCCGGAAATGGCAGAACCAACCACAACTGATCTCGCGTTGCTCATCGCCAAATTGACTGCATCAGTGGAGACGTTGCAGTCTAAAATTGAGTCGCTAGAGCACCGCAACACTGATTCAACATCGTCAGGACACAAGGGCATTCATGGCGGCAAATACATCACAGAGCGGCCACCTCGGTTCCAGAAAATGGATTTTCCCAAGTTCGATGGGAAGTCCGATCCGCTGGCGTTCATCAATAGATGTGAATCATATTTTCGCCAACAGCGCATAGCGGAGGAGAAGGTGTGGATGGCCTCATACAATTTGGAGGCTAGGGCTCAATTCTGGTTCATGCAGATTCAGGCCGATGAAGGTACACCTCCATGGCGTCGCTTCACTGAGTTGCTGAACATGCGCTTCGGGCCACCATTGTGATCCAATCCATTGGGAAAACTAACAGCCTGCAAACGTACGGGATCAGTGGTCGATTATCAGGATCAGTTTGAGGCTTTACTTCCCCGGGCAAGCGCGCTTTCGGAAAACCAGAAAGTGCAGTTGTTCACTGCAGGTTAGCAGCCACCCCTAAGCTTGGATGTGGAGTTACTGAATCCACAGTCGCTCGTTGTTGCCATGGGTCTTTCCCGCAAATTGGAGCTGAGAGAACAGTATGTCGGACAGCCCACATCTCATGTTCGGCAATACAATCAGAAGGGTATCCTCCCTACACCAGTACCGCGATCAGCTCCAGTGGTGTCTAACCCAGTGGCTCCTTCTCAACAGCCACATGCAACAGTGGAGGGACGGACAGTCAAGCATCTGTCTCAACGGGAAATGGAAGAACGACGTCGTCTTGGCCTTTGTTTCAACTGTAACGAGAAGTTTACTCGTGGCCACAACCAGGTGTGCCAACATATTTTTTTTGCTTGACTTGGCACCCAACGATGATGAGGAAGATCCCACGGCAGAAGACTTGCCTATTGACGAACCACATATTTCAGTGCATGCAATCACTGGAATTCATACCAGTGAGACAATGCAACTGTGTATTCAGCTCGGTGGTATCTCCCTCCTCGCCCTCCTAGACTCGGGCTCTACACACAACTTTGTGGCTGAGGATGCGGCTGCTCGCACTTCATTGCAGCTTCGGTCAGGGGGCTCGCTGCGGGTTACAGTGGCAAATGGCGACCATGTTTCATGTCCGGGCGTCTACCGCAGCGTGGTTTTTTCCATTCATGGCGAAAAATTTGTTGGTGACTTCTTCGCTCTTCCACTTGCCGGCTATGATGTGGTACTGGGTACACAGTGGCTGGCCTCATTAGGCCCTATCCTCTGGGATTTTGGCGCCCTCACCATGTCCTTCTAGAGGGATGATCACCAGGTTCTCTGGAATGGCAAGCCAGGACCTCCAAGTCCATCACTCAAGACTTGCATTACTGAAGACTTGTTGACAACACTGTTGGAGGCATTTTCCAGTGTATTTGCCGAGCCTACCGGGATGCCACCTCCTCGCTCATGTGATCATGGCATCACATTAATTCCAGGGGCAGCACCTATGGCTGTTCGGCCCTATCGGTACCTAGTGGCACACAAGGATGAACAGGAAAGCCAATGTACTGCTATGATGACACAAGGCATTATCCGCAGGAGTTCATCGACTTTTTCATCACGAGTATTATTGGTAAGGAAGGCAGATGACACTTGGCGTTTCCGCGTGGACTACAGGGCCTTGAACACCATTACAGTCAAGGACGCTTACCCCATTCCAGTGGTGGATGAACTTATTGACGAGCTTCATGGTGCACGTTTCTTCTCTAAGTTGGACCTCCGCTCGGGCTATCATCAAGTTCGGATGCGTGAGGACATTGCCAAGACAGCATTTCGCACACATGACGGCCTCTATGAGTTTTTGGTGATGCCGTTCGGATTGTGCAACGCCCCTGCCACATTCCAGGCCCTCATGAACAATGTACTCCGGCCCTTCCTCCGACGGTTCGTTCTCGTTTTCTTTGATGATATCCTCATATACAACACTACATGGACATATCACCTTCGTCACGTATGTGTTGTCCTCGACATTCTACATCGACACCGTCTCTTCGTCAAGCGTTCGAAGTGCCAATTTGGGGCAGATTATGTCTCCTACTTGGGTCATATCATATCTGCCAATGGTGTCGCCATGGACCCAGCTAAGATACAGGCCGTGCTGGATTGGCCGGTGCCCTGGTCAGCTCGAGGGGTGCGTGGTTTCCTCGGACTTGCAGGATATTACCGCAAGTTTGTCAAGGATTTTGGGTCAATAGTTGCACCCCTTACTGCCCTGCTTCGTCGGGAGTCGGGACGGATTCTCTTGGTCTACGGAGGCCGATGCAGCATTTATAGCACTTAAAACTGCTGTTACTACAGCACCAGTCTTGGCATTGCCCGATTTTAGCCAAACATTCATCGTCGAATGCGACGCATCGACACATGGGTTTGGTGTTGTTCTCCTGCAAGGACAACACCCAGTCGCTTTTTTCAGCAGACCAGTGGCACCAAGACACCGCTCGCTGGCAGCCTACGAGCGTGAACTGATTGGCCTAGTGCTTGCTATTCGCCATTGGCGACCATACCTGTGGGGTCGTCAATTCTTGATTCGCACAAATCATTTTAGCCTCAAATATTTACTGGATCAGCGTCTCGCCACCATACCACAACACCATTGGGTAGGCAAATTATTGGGCTTTGACTTTTCGGTGGAGTACAAGGCTGGCAGCACAAACACAGTAGCAGATGCTCTGTCCAAGCGTGATACAAATGAGCCGACCATCTTTGCCATTTCTGGACCAGGGTTTCAATTCGTCTCTCGCCTCCGTGAGACTTATGCCACTGACCCAGCCTTAGTGGCACTCAAAGACGAGATTTCTGCAGGCTAACGTTCTGGTTCCTGGACGATTATTGATGACTTGGTGGCTTTCAACAGCCGACTTTACATCCCTCCATCATCACCACTACCCCATGAGCTTATTGTCGGCATACATGATGATGGCCATGAGGAGGTTCAACGCACTCTGTATCGAGTACGCTGTGACTTCCATTCCCCCAATCTCCGGCAAGCATTCCAGGAATATGTTCGAGCTTGTCCCACATGTCAACGCTTCAAATCAGACCATCTTCATCCGGCGGGATTACTCCTACCATTTACCCGTGCCCAATACAGTATGGTCAGATATTGGGCTGGATTTTGTTGAGGCTCTTCCACGAGTAGGAGGCAAATCTGTTATCCTCACCATGGTAGACCGCTTCAGCAAATACTGCCACTTTATTTCCCTCGCACATCCATATACGGCGGAGTCAGTAGCTCAGGTATTCTTTGCTGAAGTTGTCCATCTACATGGTATTCCCCAATCTATGGTCTCGGATCGGGATCGAGTCTTCATTTCATTATTTTGGCGGGAATTGATGTGTCTGGTTGGGACCAAACTTCAGATGACATCGGATTTTCACCCCCAGTCCGACGGGCAAACGGAGGTTGCCAACAAAGTGATCATCATGTACTTGAGGTGTTTCACGGGTGATCGTCCCCGTCAATGGCTGCGTTGGCTTCCTTGGGCAGAGTACATTTACAATACTGCTTACCAGTCATCGCTCTGTGACACGCCATTTCGGGTGGTGTATGGTCGTGACCCTCCATCTATTCGCTCCTATGAGCCGAGTGAGACAAGGGTGGCAGCAGTGGCTAAGACCATGGAAGAACGTGATGAGTTTCTCGCCGACGTTCGTCTCCGCCTTGAACAGGCCCAGTCCATCTATAAGCATCATTATGACAAACATCACAGGGATCTCCAGTTTGAGGTTGGCGCTTGCGTATGGCTCAGGTTACACCATCGTGCTGTGCATTCCCTTGCAGTACCGACAGCAGGGAAGCTCAAGCCACGCTTCTATGGGCCTTACCGCATCATTGCAGTCATCAATGATGTCACTTATCAACTAGAGCTACCTCCCTGAGCCCGTCTTCATGACGTCTTCCATGTTGGGCTCCTAAAGCGATTTGTTGGCACACCCCCGAACGCCCCACCAGCACTTCCACACATCCACCATGGCGTCGTCATACCAGAACCAGATCAAGTCCTTCGCTCTCGTCTGGCCAGGGGGTACACCAACTTCTTGTCCTCTGGAAGGGCCAAACCGCAGCTTCAACAACATAGGAGGACACCGACAACTTCATTACTCGCTATCCAGAATTTCAGCTCGAGGACGAGCTGCTCATCAAAGGGGGGAGAGATGTCATGTGGGGGAATCAATACCAACGTCGGCAACCAGCTTGACGCATGGTTTGCAGGGCAACATGAGGGTCTAGAAAGTCTGTTAGGATTTCTGTTAAATTCTGTTGCTATGCTGAGTTGGTTGCTAGCTGTGTGTGGGTTGGCTGAATATCTATAAAAGAAATGTAAATGGCACCTTTGAGAAGGCAACAAAGAACAAACATCTCTACTCCTCTTCTTCCTCCAGAAATATCTCTCTCTCCCTCATCATTGGGCAGCAGGGCAAAAACCCCGGTGCCATTACCAGCCAAGGCTACGAGCTTCGTAGCCGAGGCCCTGCTGCCTTGGACCATATGGTCCTTGACATTGGACTAATACCTAAAAAATGTAAAAGGCAACTATTAGCTCCCATTAGTTCATTTTTGTGGACTAATGACTAACTATTAGTTGGCCCATAAACTAACAATTAGTTTAGTAATTAGTTTGGTTGTTTAGATAAACTAAAATTAAAAATTAGCTACTAACAATTAGTTCATGGAATCCAAACAGCCGCAAATTTTACTGGAAAAGAGTCTAATGGTTAAAGATATCCCGTCTCCTGTTTGTTTTGTCGCAGTCTTGTCCCATGAAGGGCGGTCTCATTTCTTACCGTCCATATTTTTATGCAACGATACATACATCAAGCATGTATTCCTAGTACCCGGGGGGAAATGGCAGTAACATATTTCATTGGCTATCTGGAGCCTGCCAATGGCAATCAGTATACATATGAGGCCTAAATAGATTTGAAAAGGGATCTAACTTTGGGAAATAGTTCTGGCTAATGAATTTTTGTTCTTCCAAGACGGGGTTCAGTTTTCTGTCTGAGGAAGGACAGAGGATCAGAGGGATTTCTTTGGGGTGATTGAACCAGGGCACGTGAAAGTCAAAACGATAGGAAAACCATGGTTTTCTACGGCCAAACTGGTTACTGTTAAACCAGACTGATAATGATAAAAACGGTTCGGCTACCAGTGTCCCACAGTAAGGTACGATTTTGCAAACCTGCGCATCGTTCGGTTTCGGATAAGCCACAGCACATCGACGCCATAGGTTGGCAAGTACTTCCTGCGCCTCGCCCAAAAGCAGAATGCTGAAAAAGAAAGGACATGCAAAAGAGTTACTCTAAATGTACCATTTTTAAGGGAAAAAAGGAGCCAGATCAGCCAAGCTGAGCTCACTGGCAGACCGGGTTCCTTTCGTCAAGCCTTGCCGTTTAATACGAACGGTGACTCCTCCGCAACAGATTCGCATTGGCTACCTTCAGCGATCAAAGCCTGCTGCTGGCACTGACAAAGTTAAATGTTAGGTCCTTACAACAGAATGAAGTACTCAGCATATCTCTACTATTATAAAGCGAGGAGTTACTCGTCCGTCCGCAGCCTCCGTCCGCGTGCAGCGCCCCTCCCACATCCCATAAAAAACCAGTCAAAACTTATACCTCGTAAAAACCGACCAAAACTTATACCTCGTAAAAACCGGCCAACCACCTCCCCCACGTCGCCTCTACGTCGGCCGCGTGATGGACGGATCATGGAACAGGTGCGTTGCCATAACTTTATCCCGCCGCCACACCTCTGACTCCCCTCCCCTCCCCACCCCCCGCGCCCATACCGCGGGCCTTGTCCCGCTCCCGCATCTCTCCCTCCCCGCCGGTGACGTACGCCAAGTTGGGATTCTCTGCGGTCCTTGTCGCCGGGATTCCCAGCTGCGGCGCGCCAACCCCGACGACTTCTCCGCCGAGGCCGAGGAGGTTTCAGCTTGGGTACCCTTTCAGCTTCGTACGGCGGCGCCATGTGATCGCCTGTACCGGCAGCGAGCGATTTCGATTTTTGAAGTGACGGGTTTGGTTTTCGGTTGGAGATAGCGATCCGGCCGGCTCGGGATCTAATGCGAGTAATCTAAACACTCCCCGCATCAGGATTCAGAAGGGATGGTGTAATTGTCAAATATTAAACCAAGTGAAGAGAAGTAATCCCGTACCCTAGAACGAAACGCCATCAAGGCCCAAAGGGGTTCGCCGATCGAAAGAGACGATGAACTGTTCCAGATTAATTTCTCAAAGTTTGGATTGGACTCGTTGCTTGCCGCCGTATCATCCGATATTTTCTGCCAATCCCGGAGTTAAGCCAGATCATGGTTTTTTTACTGATCAAATCTAACTTTGAGCAATATGTTTTTTATTTTAAACTAAAAACAAAATTTAAACTATTTTATTTTAATATACAAAATATACATCTATCTTGTTTCTTATCCGTTATAAAAAAGCCAAACTAAATACTACGAAATTCTTATTTTTAGAGTGAATTTTTATCTCGTAGAACTGGAGTAAACGCTAATAGATTCTTGGAAATATAGAGCAGCCTCCGTCCGCGTGCAGCGCCCCTCCCAAAAACTTATACCTCGTAAAAACCGACCAAAACTTATACCTCGTAAAAACCGGCCAACCACCTCCCCCACGTCGCCTCTACGTGCACCACCACATGAAGTTGGGCCGATCCCAATTGGACTAGAAGAAAATCATGAGAAGGGAAAAAAAGAAAAAGAAGAAAATAAAAAAAATACATTTGCATTTCAGTACTTTAATTTCTATATTTTGCGCAGAAATGCGAATTTTACGTAGAGACCCTTAGATTTCTAAAAAATCACATAGAAATAAGAATTTTACGCAAAGATCCTTGATTTACAAAAAATCACACAAAAAACAAGAATTTTGCGTATGGACCGTTAGATTCACTGAATTTCACGTTCGTTTTTCCATTTCAGCAATATTTTCTATGCTTATTTACTATTTATTGTTTTACTGTATTTTCAGCAAGGTTACGATGCAATATATTAATGATTGACATTATCATTAAAAATAAAGTTTCGTTGCAAAGCACGTGCATCTGACTAGTATAAACAAAAAAGGAACGATTTACCTTAACAAAAGATGAACAGATGATACACCACTTGATCGATCACTGGGGTAATCTATGACAGCTTCTCTCACCAAGCCAGCTTGACAAATATATGAAGTGAGATAATATATTGGGCCAACATGATGGAGAATCAAGTAGAGGCATGCTATTTCCATTGAATGTTGAATATAGTTTAGCGTCCGAACAAAGTTACAATAGAGGAGGAGGCCTAGACAGACACAGAGAAGGGGGGAAATTGTGGCAAAGTCCATTTTTAGAGCAAGATGGCAAATAACAATCAAATTTACAATACTTGTCTTCCATCCAAAATTTGTATATACATCATAGCTTGTTAATGAGCCATGTACAAGGGTTAGTACTACATCAAATGGTTTGATATTTTACTGACTAGGCATACAGCTCTACATGTGTCAGATCTATTTGACGAATGTTAAAAGAGCAAAGGTATTGTTACTTGTTAGCTCCAGGATGGATTATGGTTCCAGGAAGTTGGTCTGTTATCACAGGGTGTACAAGGAAAAAGGAGAAAAATCGTCAGGGAAGAATAGGTTAATGCACAACGATGTGGAAGGTTTGAAGGCAGTTCACTGAAGTAATGAACCAGTACCAGTTATACCATGAAGCCAGAAAGAATAAAGTCAGTCTACTGAGATGGGTATGAGATGCTATATAGTTCGACTGGATTTAGAATGTTCTGTTCTATTCATATGGCACATGCAGTTGGGACAGGGAAATGTGTATACAGATTCATTAGGTCTTTTCATTTCAACCCCCTTAACATCACTATGTGCTCTCATATTAAGCAAGTGTCGTTTCAATGGTTCCCATCTGCAGAAGAAATGGGCAAAATTCGACTATTAAATTGAAGTTTATGAGGTGGCCAAAATTACAAGGTCTGAAAATAGAAGTACACCAAAAATAAATGCACAGAACATCTTACCTGATACGTGGATTATCAAATAGTACTGCTAGCCTCCTTTTGTCTGGTCTAATTGTCCTCGCATGCCCACCATACAAGTATCTCCTGTGACCCATAAGGAAATGAGGGAAATTTCCACCTTGTGTAGTTACAAAAGCATCACTATGGACACAAACACTGTAGTCGATAGCAGCCATCCTTGAGGAGAAATTCTGGCAACCATGTATCCTTTTAGAAGGATGAACAGAAAAAATATAGATATCTGCAGCTAATCCTTCAATACCTTAAATGGAGCAAGTTCCTCAGCCGATGCTAGAGTTTCTTTTGTCTGCAGGAGAGGAAACATTTCGAGAAGAGGAACCATGTTCTTCTCAGCTCTGTAAATTTTTCCGGAAGCCAAAAAAATTGCAGTATTATTGCTGAAACCCATACCACGGAGCATTAACCCAACCTAAAGATTATAACATAAACAAGTAAATCTTCATGATAAATCCAGCAGTCATCCTAAATGAAATATATGTTATGGGTGAAAAGAAAAATGACGAAAGTGTGTGACAGAAAAATGAGTCTGAATACGAAGTTTTAAGACTCCACTAAGAGCAGTGTCTCTGCTATCAGGCACATTAGTACCTCCAAAGGTGTAAGAGGACACTTTCCATTCATTCTTATCACTCCTGGCCTTATGACACGCCCTCGCTTAGTAAACTTCCCTCTCCAACCTATTTCTCTGGTTGCATTCATTTCCTTCATCTCCTCATCACCACCATCATAGACACAACATGAGAAGGCAACCATATCCTGCAAGGAAAGAATTAGTGGGCACTGGGCACCTCCATTTTTTTATAACACAGAAGGCAAGTTAAATCTTAAAGAAAAGAAGTCTGACCTCCTCAAAACGAAGATGCACTGCAATATATTTACCATTGCTTTCCAAGCTTTTTCCTTTCATCCGAGTTACTAAGATCTCAGATAGAGTTGCAATAGGGTTGGAAAATCTTAAAGCTTCAAAATTAGCCAAGCATCTCAACCGTTGAACTGCTGGGGGGGCATCAAATGATAGCCGGTTCGCAAAGGGTGAAATCCTGATGAGCCTGTACTTTACATGGTAATAAATGCAACCACATATTAAACAGACCGTATTAGGAAATCCATAGAGTGCAACAACGTTGGCATGACTATGTATCTGTCTAAACATGGCAATAGGTTTTTTGCTATTAAATCTTCAAATTTCATAATTTATTGATCCATTTAGATGTAAAGAGAAGCATCAAAATGTAAACAATTCAACATTCTTTAGAATGGTGAGTCTTGGTGACTCAAACTCATGTTGGTAGATATCCATATTTTGGGATCCCATTAGGCATTAGGATAATTTAATGAGATGTGGTAAAGAGATGATAAAAACTATAGGTGAGTGACAATTGTTAATATTAGGATGTCGTGCACTAAATAATTATATGTCAATATTGTATTGAGTAAAATAAAATTATGTGGTGGTTTCAGAAGGTATAATTTTGTACCAGCCAAAACATATATTTATGTCAAAAATGGCATCGACTTTCTATCGTGATTCCTTTTTATCTCTCTCTCTAAACTTTATACTCTTTTATAGTAATCATATAATGAGGTTATGTTAACCACAGTCCACAGATAAGACTATAAATAATTGCAGAAGTGTATTAGTTTCATTGTATTGAAGGGAAGTAATCGAAAAACAAAGTCTACATGTAACAAGAATAAATAAGTGAGTTCAAAAGAAGGATATAGGGAACATAGTATGGATATGTAATTTAAAGCCACTAACTAAATAGCTGGATTGGTTTGCAGCTAACCTTTCCTCAATCAACTTGGGAAGAACAGCATCTTTGTAGTATTGAATAGGGGACCAAGCCTTTATCTTGAAATTGAATATGTTGCTTATATTGTGACCAAATCGCTCCATTATAAAGTCAGGCACTTTTTCAACTACACGCACATCGTTTTGAAGACGTTTTACAAAGTGATCCTCATCATAAATATCTTTGAATTTGCTGTGACCAAAAAGATATATCAGTAATTGTATTTTTGTTACCATAAGCATAGGTATTTAATAAGTATAGGTCATAATTTCTTCAGACATATAAATCTACATTTAATAGGTGTATAGAACAGTTGAACTCATTTTCACAACCACTCTGTTAAAGAACTTGAAGAGAATGCAACAGACAACAGGTGACTCGAAGGTAAACTCATGAAACAAACAAGTCTGACAGTTTGTCTATTGAAATTATTAATCTCAATCTTTTACAACTTTAACAGTAGTACTGAGAATCATTCACATAGATTAACTCAGAAAGTCAGAGTTACTCAATGTGGCAGGCAAATAAGAAACAACCATTACAAATTTTGGATTTTTATGTGATACTTTGTACAGTCATGTACAAATCATTCCACATATACAAATTTGCATGTGTTAAGAATATGCAGTATTGCAGTCACAGAATGGGAGAATAATAGAATGTATCATGTTATTTACAGAACTAGTCCAGATGAGAATGTAAGTGAACCATGCAAGCACGCATTCAAGCTGTTCACACCTGTTCCATCCCTTGTTATGCATGTAATAACTATTTATTCTCTGCTAATAAAACGTGATCAGTGCATGCCATTTAATTCATGAGAGAAGTCCAACTCTGTCTTGTAAGGTTTACTTGGCATGATATTTCAGGTGATGCTAATTGCTATGTTTAATAAGATAATACCTGGGATCCCTCCAAATACTATGGAAATGGAAGTTTGGGATAACGAGAGTGGCATTCAAGAAACCAGCAATAGCAACTGCATTGCATATCTGAAAGCCAGGAAAAAAACACAAGCAAAACACGTGTGTAACTCAAGATAGACAAATAAAAAAGCACGTTGATAACAAATGTATACTGTTGGGAAGAATGAAGTGCTGATGAAAAAGCAACTACCGATGTCCTTTGTTGATTCAAACCACCATTTGCCTCAATATATATGTATCCATTTGATTCAGGCAAACCTAATAAAAGTAACAAAAAGATTTGCTCGGTATTATGCCTGAAATACTGTCAGCATTCAGTTTTGTCACGAAAGGCACCCACTCGACATGAAAGTTGCAAAAAGAAACGGAGATATAGTCATAATTGAATATGTTTGAATGCATTTAAATGCTTAAACTAACACATTTTAAAGTGCCCAATTATACAATTGTGTGAAACATCATAATCATAATATGTTTATGGAAAAATAAAAAGGTAAAGTAAGTGAAATTACATTAAAAACATGCCTGGAAGAAAAACAAGAAAATTCATAAAACAGGAATATTAGCAAAATTTAACATCGTATATTTTTATTTCATCAAGAACATAGAACGGCAAGTCCAGTGAATGGCATACCGTTGGTAATATTGTTTATGCAAGGGCGCCAGACACCACCTTTGTACCTCCACAAGGTTGCAAACTAGACGAAAGAAGCAAAGATGGAAATTGCACATAAGTAATAAATAGCCATTGAGACAATAAGTTGAAATAGAAAAGGAAAAATCTGCAAACACATGAAAGAAGGTTAATCCCAGAACGATGGAAACACATGTTCCTGTACTCCATTCAAACTAATTTGTCTTTTACTGAAGATCGTTTGCAGAAAGATTGCACCAGAAGATGGACACAGAATACCCATGTATTTAGTTCTAGTTGAATGCTTACCTTTTGGTTCATGCACACGCATCCCATGCACATACTCAACTTTCACCAGTTTGCATCAGAAAAACATTGGATTGGTATTTTCATGTCTATTTTACAAATTTAAACAATGGAGATGGATAAAAGGACATATGGACATGTCAAACACCTAAACACCTAAAAGGCAGGAAAAGTTTGCCCGTTGAGCGTTCGGAGCATGTCATGTTTGATCCATCATTTAGTCAAGTTATGATGGCTGATGAAGAATAACCTACTCAGTACTCGATTTACAACAAAGAAGGGTAGCAGAAAATGCACTACTCTGTCAGAGAATTCATGACCTTGCAAGGGCTGAGAATTTTGTAATACAAAGCTTGAGCCATACATGTTCAAATGTGATGTACCAATAGTTGCCCATGTAACACCGCAACAACACAAAATTGGGAACGAGCAAACAAAATCCCAGATAGCAACAACTAGCCAAATGGTGCTCTCCACTCTACACTACAGTCACTACTCTGATTGATCAGGACATAAATGAATACTCCCACACTAAAACCATAGATTACACAGCACACACAACTAACGATCAAAATTAACAAACAGTTGTGCTCATTGCAAACGGAAAGAACAAATGCAGCAGAAAACTTGTAAAGGAGAAACACTGACCGCGTCGGTGGAGTTGTCGGCGTCCATATCGGCGCGGAGGCGAGCGTACAGCTGCGGGCTGCGGTACACCGACCCGGGCGCGGGACGCGCGATGATCCGCGGCACGACGTCGAGCGGGATGGAGCCCATGTACAGTAGCATGGCCGCGACGTACAGCAGCGGCGCGAAGAGGAACACCGCCTGCCTCCGGTGCAGCGCCGCGAGCACCGCCCTCGCTGCCCTCCTCGCGGCGCAGCCGCACCCTACCCCGGACCACGTAGCCGCGGCGGCGGAAGAGGCCCTCGCAGAGCCCCCCTTCGCCGGCATCCTCCTCCCCCCGCCGCCCCGCTGCTGGGACGCCGCCGCCGGTGGCGGCGGCGGGGACGGCGCACCCGCGGCCCCGCCAAAGCTGCCGAGGCGGCTGTACGTCTGTCCCTGCATCGGGGCCTCCCCGAGGCTTCAGAGACGAACCGACCGACAACTAGGTTTAGGGTCCCCCCCCGAGCAGCGCGCGTTCGCTGGCTCGCTGCCGCGGCGCGCAATGGAGGCCAGAGAGATGGGAGAAGGTGGTGATGCGAGCGAGGCGCGACGCGCGAGTGCCCGGCACGTGACCGCGCGCGAGGGCGGAGGTGGGCTCTAGGCTTCGGCCTTCGGCTGAGATGTAGGGGCACCGCTCGTAGTACACTCTCACACAAACAAAACCAAGTACATGTTTCTAGGATTTGAAGTTGAAACAAATAACGTAAATTTTAAATTCAGATTATTAAAATTGGTAGATGTAGAATCTAAAAATAAACCAAAATTTAAAAACTAGAAAACATCAGTTTCTTCGAATTCTCATCAGTTAGATATTTAGACTAGCTAGCTGCTGAGCATTTTTAGCTACCAAAAATTAAAACAAACAGATCCTAGGTACTTTTGTGACGTATTTAATAAGTTAGTGATAGAAACAAAAGATCAGAATATTTTATTAGTAAATACTAAGGATCCAAGCTAAAGTACAATATTTAAATTTTAATTTAAGCATTCCTTTTTCCCAGAGGAAAAAAGAAACAGTGTGGGTAGTGATAAGAAAAAACAACCAATTAAGAAATAGATAACTTTTTCAAAGAGATTATTGTACAAATTTTGTGCTAGTTATGAAAATCTAAAACAGATCACTATAAAAATATGTGTCAATGTTAAGGAAACAAGTACCCGATATGACGGCTTGGCATTGCGATGTCTTGAGCCCTTGATAAGGTACTGATATCCCACAGCCAAGGCCCATGAGCGGTTGTGCACTTTCATCTGAGGATGGTTCAATGAAAGTCCGTTTGGTTGTTTGGACTGGTTAGATGGAATCATCTCATTCATTTTGAATAGTGTTTGGTTCGTGACCAAGTTGGATAAAATCATCCAGCACAAAAGAATATATTCCTTCTAGATGTTGGATAACTCTATCCGATTTTTTTTGCTGGATGAACTCATCCACCCTCTTTTGTGAAAGGATTTCAATTTATCCATTCTCATCTACCTCTAACCAAACAAAAAACTGAATCATCATATCTCATCTAACCAAACAAAAAAATTTATCACCATATCCCACAAAAACTAAATGAAATTATTCCATCCATACTTACCCTCAAACCAAACGCTACCTAAGAGTCACGTCATATCCAGGTTCTATGTCAAGATCTTTCTTTAACTCTAAAATGACATAGTTAGGATAGTCTTGGCTCTACCTTACGAGTTACTCTATCATAAAAGGGTTGCCTCAAATCTAACTAAATCAACACAAGCCTCGTCCCAGAATCCCAGACCACCAATGAAAGATCTTGTCCATATTTCTCTTTCCACATGGCTTTTGGGAAGATGAAAATTCCTTCTACAAGAAAACAGGCCTACTGCCATGTAGACATCATCCCTCACCTACAGTGTTAGTGGTTAAAGTCAGTCATACACTACTCATACCTCATCTTCAGAGATAACATGAGGAGCTCTGGTACCCTACTCCCTTGTGTTCTTAGCACTAACACTTAATGATCTGATAGAATAAAGCAAAAACATTTTTCGTTGCCTCCGTGTTGCCCGTCTAGCTCAGTTGGTAGAGCGCAAGGCTCTTAACCTTGTGGTCGTGGGTTCGAGCCCCACGGTGGGCGTAGTTTTCATGTTTTTAGCACGACCAGAAATTTCTGCCTTTTTGCCCAAGTTTGGTGCACCGGCCCTAGCAGTAAAAGTACCAAAATGAGTGGTTCACAGATTCTGCTCCAAGTTACCAAGAAATATTCCAAAACTTTCATTTCCTGCTGCTCGTACGATCCGAGTTCAGCAGAGAGGATTACCCCAAATTAAAATGCAGTTTCTAGGATAAAAACTGGCGAGCTGCAACAATGAACAACAATGATGCTCGAAACATAGGTTCACAGATTCACTGCTTACCAAGAAACATTCATTTCCTGCTGATCGTGCAAGGCAGGTAACGCATACGTTCAGACTTCAGAGTAAAAAGGATATTAGCTCGGATAAAAGGGAGGTTTCTTGGCGAAAATCTGCAACACGGAGGAGCAACCCATTGCTCCAAACGAAGTAATATCTAATATCAGAAGCAGGCAATACAGCTACACATGCTTAAAGTCGGCAGTACAGAAGGGAGTAAATTTGATTCTGCGGCAGTCCTGGCCGGTCATCACAAGTCATAATCCACAGGAACCCGGCAGTTAATGTAAGCCAGCGTGTCCATTCTGGTGATCATTTGAAGATTCCAGTGGCTGTTTTGCATAAAATTTCCTGTATCTATTCGGTGTGACATAAACGAAAGGTTACCTACCTGTTTTGATGATAGACCAATACTTCCCAAATCTGAAAGCTGGCAAATCAAAAGGTGTTAGAAAGTGGCCAATGATGTTCACTGTCAGGATTGCCTTTTAGTAGTCTAGAAATCTTACAGATTTAAATGGTCTGGGTGAATCCTCTCGAAGCTCAAGAATGTACTCTGCCCTCCTTTCACCAATTCCCTAACAAAGAAAAAATTAGTCAGAAAAAGCAGGCTATACTAGCATTAAATCATGTTGAGAATCAAGGAGCATACTTTCAATTGCTGCAGCTCTTGCCTGCATCCACAAATAAACAATGAGTAATCAGGAGCAAAAGCATATCAAATATGAGGATATAAGTCATCTAATTGCTGAACAAGAGGTTCCTGTATAGAAAGCAAACCAATAGAAAACTTGTAGCACATACTTGTTTGCAACATTTAAGAAGTCAAGGTATTGCTGAACAAGAGATTCCTGTGTACGATAATTATTTAAAAAATCAATATCAGACTATATAGCAGTTTGCTGATACATGAAAACAAGATGGGCAGTCATACAGACCTTCATGCTAGAGCCCAACGCGATAAATTTATCAAGTGGCGTAGCAACTGGAACCTTGACTGTGTTACATGATCCCATCGGAGTTTTTGGCTCCATCAAAAAGGAGCAATTGCCGTCATCAGCTGTCTGTTCTTTTTGAGGCGCCATGTTTGAAGAAATTGGGGGGAGCGCCCTCCTAAGAGAATATCCAGCTTTGTCCTCTTTGAATGGAGTTAACGAAAGGAGCACCACTGCACAAGCTAAGATTCGAAGTTAACTTGTGCATGATTACTGTCTAGATCTTTCTTTATGTTATTAAAGCATTCAATTTTGTGGGTTATTGATCTCTATACACACTGAGACCTCTCTAAGTAAAACATGCAATTCTACTGTTTGCTTCCCCAAAACATACCTTTATTTGCCGTTTTTACTTCATCTAGTGTGCCCACTTGTCAGCGACCCACTCACAATCACAATAAGAACACAAGAACAGTAGCTAACACGGTAAACAGAAAAGTAATCTCAGCCTGAAAGCCCCCAAGCATGAGCCGCCGTTCCTTCTATTCCTTTCTTCTTGTTCATTCTTTACAATATATCTAGTGGCTGTTTTATACTCATCTCATCCTATAGCAAACTTGTCTCCCAAGTAGCCTATTAATACTAAACTTAACTCTTAAGTTTCCTACTAATCATCTATTACTCTCTTGCTAATCCCTCCTCCCCTGACACCACTCTATGCACGTCTTGAGCTGGAATACGATCTGCTGAGTCAAAAAGCACCCTGTGCAACAGAAGATAAACAACTTGTTGATTTTTCACCCCCATTTGATTCCTGTAGAATTAATGTTTAGAGAGTAGAGACACAAACTTCTTGATTTTACCACCATCTTGATCCATTGCATTAACTCTACCAAAACCCTTGACATACACTGATTTCTTCATATGGCTCATGGATAAACGAGTCTTGCTTGCATTTGGGGAGAGAAGTCCATCCATTCTCTGGATGCTCTTTGTTTTCCCCTTGGATTCCAACCAAGCTTGCAGTTTGGCACTTTGGTTTCCATGTCAACCTTATCTTTAGGAGTCTCTTGCTCCCTTGCTGAACCGTGTAGTTCACAATACGGCGCGAACGAGTGGCCAAGCTTACGACCGCCTCCTGGTATTCCACAGGATTCTGGAATAAAAAAAAATCGGTATATACCCTGTAAGATGAGATGTCTAGAGTAAGTTTAAGGAAAGCTCACAAGGCATGCTATCATGACAGTGCGGCTATTGACTTCAATTTTTTTTAATAATTCTGTTTTATTTTCTGAAAACTAAAACAATGCTGAAACCTTTAAAATTTTATAACTAATTCATTTTAACTCTAAATTTAATCATTCAAATTGTATAATTTTTTTAAATGTTATCTATATAATAAAATAATTTCACACGCCATATGAGCAATCTTATATATTGTTTATAATTAATTGATTTGATGTGTAGTTTCTGAAGTCCCCGTGGAATCCATTTTCATCAAGAAAAAATTATTTATGTGTAGCAAGTCAAGTCATCTAAGATTATTCTTTGATAAGAGCAATAGTAAATATTTATTTTAGAATATCACTAAGAAGTAGAAATAAAAAAAACTATGGTGCTAGTTTTTACTAAACTAAAGAAAGTTATTTAACCAATAAGATACACTTACATGTTTAAAAAATTATTTAGAATCAGAAATAATCATTTTAAAATTTTAATTTTTCCGTTCAAATCTTCTTCCTTCTCTTGCATTATTCAAAGATCGTGAACCATGTATTATATATGTAAGTGTATTTCATTGGTTAATTAACTTTCTTTAGTTTGATAAAAACTTGTACCATAGTTTTTATAGCCCTATCCCGGTAACATTTTAAAATAAACTTAGATGAATTGACTTGCTATATATGAATTTCCCCGTTATTCTTGTCTCTGGACTCTGTTGGAGTTGGCTAAGTTATAAGTATGGTGGGTTCCGGGTGCAAGCTCGGGCACTGGTTTGTCGCACCCGGGGCACTATAAGGACCGGTCTGCGGGATCTGTTGCAAAGCACTTCCGTACCAACCACAAGTCTAATGGGTAAGTCCTAACTGGAAGTATGGAATACTCCGGCTCGATGCACCATAGAGGAGGGAGCAAGGGGCTAGCCTGCGGGTGACTTGTACCGACGAGGCTCAAGGGGGGGTATGGTGGGGCTCCGATGCGTCGGGACACCATATGAAACCCATAAGAGGGTGCTATTGGGTCGGGGAGGACTATATGGAAGGTTTTGGCATGAGTTCCCGGGTGATGGGTCATCTCGTTACACTTCGGTGTAGGTGATGAGTGCGTGCCTTGTGGGTACAGTGGTACATCTCTGATCAGAGTAATTTAATCTTTTCGAAAAGCCGAGCCCACGGTCAAGGGCGGGTTGTGTGACTACTCGCAGTTAGTTTACAATTGTTTGAATGGTCGAGTTATTCTTGGCACGTAAGGACTGTTGAGCGAGGTGGAGCTGACTGTACCCCTCGAGTTAGAAGATGATGATGCACACACACATGTTTACTTTTCCGTACTAATAAATTGCTCCCATTTAAAGCTTTACAATTATGCTGCTTCCGCAAAACGAGCCACTCTCCCCCTTGTTATTACCTTGCATTATATTTGCATTCGGTGGCTTGCTGAGTACAACTGTACTCACCCCGTTGACTTACACCATCAGAGCCAGTCTACTACAAGGAGGATGAAGGTCTGGAGTAGCGACCCAGTCAAGGCGAGACTGGAAGGAGGCGTTCATCTAGGACCCTTATTTTATTAGTTTCTCTTCATCTTTATTCACTTTTGTATTAATGCGGTCTACGAACCGTGAATGATTGCCCGTATTGTACGTGGTCGCATGATGAACGTCTTGTTTTATTGATTTTCTATGGAATTTCAATAAAGTCCTGATTTATTAAATCGGGGCGCGACAACACTTCACCCTTCGCAAGAGCGGAGTTCCCTCTGCAGCTTCGACCAAATACTCAGCGACAGCAACTCGTGCTGGGCTTCGTACTTCGAAGGTCTAAACGCACAGTTCACGGACTTCGCTAAGGGCTTCGACTAGGGAAGAAAAACGGGCTTCGATTAGTGCTTCGCTAGTAATCAGAGAGGTCTAGCCTCCAGGTTACACAGAGCGAAGACACACTGAAAAACACACTTCGCTCAAAACACACTTCGCCCAAACAGGCTTCGGTGCACAATGTCAATTCAAACGAAGTGACACTCAAGAGATCGAAGTATGAAGCGAGGTATGCAAACAAGCTCAAGCCGAAACTGAACACAAAATCAAGACTTCGATGCTTGAATAGGGAACACAAAAATTGAACTCACAGGATGAATACAGAGTATGGTGGCTAGCACAGGAGTTCTACAATGAATGCTCCAAGTGTTAATGTGACCTACCTAGCCTCCACTATTTATAGCCACTATTCACCCATGTGAATTGACTACTTTACCCCTAGGGTTACATTGGTTTTGTCTCATTAGAACAGAGGGGTACAAAAGGTAGTCTACTTTATTTGGAGGCTTCTTTTGTCAGCTTTACAGAGGGGACAACGTCAGCTTTTTGCAGAGTAGACACTGTCAGCCTTTACAGTCTTGGACCCTTCTGGAGCCCCCCTTCGCACGCGAGGGGTGCGGTAGCTTTGGTGAGAAGCCTTGAGCCTGACGGCCTTCGCTTCACCGAAGTCAGCCTTCGATACAGTGACGGTTTTGAGCCGAAGCCGTCAATGCCCTTGGGCCTTCGCACCAACACCTTCGGAGTGGACCACCACGGCTTCGCAGCTTCTCCTAGCTCGAACTCCGTCAGTCCGTGTACCGAAGCCATGCATGGTCGAAGTACCTCAAGTCATCCTCACTCCAGAGTCAGCCTCGCTCCGGAGCCTACTTCACTCCAAAGCCCCACCTTCGGAGTACCACCCTTCGAAGTCCCTCATTCGTACAAGGCCTCTGCATGAAGCATTCCATGAGCACTTCGTCGCAGTGTCTCTCCCCGAGCACACTCCTCGACGAGCCTCACCCGGACCATGCTTTCGATGCACCTCGACTTTTGAGACCTTCGTTGGGTTAACCTTCGAATGTCTCCCTCCGGAGCACACTTCGAACACCTTGCCTCTGCTGAGGACTTGATCCACCATACTCCGAAGTCACTCCTTCCGGAGTACCCTTCGAAGTGCCTCGCCTCCGAGGACTTCGTCTCGGGGTACCTTCACCCGGAGCCACACTCCGCACTTACTGCCTTCTCCTGGCGCACCTCGACCTGAGGTCCGACCTTGACCCCTTTGCAGCCTTCGTGACGGAGCTCCCTGCTCCCCTGGCATCAAGCCTCCTGCTTAACCCAGGTTCACTTGCTACGAATCGTCCGTCGCCTCTGAAGTCCCCTGCGCACCACAGACAAGCAGACAAGTGTATCCAGTACCTCGAAGACCTCTCCAAGTAACCAAACTTTGATACACACTCCGGTGTACCGCCCAAAATACCAAACCCTTCGGTACAGCCAATCATCGTGTACTGTCGGACCCCTCCGACAGGCACACTCCGCTGCAACAGCTGCAGCAACCAGAGCCCACCGAACCCTTTGGTGAACAGCCTCCGAACACCTTCGGAGAACCAACCTCCGAACCCCTTCGGAGGGACCCCTTCGAATCAGAGGGTAAAATCTGTCAATCACTCATCATAGACTCCGAAACCAACCCTTGGTTTCTCAGACCGAACCAGTACGCGTGGACGCACGAGATCGAGCCAGAGTTTTAAATAGCGATCAACGGTCGAGATTAGACGATACCATTTCAACGCAGATCAACGGCTCTGATTAGATCCCGCAGAGATCTAATTAGCGCCGTTCGATCACGATCGTGCGGCCAGGACTCCGCCTGGCACGACACGCGCTAAGGGGTAACTACCCCCTTCATTCCCGACTCCGGCAATGCGTCAACAAGTGATTCCGGTGACGACGAGGGCTATACCGCCTAGCTAGGGCTAAAAATGGGTTCTGGGGATCATGGGGAACATGGGTGGTGAGCTGGCGGCGACCGGCGACGAAGAGGGGCGATGAAGCTCTTCGGGTCCGACGACGGTGGCGGTCTCCGGCGGTCTTCACGGCCAACAAAGGTGAGGCCGGTGACGTCAATGGTGGTCCTGAAGGTGGCGTCAGCGAGGGCAGCAACAACCTGGTTCATCGGCAACCAATGGTTGGAGCTCGAGCAGAGGGGGGGGAGAGAAAACGGGTGGCAGTGCTCTGGAACGCAAGGGCTAAAGCGTTTTCGGACGGCTGGGGCTGCGGTGGCGGTCGGGGGGTTAAATAGGGGTCGCCCGCGGTGGATATGGCAGGCTAAAGAAGGGAAACCCGAGGAGGGTTCCTATTTGCTCCGACGAGGGTTTCCTTTGGCTCGGCTAGCTTCCATAAGGGGTGAATCCGTGTGGCTACGAGGGGGAAAGTGATCACCGGAAATTGGGGAACCTGATCCGGGACGCGGCTTGGCGAACGGTGGCAAGGGGCGGCGAATTTAAGGAAGGTGATCGCCGGAATAGGAAAGGGAGGGGGATTCCATCGGAGACGATGGATCCGATAGGTGGCCCCCACCTGTCGGTGGGCGAGCGTGAAAAGGAAGTGCCGACAGACGGGCCCAGGCGGTTAGAGAGAGAGAGGGACACAGGTGAGCAGCTGACAGGTAGGGCCAAGGTAGGAGCGGGCGCGCGGGAGAGAGAGGGGGCGTGCGCCGACAGGCGGACCCCACACGTCAGTGGCATGGCGTTGGATTGGGCCAGGCCGGAGGCTAATTCGAGGTTGAGGCCCACCAAGATTTAAAATATATTTTCCATTTAAATCAATTCTAGAAATTCATATGTTTATTTAGAGTTTGAAATACTATTGCTAAATCTTGTAAAAAATCCTAAAAATATTTCTTGGCCTCTAGATTCCACCATAACTTTATCAGGTTAAAATTTGAAGTATTTCCTCTTGTTTAGCTTTAATTGGGTTCTTTTAGCCTTTTCTTTAATTAAATAATTCCTTTTAATTCCTGAAAACTTATTTCTCTCATTTTATTTATTTTTTTAATTCTTGGGGTGTTACAAAAACTACGCGTCAAATTAATTAATTATAAACAACATATAAGATTAATCATATTGTGTGTTAAATTATTTTTATTATATAGATCACATTTTCAAAAAAATTGTGCAATTTGAATGGTCCAATATAGAGTTAAAATGAAGGGTTAATTTTTTCCGTGCCATTACAATTTTCACGGTTTGCCAATATGCCATCAGTGTGTCACTGACAGATGGGGGCCGCCACAGTCACTGACAGTGGCATATAGGCAATTTCTGAAAATTATAATGGCATGTGAGTAATTTTCCCTAAAATTAATTAGTTATGAATTTTTAAAGATTTCAACACTATTTTGGATTTTCAGAAAATAAAATAGAATTATTAAAAAATTAGAAGTCAATTTTTAAATAGTTTTTATTTGTTTGAGGGGTTATTCAGACTTTAGGCAAGATTGAAGGGTATAATTTAGACATTTTCATTGATCTGCCATGTCACCAGTACCACGTCGGCTACCACATCAGTAAAACCGCCTACTGTTCGCCACATCAACAAACCACCGTTCAAAGTTATAAGTTAAGCTATTTTTCAATACCGTTGGTATTTTTTAGACGCTAAAATTCTTTAAGGGTTCAAACTTCAGATACTTTGAGGGTTTAATTCAGACTTTTTCCTAAAAAATTAACAAATTTTATCAAAATGGTATGACGATCTTTTAGAGTGATAATTTGACAAAGTTCATGTTTGAAGTGACGAAACAGTGAAGCCGTTATTTGAAATAAGACATTTTGTCAAATTATACATCGGTGGGTTGGCATGTAGTGTAGGCCGCACCTGTGACCGGCGCAAGGCTCAGGCCATCCTGTGGCAGCCCAGGCAGGCCCAGACCCAGCCCGTGGCGCTCGCGCGCTTCACTTGCACGGGGTTCGGCAACTGCGACGCCAGCGACGACACCGCCAAGTACAACCTCGTCGGCCCCGTGCCGCGTATCACCATCAGCGTGCCCACCTCCGGCGGCTGGGTCGCCACCAGCTTCGTCGGCTCATCGCTGACAACCCTGGTAGGTCTCCGCCCTCCGGCGGCCCATGAGCACAACTGGCGTTGATCATGGTTGACTTGCGTTGACGAAACCATAAACTGTTGACTTTTGATCTGTGGCATGGCAGCAGGTGTTTGGATCATGCATTGCCATTTCGACGTGTGCTTGAGCTGGGGCCTGGGGCCAGGGCCGTTCTTGGGCCAGGGCGAGAGGGGCGACCGCCTAGGGCCCAGGAAAATTAGGGGCCCCTAATTTATATATAAATTTATATATGTGTATATAACTTAGCATTTTTATATTTTTTATACTATAGTCCACAACTCAAAAATGGTCCAGCATGCAACACAACAAATTTACAAATTGGAATTTTGCCTAGCACGATATCGTCCTAGTCCAATGTAACACGCTAGCAAGCAGTCTAGCACGAGCAAATGCAAGACAACTAGGCAACCACGCAATGATGCTCGTCCTCTCATGATATCGCCCAAAATCCTCGTCTGCTCACTCGACAACCTAAATCCCCCATTCGTCGGCTCACAATGGCACGACTCCCGCTATGACAACGCCCAATGGGCAACGAACAATGGACGATCAAGGTTTTCGTTGCCTCAGCTACTCCACTGGAGCCTAAAACTCTAGTGAGTGGTGATCGGTCTAAATCTCATCCTAAATTCTAATGCTAGGTTAGTGGATGGTAACGACGATGATTATACCCTCACGGTGAGCCATGTGAGTGATCTGACTAACAACATGGTAGGAGGTGGTGCTGTCGATTCGCCGATGCTCACCTACCATCGCTGCTCGTCATTAATACCCTTGTACGTCTATCTATGCGATTCGCGCACCCACTAATAATAGATTGAAGGGCCCCTAAATGTTTTTTCGCCAAGGGCCCCCAAATTGCTAGGAACGGCCCTGCCTGGGGCCGGTCTGTCGATTGCGTGGCTCGTCAACGACGGGCCGCTGCCGCCGAATCAGAAGCTGCCGCCGCCGCCCGATAACCCCAGGTGCTCGTATGTAGTTACTAGCCTACGGCCATGCGCGCATGCATTGATGCATGTACAAGTTCAAGTTCACGGTGGTCGACAGGGAGATCCATCATCCATCGATCGACATCGACTCGACCGGTTTGACCTGAAATCGTGTACCCATTTTGGCGGCGTCTGACTTCTGTTGTGCTCGTGTCTCTCAAGCTAGAGGCAGTGACAAGATCGATATGCAAGCTCACTGGGTGGCGTACGTTTCAGCAAATCGTGTCCTTACTCTTTTGTTCTACTCGTTTCTCTCTTCCATCCTGCAGGAGCAGGACATGCATTTTCCTTGTCGGTGTGAAACTGGTGATTAATTAGTTTAGTTCGGAGCGTACTGTCAAATCCAACACAGTACCAGCTAATGATTTAGTTTATCGGTGTGCAAGTGCGTGCCATGCCGCTCCCGTTCGCTTTGATTCTCTCGCCGTACAACCGTTTGTCAACTTGAGCGTAATTTTTATGCCCTTAATTAGGTTAATCCTTTGCCCTAACTGAAATGTTTGTAGGTTAATCATTTGTCCTGATTGAGATTTGAGATTTGATATTTCACAGTACAATGGATATGTCTATTGACCAGATTCATTGTATTACGTAATGTTAAATATGATCCTATGTTGTAATATTATGGGAGAAAGGAATAACTATTTACATGTACTATTCAACACTAAAGAATGGTTCGCCCAATAATTTAGTTTAGTTTTACTAAAATATATTGATTCTTTCGCGATGAACAAATATTTTTTTTGCGAAAACCGTGCATTCAACCCATTAATCCACATTATCATATGATAATATAATTCATCCTGGATGGTTCAGTACAACTTCGAAAAACGAGTCTGTTTGATTGGATGTACTGTACGAAACCATCTAGGATTAATTGGTTCAGATTCACAGAATATTCTCTCCAGATGTTGAACCATTTCGTGCGGTAAAAACAAGCGAACGATGCCGTTCATTTTTCATTTATTATACTAATTATTTATAATTAGTTAAGACTAGTGGTTATTAAGTATTTTTAGTGAGAAATAATTATAATTAGATGTTATTAATTATAACTACTCATTATCATGTATCATCTCATACATCCAACCAAACAATCTACTTGTATCATCTCATTCACGACTATCTCATCTCGAATCAATCTATCTAGAATCATCTCATACTGTTCAATTTCATTCAGTTAACCAAACACTACCTAATTCTCCGTCCTATAATATTGGAACCCATAATAAGATTTAACATTAATAAACATGGACATTAGCATTGAAACCGGCGACACGGTGTCTTGTTATGTGAACTTTAATCAAAGACGAGCAATTTGACACTAAAATGTTCAACAGTTAAGTATCAAGTGGTTGTACTTGAAAGCCCAGCACCACTCAACTCCACCCCCCACGACGATCTCCGTGATATAAGCAGACAAATGCATCATGCCTCGCGCTCTCCCCTGCCGCCGAGAGCTAGGCTAGCCTCGCCACAAATGCCGGCCGGAGCTAGTTGTTGCTCGTCTCGCTTGATCTCCCCCTGTCTCCACTGATCAAGCTCAGGCTGCGCGCGCGCGCGGAAGGTAGCTTAGCTAGCTAGCTAGCTAGGGCCGTTCTGTTAGCTTGGTCTATTTCGTCGTCCATGGAGGAGACGACGGTGTCGCGGGCGGCGGAGACGCCGAGGAGGCGGCGGCCGGAGGCGTGGTTAGCCGGTGGCGCCGTTGGGTCGACGACGACGGGCGTGGTGGCGGCGGAGCCGGCGTGCAATAATCAGGCGTCAGGTGGTGGCAGCAGCAGGCCGCAGGCCGCGGCAGCCGTGGCGGCGCCGCCGCGGTCGTCGTCGTTCCCGCGCCGGTGCGCGCGGCTCGTGAGGGAGCAGCGCGCGCGGTTCTACATCGTGCGCCGCTGCGTCGCCATGCTCGCGTGCTGGCGCGACTACCCCTGATTCCCTCAAGCTTACGTACCGAATTAGCAAAAGGCAAACGCAAAAAAACGGTAATAAAACTAGCAACTTTGCAGTTTGCCGAGCCGTTCGTTGTGCCTGCTACGTACAAAATGTAAGCACGGGTGACGGATTTTTTTCCTTCTCTTATTTTCTCCCGTTGATATGTCCTACTCAATTGACCTCATTCTCAAATGAGATTGTTGACATTGTCACTGACATGTAGTAGATCTGGTACTACGACTCATATCAATAACAAATGCAAAGAAATTTCTCGTTGTTGGCTGTTCTATTGTGCCTCGTAAGAGGAGGAGGACAAGAGCAGGGAGGCAATGGCCGGCTCTGCCGCTCTGCGATCTGCATACCAGCTAGCCTCTGCTCTGCACTGCACTGCACTGCACTGTTGAGCTCGGCGCGCGCGCTGGGCGCTGGGCGCTGAGACGCCGTGAATCATCGCGCCCTAAACGACGCGTCCGCGCCCTGTTGCTACGGGCTGCCTGCCTGCAACTTGCCAGAGCCAGCCATCAGAAAGGAAAGCATCCTTCTTTGGACAGTAGGGTCAGATCAGTGACAAGTGTACTGTGATGACCTTCGCCTACGCCCAAGCTACGAGTAGACTACATGGTTCATAATCATCTCAGACAAGGATAACGAAGCAGGTAACGAAGTACTGCCACTGTCAAAAAAAACAACAGCTCTGTTAACATTTTTTTAAGTTTATTCTCTCAAAAAGTAAGAAATTTTATTTGTTTTAATATTTCTTATATATTATTTCACAATACTATTTTTCTTATTAATAAAAAATATTTTACTATTTTACTATTACTAGTTTACTACCCTGCGTTAACTTTCAAATGACGCAACTGACTTTTGTCTTAACGTTTGACCACTTCATCTTATTCAAAAAAATTGAAATATCATATATTTTGCTATAAGTTTATTTTATTACTGAAGCACTTCAAGTATAACTTATATTTTTGCATATTTGCAAAACAAATTGAATAAAACGAATGGTCAAACGCTTCATATAAAAATCAACTACGTCATTTAAAAGTTAACGGATGTAGTACTGAATTATCTAGTGCAAAGAGCGGTGTCCAGGTAAGAAAGGACAATAAATATTTATTTAAGTTTATTCTCTCAAAAATCAAGAAAATTTATTTCTTATATATTATTTCACAATACTATTTTTCTTAATAATAATTTTTTTACTATTTTACTATTACTAGTTTACACTAAATTATCTAGTGCAAAGAGCGGTGTCCAGATAAGAAAGAACATTAAATGTTTATTTAGATCTAATTTCTCTAAGACTATTCACAGTGGTGGGTTTCATAACACAGTTTCGTAGAAGGTCACATCAACTTTACAACTGAATGAAATACCCTCTCTCAATGGAGAGTTTCATTTCACTATTTCTTAGGCTAATCAGTGTAATTAAATGTTTTACAACTGAATTAAATACCTTCTCTCCGATGAAACGATTTGGCTCACAGTGGGCGTTTTATTCTGTTTCATCCGTCTTGAAAACGGGTTAGCACCATGTCATGGAGATGACACTACTTCCTTCATTAATTTAATGTCACATCAGCAAAAAAAAATTGATGTGTCATGGCAATTAATACCATGAAACCCCCACTGTAAATAGCCTAAGGGCTGAATTGAGAGTCTCACAATCCTGACCCATTCTCTAGGGATAATGGGCTGGGATTGTGTACTCCCAAACATGGTCTAATTGATATTTTCTTTGATATCTAATGGATATTTTATTTGATAGTTTTTATAGGGAAAAACTATAATAAGTATTTGCATAGGGGACATCATATATGCATAGGAGTTTATGACAAATAAACTATTAGCATGCACTAGTGCATTTTTGCTTCCGTCTAAGGGGCTTATTAGACTTTTCGACAACACTAGCTCTTGCATACAAGACTCAATTTATTTGGATTTCCTTTTTTGTTTATTTGATAATATATAATAATGTGAAACCACCATATTGAGCAGGTGTCATTTCAGGCCTCGTTCATACATGTTTTAGCCCTTAATATATATATATATATATATATATATGCTATGCTACACCACCGGTGTAAAATAACTATTCTACTGAGAAATTTACTACTTGAAAGTAGTCGGTGTAGAATTTTTTCAGTAGAATAGCAATTGAGTAGTATTTTTTCTTAGTAGTAGATTTCTCGGTAGAATAATTATTCTACACCCATGGTGCAGAATAACATTTGTGTATATATATATACACGCCTGTATCTGGTGACGGGTTGAAATTTTAGTTAAATTTCATGTCGAATCTATCAATGGGCTGAAATTTTTAGGCCATTCGAAAGAAGGCCCGTTTTACTGATGCATCTCGTTGCGACGAATCAAGCCAGACAGAGAGAGAGAGGCGACGATTGCTTCTCTTCTCCGGCGGATTGATTAGTTGTTGCTACTTGGCTACTCGCTACATAACACGTATGGCTTACAGATGATAACAACCACGCATGCTTTGACTCTTTGAGCACTTGTTGAGTCTGATGATGGTGTTGACTGGTAAGTTGGACTTGGGTATAGGTAGGTGGGTCAGATACTCAGATCTACCTGTTTTGATATGAAATCTATATTGCTAGCTAAAGCATAGCATGTCAAGATGGCCGAGTTGGTCTAAGGCGCCAGTTTCAGCTATTGGTCCGAAAGGGCATGGGTTCGAATCCCATTCTCGACATATTTTTTAAATCTCAATTTATGTTTGAGCGGAAGAATTAATTTTCTTGCCACAATTTTTTTAAAATCTCAATTTATGTTTGAGCGGAAGAATCAATTTTATTAAATCGGACATTCAATATATTTTAATAATATATTCATTTGATATTATAAATGTTAGTTTTTTTATTTAAGTTTATTCAAATTTAAACTAGTAGTATTAATCAATGAGCTACATTGTAAAAGAAGAAAATTGGAACGAGAACTATAGAGGACGGCTCAACGACCAGAACAACTCACAATCTGAGTAAATTAGAGGGAACAACTTGTGTGTATATACGACAGTATAGTTTAATTACAATAACAATAAACTCAAATGAAACATGAAAAAATTGCGTAAGAAAAGCAAGCAAAAAACATTCGTATACGGATGTATATCTATTGACTATATTTGACTGTTTTTTTTTTCAATTTTTCTTTGCGTATATACGTACACCGTATAGTAGACCCACGCGTGTGATTGCAAGACTACTCAAATTAATCATGTGAGCAGAGCACGCACTTGTGCCTTTGATTTGAAACTAAGCTAGCTAGTGATCGATTAGTGGAGCAAGAACCCGAGCACCTCCTTGACGCGGCGCTGCCACGCCGGATCCGCCGCCGTCGCCAGCTTGGCGTTGACGGTGCCGTCGTTTCCGGCGAGTATACGGTACTTGTCCTTCCGAGTGAGGCTGGTGCACTCGAATCCCAGATTGGCCGCGAGTATCCGCTGCACGTAGTTGGCGACGTCGACGGCGCTCTTGCCGGCGGCGCACGTCTCCTCGGCGGGGAGCTGGTTCAGAAAGGTCACCTCGTAGACAGGCCTCGGGTTCATGAAGAAGAAGATGGGGTCCATGGCCTTCCACCCCCTCGCGGTCGTCGGGTGGAAGAGCCCGACGCGGTAGTTCATCGCCACCGGCACGATCCGGTCGCTGAGCTCGGCGAAGAGCGCGGAGAAACGGAGCAGGAAGGGCTCCCGGCACGTCGTCCCCTCGGGGCAAACGGCCACGTCGCCGCGCGAGAGCTCCGCGCGCATGCGCGCCGCGTCCACGTCGCGGTCGCGCGTCAGCCGCACCGTCGGGATCGGCGAGAGGACCTCCGAGAGGCGGGAGATGGAGTACGTCACGGCGGCTACCCGGTGGTGGCCGAGGACGGTCGCGAGGACCACCGGGTCCAAGAGCGTCCGGTGCGTGCAGACGAAGAGCACGCCGGAGGCCGAGCCGCCGCCTGCGCTGAAGGCCGGAGGCGGGGTGCCGTGAGCGACGACAGCGCCTCCGAAGTAGGGCGCGATGCGGGGGATGATCTGGATGGGCACGGAGATGCCGACGGCGATGCGGACGAAGGCGACGAGCACCCCGACCGGGAGCCAGAGGAGGATGACGAGCGCCATCAACGGCGTCGGCCGGCACACGAGGCGGCCGTCGTGGAAGATGACTGGACGGAACGGAGGGCATCTAGGCTTCTCGGCGACGTCGTCGTCGTTCTCACAGAACGGCGGCCGGAGTTGCACCTGCATGCACGTAAACAAAAACAGTAAGTAAGAATGTAATTCGCGGTTTCCACGGTTTCCTGTCATTGCCCCAACCTTCAACAAAAATTACAAAAAGTACAAAATAACGATGATGTTTTTAATGATGTTTTTATGCAAACGAGATACTCGCCGACCGCAGAAGGAAGTCGGTTCCTTAGCGCCATCCGATTTCGATCGAACGGGTGTGCGAGGGAGGCTTCACACCGATGAGACCCATTTCGCAGGAGGCTTCGAAAAAAGCGAAAGGGCTCCGCACCGTCCGATTAAGATCGGACGGCTACAGAATCTGATTGCTCTCTGCAGTCAGCCCTCCAACTGCATAGGAGTCACTTTCGTTTTTACGGTATTGTTAGGATGATGCAAATTAGTGGTGAGGAATAGTTGTGACCGTAGTGTCACAAATGAGATCCTCTATTATTATGAAGAGATTTCGTATGTTAACTATCAATTTTTAATCGGATGGTGTGGAGAGAGTGACCTCCGTCGTTGCTTACCTTGCAGAACGGCAGGAAGGACCGGGTGGCCGACTCTGACCGGCCCATGCCTAGGTCAGGCCGGTCGCCATTGGCGAAGAGCGCGCGCACGCGGTCGGCGACCGCCCGCTCGCCAACGGCCCTGACGATGCCAGTCGACCGCCTGATCCGGCTGTACTCGAGCTCGCAGCCGACCACCTCGTGCGCGCCGAGGTGCTCCCTTGCGAACCGCTCCACCATGACCCGCGGCATGCGCGTCACCACGACGCGCCGGCCGCCGCAGGACCCGAACGCCGCCCACGCCGCCGGGTCGACGTCGTCGGCCATGAACTTGGGCAGCACGGCGCGCGCCACGGCCTCCACCTCCGCCCTCGGCACCCCTGCGGTCGCCACGAACGCCGCGCAGCGCAGCGCCAGGTCCCCTCTCCCCATCAACTCCATCAGCCTCAGCGCCGGCAACAGCACCAGCAGCGCCGCGAACCGCAGCAGCCCCGACGCCTCGAACGCCACCAGCATGAAGTACGGGAACGTCCCCGCGTCACGCAGCAGCGCTCCCTCCAGCTCCGCCACCACAGACCACCTCTCCCTCCTCCTTCCCTTCCCCGCCGCCGCCGTTGCCGCTGCCATGGTCACCTCGATCACCACCACTCTTCACCCAGTGCAAGTACGTGAAGCGATGCACAACTAGCTACTTGATCAAGCAAGAGAGACCGAAACAGCGAGGGATATATGCATGGGACGCGGTGGCGGCGGTGGGCAGCGTTTGGCTTGACCGGCTGGCCGGCGACTGCGTGCGCGCGGTGGGTTAAGGTAAGCTGCCTGCAACCACCGTACGCTTGCAAGCAAGAAAAATGGCGTGACCAGAGGGAGACGATGACCTAACTCGCGTGAGATTTATTAAGCTTAACAAATAACAAAGCGAGGGGTTAAGCAGGAACAGATTTCCGTCCTATTTATGCTCGCGAGTCGCGTCGCAGGAACGTCCTATTTAAGCTTAAAAAATATTTATATCATTCAAAATTTGTTTGGTTCTCAATGTGTTTTCTTAGTGGATGTGTACACATGTAGTCAACGGACGTAATTGGTCAACAGACTCAACACATATATAGTAGCGTCCTCGTTTCCAACTGTTGACGACTTGTATTAGTATTTAGTTAGGACTTTTTTGATGTCGTCAACAATCTTTGTAAGGTCGGCTGCTTGCTGCTGAACGCTTCTTTGCTTTGGACTTTCAGATCGACCAAGCAGTTAACGGTTTCAGATGACCAAATTATGCAAACACAAGTGACATTGCAACACCCAAGTCACATTGCAAGTCTTCCAGGCAATTAAATGTAGTTAGAAATGTTTGCCTATCGTCTCAAACACGAACCATTGTTTCCAACCTCTTCATGTCAGTCGCTCTCGCAATTTTTAAGAGTATCCCCGTGGTGGTGAGGTGCTATAAAACTAGCATTAGATAGACATCTGATAAAGTTATTTTTTAAAAAATACTATAATGTATAGTACTAGATGGGAAGACCTTTAGCAATTTGCGTAAAAGATTACGCTAATATATTCAATTAGCCTCGAATGGCTAGCTTTAAGACAATGTGATTTGAACTAGTTCAGACCCTCGAAAAGTATAATAACCTTACATTTATTTTGAAGTATATTTTTAGATTGAGTTCTAGCTCCAATTACAGTAGAAAGTACATGTATTTATAGACAAAAATATAACAAGAAAGCATTATTTTACTCTTAAGTTATAACCGTCATTACAGATTTTATACATAAGACTATTTAAGGGAAAAATAGTAAACCTAAGTGTGAACATAGTTATAAAGCAAACGTCTTATCATATATTGCGGTGCGCCTTCGAAACGAGAACCCTTCGAAGAAGAGGCGATCCTCCGAGATCCTTCGACCGTCGCAAAGGCTTCGGAACGCCTTTGCAGATACCTTGAAGCTTCAATACCAAGACTCCACATCACTTCCTTTGGAGTATCCTCCCAAGCAATTCGTTTAATTACAACGCGATGACATTATTTTTCCCAACATGCATGCTCTACCTAATAGACAACAAACTAAAACATGATATTATTTAATTCGAGGAACTAGCATTTATAAGGGAAAAATACTCACATGCCATTATAATTTTCAGAAATTGCCTATATGCCACTGTCAGTGACTGTGGCGGTCTCCATTTGTCAGTGACACACCGATGACATATTGGCAAACCGTGAAAATTATAATGGCACGGAAAAAAATAACCCCATTTATAACCCATGTGTTATTCTCGGTATATATAGAAATATTAATAAGGTACAAAGATTATCTTAGACGCTTTTCTTATTTTAATATTGGGATGCTCTAACTAGTCTTTCAGAGATAAAAAACCCTTTCCATTGAAAAAAAATGGACAGAGAGAAATTCCATCCTGTTTTAAATTGTGTTGATTACTCCGAAATTGCTGCCTCGCTGATGAGACAAGGATCTTGATTAGGCTATTTTGCTGGATTGTTGGCTGGGTTCCACATGACTGATGTCTGATGGTTACTGATATCTGTATGACTGCTAGTTGAATAGTTCAATGCAAACTTGCTCAATGTATCCTCTGCCTTGCTGTATACTCCATCAAATCCTCCAAAAAAAGAAAGGAAGATCCATGCTCTCACATTTTTCAAGCTAATCTTTCTGTGGGTCTGTTTGATAAGTTCATCACACCATCTCATTTTGATAACTCTGCACCACCTTACACACTCCAGTTTATATATAGCCTCAAAGACTTTGCATTGCATCATTACATTAGGGTCAGTATCCCTTAATTTCTTGCAAGCTCCCCTGCTACTACCTGAACATCAGTATGCCAATTCAGTGGTCTGTCAGAAAGCTGCTTAATACACATGGATTGCTATCCAGAGAGGTGTACATGTTGAAATCAATCTCTAATTAGATTCAGGATAAAGATTAGGTGGTTTAATCTCTAACCCAAAAAATAAACCCATGATTGATGTTAATCTGCAAGTGTCATTTTTGACAGAGGATGTTAGATCGAAGGTGATTGATTGATTGATGTAATGATGTCGAGTGAATTCGGTCGCCTTAGCCGGCAAGCACACTGAAGAAGACGTCCCAGATGCATTCGCCTGCACAAATCCGCGATTAAGTGCAAATCAAAACGCTCGAGGTTAATGACATATTTGCTTCCTCGTCAACGGAGCGTAATGAGGCTGCAGGTACCCGAGAAGCATCATGCACAGAGAAATGTATGATACGTCACTGTTGTGAATCTGCTACGTATAGGTACACTCATAATCCTCATCTTGACTCCCATAAAAAGCTGGCTCTACAGGGGTAGAAAAAAACCAAGCTCAGTTTTCTTCAGTGTCGTTATCCAGAATCAAGAGCCTTACTGTTAATTAGTAGAGTGGCAATTAAGTTCAGTGGACGACCACGCAATCCCTGCAACTGCAGCTGGTGTATTATTCCTGGAACCGAAGACTGTTTCATCGTGTCCAGTTTTTCTTGCCTTCTTCAACTGGTTTTGGTTGAAGAACACGTATGAGTTGTTCTTGTAGCCAGACTTTGCACAAGTATTTACACGGAGAACATGTGATCGTCCAGCTTACATTAAAGGGAAAAGATTGGAGCGTGTTTAAATAAATAAAACAACATATGTTAGATTATATTGCAAGTAAGATTAATTTAAAGATCCACTGTCAAGGTTAACAAAACAAAACCATGGTTGCCGACATAATAATCACGGTTTTTGTACTAAAAATAGGTAGTTTGATGATAATCGATCTGATTATATTATAGAATAAATAGTGGAGTTATTTAAATTAATTATTTTAACATCATGTATAATTTTAAAACGACATGTGTATTTAATCAGGGATAGAGTAGAATATATCAACTTCAAACCACATTTTCTCAAAAAAAAAAAGCTTGACTTAGATGGGCTTGAAAATATCCAAACCAACCAGACAGCCTGTAAGACCCACAAGGCCCGAGAAATCGGCAGAGCGGCCCATGCTTCGGCCCGCGGCCCACTGCTATCTCCTCCTACTCTCCTACCGGCTACCGCTGGGTTTGTTCGCTTCGAACGACCCTACGTCCCTCGCCGCTTCTCGTCGTCTACAAGACTCTTCTCAGGCGGCGGCGGCGGCGGCGGCGGCGGCGGCGCAGGCGCAGCCATGAACTCGATCCGGTCGGCCCTCGCGAGGGCGATCCTCTCCCCGAATCCCCGTCTGTTGTGGGCCCGCCACTACGCCGCCTCCGCGGGCGGGACGCAGCCCGAGAGCGTGGCTGCGGAGATGGTCCGCTACGCCCTCGGTGGCGACCGGCCCCGGAGCTCGCCAGGTTGTCCCTGTTCCCCTCCTCCATTCGCCTTGTTGGGTCGCTCGCGCGCGCTGAACTGCTGTTGCTGATGCGCCAGAGGAGGCGATGCGGATACTGGAGCAGGGGGCCTCGAACCTGCAGGGCGGCGGCGAGGGTAGTGCCGAGGCCGTGGGGATGATCATGCTCGCGATGTCCACGCTGCTCTACCGGAGGTCCGTCACTTTGCTCTACATGTTGATTTAATTTGAGCAAGTTTGGATCGTTACCGTATAAATCTGCGTGTAAATTCTTCGTTTATTAGGATGCAATTTTCTCATCTGGGCTCTGGTCTGCATGGTTTGATTTAGCCAATCTTTATTTACCTTTGTATAGCCATGGCATCCAGGAATGATTTAGTCATAGCACGGTGCATTGGAAAAGAGGAATCGAGGAGATATTGGTTAATAACGATAATCTAATGAAACATAATAGATTTACCTATATTAATTTGATCTTCTCAGTTGAGTAGTTTTGAGTAACATTATGTTATTTCTCTGTGCAGTGGGAGACGCCAAGATGCAATGGAAAAGCTCAAAGCAACCCAACAAGTTGCTCCTTCTGCAGCTTTCAGAGGTGCTTTTATAGGTCCTTTTTGTAAGAGTACTTAGTAGTATCCTATACTGGGAGAGTGGGGGTTGCAGACTGAAATGTTAGCTGCCTAAACTTCTTAAGCAAACAGGTCCCAGTTATCATATTTATAGTTCGATTTTAGCAGCCAGTGACAGACAGAGAGAAAATCTACATATATTCGAAAATTATCATTTGATGATCTGATGGCCGTTCAATCATTGTAGCCTTGACCCAACAAAATAACTAGCATTTTGAAGCCCATCTAGTGTATAAGAGAGCATTGGGGTTTAGTTCCACATTGTTAATCTAGCAGGAAATACTAGCATATATAAACAAAAGGGACAACCAGACAAATATATTTCTAACCCTGCGTTAGTCCTTTTGTATGAAGTAGGGCCATAATGCAAGCGTGTTGGTGTGTGTAGTATTATCTGGCATGCAGGTAGTCAGGTAAACCAGATCTATTTGGATCTGGGATGCTACAATTTTCTTTAGGCATATATATGGCATCAACTGATATGAAAAGAGGGAAGAGAGGAAATATTTTGCACACCTGATGAAAACTACCCTGCATGCATGGGTGTTTGAGACATGATAGCTTTTGCTATTGACTGATGTGATATTGGTGAATAATGTGCAGTTGCAGCATGGGAAGCGACAATGGGGCTGTCCATGGAAGCATACCAGGTTTACTGCCACAAGCAGTCAAGCACATTTAGTCTTGCTTGGTTTTAGGTGAAAATGTTTTCATGATTACTTTAAACACAGGATATCAATACCTCGGTTTCCCCAGATGATTTAGTTGATCTATCAATCAAGGATGATAATATGAAATGGTCAAATCAGGACCATCTGAAATCTCGGGTTAATGCTATCAAAGGACTTATTGCACTTATAAATGGAGAGACAGAATCAGGTTATTTTTATTTACGATGGCCTAAATATCTCTGCTAGATCGTAGGAAAGGCATTTTATCCACAGTGATTTACAGCTGTTCTTATCAGCCCTGTTCTTTGATGGATACAAGGACCCCTTTGCTGGAGTAGGCAATGAACATACAGGTATTACAGTCTCTTAAATAATTCGAAATTTCACATTCTTCCCTGCTATTATTTCATACCCTGTACTGATGTTTCTTACAGAAAATGCTGTCCTTTCATATGGTGAATATCTCCATTGTGTTGGTGATTATCCATTGGCGACACAAATGTATGAGAGGGTTCTTGAGACAACCAGCATGGAAGATATGTCTGGAAATGTTTTAGCAGCTTGTAACATGGCTACTGAAGAGGTTTCTCTTGGGGCCACTTGTTCATATGGCCAGCTTTTGTCACATTCTGGGTAAGATGCCAATTTCTTGTCTTTTGTACTGCCACTTTTGGTCCAACTATTTGATTGATAACCTTGGAACATTTTTTTTTGAACAGTAGCCAATCAGTATCCCCCTTCCATTTTATGGAGTTTCCAGCTTCCAACTGAGAACATTTACATTTTCCTTTTAATCCAGGAAGTTCAGCGAGGCAGAGGATTATCTCACAAGGGCACTAAAGAAGGCTGAAGAGCAATTTGGTTTGGCATGCTAAGCTTATTAAATAATATCAGACAATAATGGTATTGAAGCAGTTGCCTACAAGGTAATAATACTGCAGCTTTTCAATCCATGCAGGTGCAAATCACCCAAAGGTTGGCATTGTGTTAACTTGCGTTGCTAGAATGTACAAACTGAAAGCAAAATCTGAAGGTTCTAGTTCAATAATGGTTCAGGAGGTCAGTAAATATCTCTTATTTCTGTTCTGAGTGTCCACCAGGTAGAAACTATAATGCTCATGCTCTCTCGGTCTTTATTCTTTAATCTTAATGATGATACGATTCCCTTACTTTCTTGAATAAGTTTTTTCAGTTATATTCATTACTTCTCTGTGGAGGTTGTGCACACTTTATTCAATCTAGCTAACTCGTACTTTGAGCTTATCCTACCAGCTGCTTTATTGCAGGGGCTGTACAGGAAGGCCCTAGAAGTATTGAAAGCCCCTGCCATTAACTCTGAGAGTAAAACACTAGTGTCCTATGACATGGTTCATTTTAACCACTTGAGGGTTTTTGTATTTTATTTTTATATATTTTGCAGGTGTCAGCAGGCTGATGGATTGGAGAGACATCATCTCCCTTGCTAGAGGTTACTGTCTGAACTATTATATTCCTATTTACCCCTTTTTTATGTTTATAACACCACACTCTTAAATAAGATCATTAGGTCAGTGAATGCATTTTTTAAATAACAAAATTTTAAAATAGGATCATTCATGTGAACAGTACCTGTGGATGGAGTCCTTAGCGTTTAAGTCAAGAGATTAGATTCCGCAGTTAGGATATATTTAGCACTCCTTAAAAATAGTATATTAGATCAATAGTAAGTCGAGTCGGTTTTGATTGTAAGCCCTATATAAAGGGCACAAGTATTCAACAATAAGGCAAGCAAGAATAATCAATCTCCAATCTCTACCCCAATTCTCTAAATCTTCCCCGTTCTCCAACATAGTTCGGCAAGGGGATCAAGTGATCAACCCTGCTTCGGCCTACCCCCAACCCTAGGGACCGACACTCTTCACAACTTGGTATCAGATTCCAGACGATCCTCGGCTTCTTCCGCCACATCGTCTTCATCAGCATCACCGGCGATTTCGGAGCCATCCACTATGTCGACTTCTACTCTGGTTGATCATGCAGCCCTCATCCAGACCCTGGCTGATCAATTCAGGCTCTCCAGGTCACTATGGAAGGGAACGCTAGGGTCATCCAGGTGCTAGAGGTGCAGTAACCTGCCTCGCCAGCCTCGGGCACAAAGAGTACAATCACCATCGCATTCATTAATCGTCGTGAATCGTATTTTCATCATCAACGGACCGTAGAGGAGAAGGTATGGATGGCATCGTATAACCTAGAAGATGGCATATAGATGTGGTTCATACAGGTCCAGCCAGACAAGAGGATCTTCTCCATCTCTGTTTCGGCCCGCCCCTGCGCTCTAACCCCCTCGGCGAGCTCATGGCTTGCAAGCGCACCGGCTCCATCGTCGACTACCAAGACCGCTTCAAGGCCCTCCTCTCACGGGCGGGATGTCCTCACCGAAGAACAACGGGTGCAGATCTTCACTGCCGGTTATATGACTTGGTCTTCACATCTGTAAAAAGATGCAACAGATATATGCCTTATTGTTTGTAGTCTGTTATTACAACCAGTTTTCTTGATTTTATTCATTGTAGAGTTTCTTTTTCTTTTTCACGTCCTGTGCGGATGAACACCATGGGGGGACATTTAGCTAAACCTTGAAATATAACCTTTTCTACCCTAACTGTTTGTCCTATTAAAGTGGGATTGTATTTTATAGTTTTTTTATAATGTAACTTGAAGGTGAAAGCAATCAAAGACTGATGTTATTTAAAGTTGAAACAATCATATAATCAGCATTTTTTTGCTATAAATTAATTCACATGTCAATGTTGCTTATATGGAGCTTCTGCTCCTATTCTAGCATTGAAGTAATACTGGATTTGTCTCAACATGTCCAACTTGCAGGTGAGTATGCAGAATTGTTGCTTGTCCAATCAAATAGAAAGGCAGAAGGTGAACGGATGAAAGAATGGGCAGAAGATGCTTGGAGGAATAGAAGATTATCATTAGCTCAAGCATTGGAGTTTTCACGACCTTCAAAACTAACGGTTGTTGATACACGGATTGGCAGGGTCATATAGCTTCTTCACAATCTAACGAAGGGTACTATGCAATAATCTCTCTGTGAGTGTTAGTGCACCCTATGTAATATATGAAAATTCTCTTTCGACAGTTGGACGCCTCGACGGAATTTCTTCCCTGCCTGTTTTTCTAGAAGAAATTTACATGCGCATATCCTAATTGCATGAATAATACTAGTGAGAGGCCTGTGCGTTGCAACGGATGCATAATGTTAATGGCAATATATTTAGAACATAATATATTTGCCGAACACATTTATTTAGTAATATTGCGATGAAACAACATAATTTCTAATGGAACGTTACATTTCATGAAATAGATGTGCCTAAATGCTATTGCATAAAAAGGGGGAAATATTCTGAATTTAATAACTTTAAAAATTATTCTCCAATTTAAATAAGACGTTGGTTTTATAAAAATCGGAAAACACCATAAAAAATGCTCTAAAAATTCTCATTAAATTCAGAATAATACTACTGAATGTTATGAAATTTACAAAATTTTCCCCACATAAAACTCAATTTTATCTTATTTTTGGGCATTTTTCTTAATTTCCAAAGAATAATTTAAAACAGAAAACAATTTCTTAAATTCTGGAAATTAATAAAAAAAATTCAGCCCACACAGTGCAAAAGCCTGGCCCAAAAGTGAAATTGCGTAGGCCGAAGCCTTCCTAGGCCCAGGCCAGGTTTTCCCCGTGCGCGCGCGCGTAACCTGGGCTTGGGCCATGTTTTCGCCATCCCGCCTGGGCCGGTTTAAGCCCAATCAATCCTGGCCGTCGGATCTGATCCGACGGCCAGACGCCGTTTTCGGCCATATAAAAGGCCACGCGACCCCCGGGGGAAACCCTAATTCATTTCCCCTCTTCGGTCCCGAGCGCGAGAGCGGCGGCGCGGCGGCGCGCGGCGGAGCGAGCGCGCAGCGGCGGCGGCCCGCGACGGCGACGACGACCGGCGGTCGGCTACCATCGGCTAGCTCGACGGAGCCCCGAGGGTGAGCGGGGCTCCGTCGAGCTAGCCCGGGCGGCCAAAACCTGAGGGTCCCAAGAGGATTCGCCGGCCTCTTCCCGGCCACCGGCGAGCGGCGGCGCCATGACCCGAGAGCCAAGGTGAGACCCCGGCCACCTTACTCTTAGTTACCCTAACCCTAACCTTCAGATTTTGTTTTTATTTGTTCTGATGTTCTGTTTTCCTCTCTTACCCGAAGGCGGTCCCGGCCCCGGTGAGCGGCGGCGCGACGACCCGACGGCGGAGCGGGCGAGCGGCGGCGAGCGGTGAGCGTTAGGGTTAGGGTCTGAGCAGAGGGGAGAGAGCAGAGAGGTAGAGGGGAGGGTTCTGGGTTATGAAGAGGGGCGCACGGGGCTTGGTCCAGGCAGTTACGCTGCGTTCGGACTTGTTCCAGGCAGTTGCGCTGCGCGCGATGCGCGGGGAGGGGGGCGCGGGCGAGGCGGGAGGTCGCGTTGCGCGCGATGCGCGGGGAGGGGGCGCGCGGTCGAGGCGGGGAGGGGCACGCGCTGCGCGCGGTGCGGATGGACGAGTAAGTCCCCGCTTTAATATAGTTAAGATTTATAGCTCTAGTGAGCAACTGTGCACCCCAGGAAAATCAATTAACTACGGCCCTGTCGAGACTTGAGTGGCCATCCAACAGAGCACAGGAAAAGTAATATCCACGGTCACGTCGTAAGTTATCGGAGGCAATGAGAAAGGTAGGCCATTTCGTATATGAACAGATTATTGTTATATTCAAAAATTATTATGCCACGAATAAATCGCATTTGGGACCCATGTGCCCCTGTCCCATGCACACGCACGCCCGTGCCGTTACCAGCGTGGAGCGGCTTGGTCCGAACCGGAGAGGGGCGCCCCGTCGGCGCTCCTGCTACCAGCAGACGTAGCTGAGCGCGACGAGCACCTCTACCGCCGCCGCCTCTCCCTTCTCCAAGTCTGCCCACCGCAGCGTCTGCAGCCAGGGCCGTTTCTGGGCCAGGGCGAGAGGGGTGACCGCATAGGGCCCAAAAAAATTAGGGGCCTCTGATTTATATGTGTATATAACTTAGTATTTTTATATTTTATACACCACAGTCCACAACCTAAAAATGGCCCAACGTCCAGCACAACAAATCTACAAATTGGAACTTTGCCTAGCACGATATCGCCCTAGTCCAATGTAGCACGCTAGCAGTCCAGCATGGACAAATGTGAGCCAGTTAGGTAGCCACGCACTGACGCTTGCCCTCCCGTGATATCGCCCAAAATCCTCGCCTGCTCACTCAACAACCTAAATCCCCCATCATCGGCTCAGGATGGCACGACTCCCGCTATGGCAACGCCGCAATGGACAACGAACAATGGACGAGAAAGGTTTTCATCGCCTCAGCTACTCCACATGAGCCTAAAGCGCTAGTGAGTGGTGATCGGTCTAAATCTCATCTTAAATTCTAATGCTAGGCTGGTGGATGGTAGCGACGATGGTTATGCCATCGCGGTGAGCCATGTGAGTGATCTGACTAACATTATGGTAGGAGGTGGTGATGTCGATTCACCGATGCTCACCTTCCACCGTTGTCCATTGCTAATACCCTTGTACGTCTATTCATACGATTCGCCCACCCACTAAAAATAGATTGAATGACCCCTAAATTTATTTTCGCCTAGGGCCCCCAAAATGCTAGGAACGGCTCTGTCTGCAGTGCCCACACGGCCACACCGCGCGCCGCCGCTCACCTTGAAACGCCTCTGCATGCCCATGCTCTTCTCGGCGTGCCACCGCGCCGTGTCCCGCAGCCAGGGATGCGCCGCGCCGCCGACTTCCACTCCTCCGTACCAATTCATTTTTTTTGGCCTCCATTCTTTAAGAAAAATATTTAGTTTGATTTGAAATTAGGATTTTTTTGAACATGATAGGACAGTTGATTTAATTATGCGTGTATGCGGGGAGTTGTTGCTACTCGAAATAAGAAAAAACAACAATATAAAAATATTAAACCTATCTAAAAGTTCAAAACTTTATATTTTCGATCGTATATTTATATGAAAATTAAATATTTACCTTTTAAATTTTAATAACATGTGAGGTTTATTTAGATTAATGATGTATGAGACGGGGTAAATAAATTTTTAATTTTTATTTAAATAAAAAGTATATGATAAAATTTTAAATTCTAAAAGAGTTAAACCAGAAAAACACGATTCGATGGGAGTAAATCGCCGGTCGGCCGCGCACGTCAGCGCCACGTGTACCCCAAGTCCCAACCACGTTGACCCCACGTACGCCGCTTGTTCGACATGTTGGCCACTTGGCCCTACCTGCCAATCGCCCGGCGTCCCCTCACCTCCACGTGGCCGCAGTCCCGGCATGGACTGATGGACGGCGCACGCCGGTGTGATGGCTCGTGTTGTCGTGCGCGCGCGTGCAAGCGAGGAACAGGAAGCTCGACACGGCAAGCACGGGCACGGTCACCACAGCTGTCTGCCTAATTGTACCTCCTCTTCTCCATCGCGATTCACCTCGACCGACTCCTCGCTTCGTCCTCGTTTTAGCCCGAGGGCGACGGCGACGCGCGTGACACGGGGAGAGGAGCAGATGACGGAAAATATCTAGCGCGCTCGCGGCTGCCGCGGTGGTGGCGTGACGTCTCGGCATCTCTCGTGCGTGGGAGGAGAGGGTGCCGAGCTATTTGCGCGCGCTCTGGCGCGCCTGCCCGACGAGGATGGTCATGACCGCCGAGATCTGCTGGGAGGAGGCCAAGCCGTCGATTCCGGCAGCGGCGTCCGCGGCCGCCGCCAAGGCGCTCGCCAGGCGTCGGCGCAGGCTGGATATGGCCGTGGCTGCGGGGTTCCGCCTCGCCGGCGCTCTCGAGCGGCCTTCGCCGGAGGCTGCCGATGATGGCGCGTTTCGCGCTGGCAAGCGGCCGAGGCTGGCGCGCGCGACGTCAGGCCCGTGTCGACGGTGTCGTCCGAGACCCAGAGCAGGTTCCGCGTCCAGGTGGTGGCCAAGATACGGCGTCACCTCCGTGTGTGGCCGCCGGCGGGAGATGGAGGACGCTGTGTCCATCAGGCCGGACTTCCTGCCAGCCTCCACCTCCGGCTCCGGCAAGCACCATTTCTTCGGCGTCTTTGACGGCCATGGCTGCTCCCATGTATGCCTTCATGCAAGAACACATTGCACACATGAATTATGAGCCATTGACCAATCCCGCAAAGGCATGTCGAGCTGTGCTAATCGGAGGCGTTCTTTGCGGCGTCAGGTGGCGAGGATGTGCCAGGACAGGATGCATGAGTTGGTCTTGGACGCGTACAAGAAGGCCGCCTCGGGCAAGGATGCGCCGCCGGCACCGGCGTGGGAGGAGGTGATGGACAAGGGGTTCGCACGGATGGATGGTGAGGCGGTGAGCTGGGCCAAGAGCCGCAGCGGCGATGACCCAGCCTGCCGTTGTGAGCTGCAGACGCCAGCACGGTCCGACCACGTAGGCTCAACCGCTGTCGTCGCTGTCGTCGGCCCTAACTGTGTCGTTGTCGCCAACTCCGGCGACTCGCGTGCCGTCCTCTGCCGCGGCGGCATCCCCGTCCCCCTCTCTGTCGACCACAAGGTACACACTGATCCACGTCGTCTTCCTCGCTTTCTTCCACTTACGTGTATGTACTCAGTTACCTCTGCATTTGTTCAAGCCGGACCGGCCGGACGAGCTAGAGCGCATCCAGGCGGCGGGCGGCCGCGTCATCTTCTGGGACAGCGCCAGGGTGCTCGGCGTCCTCGCCATGTCCCGTGCCATTGGTAAGCGCCGCGAGCTTAGCTGAAAGTTCCAAACAATTGGCCTTGGTGCTTAATGCGGTGGTCGCGCAGGGGACGGCTACTTGAAGCCGTACGTGACAGCCGAGCCGGAGGTGACGGTGACGGAGCGCACCGACGACGACGAGTGCCTGATCCTGGCGAGCGACGGGCTGTGGGACGTGGTGACCAACGACATGGCGTGCGAGGTCGTTAGGGCATGCTTCCGGAGAAACGGCCCGCCGTCGACGGGGTGCTCGCGGCCGAACGGCGTGCTCCCTCTGCCCGCCGGCGGGCCAGGCGACGACGACACCGCCGCCGTGGTGAAGGGAGTCGACAAGGCCGAGTCCGACAGGGCGTGCGCCGACGCGGCATTGCTGCTCGCGAAGCTCGCGCTCGCACGGCGGAGCTCCGACAATGTGAGCGTCGTCGTCGTGGATCTCCGCCGTGTCCCATGATTCTTGGGAGCAAGATTACATGCTCCATCGTTGTGCCCTCTCCTCCTCTTCTTCAATTTTTCTTTTCGCTTTGACTACTGATTACTGAACACGATGTGATCGCAAGATCCATTTAGTGAAACTATCAAGCCTCACGTGATCGATGCATCAGAACAAAAGAATTGAGGCCCGCGTCGTGTTCTTCCACCTCGTATGCAGTTCTGACAGAATCCTCTGATCTCTGACGCGATCTGTCGGAAACTGCACAATAAAAGTTGCCGAAACAATTGTGACGCCCAGATCCCGGCAGCCGACCACAGAGCTCGCCCGGGACGCCATGCTTCACCCGCCGGAACACGCACAGATCCCGGCAGGCCACCACCAGCGCCGCTCGGTCCTCGCTGCCGACGGGCTTAAGTCCAGCACTGGCAACTCTAGCCCAGTACCCGCATGGATAAGAAGAGATCGGCAGGTAACCAGTTAACACAGTTTATAATTTATTTAATTATTTTAATTATAATTAATTAAGGGTTTAGATAATTTGAAGTATTACCTCCCGTATACATGCATAAGGTACCATAAAGGCTCTTAATATGTATGTCTACCTATACATTGCGAGAGAGAGTATGCATCCCAAAAGTTAATCCAAGAAGAGTGGCTTTTAATACTTGCGTGTACTTTTAGATCCCATCACATAGTCTTACTAGACGGATACTAAAGACTGTGAACTAATGGATCTTATAATAAGGTCAAAAGACATCAATAGTGTGTAAGTTTATAAATGTGCGTAAATTTTTTTCAAAATTCTACATAAAAATTATGAAAGAAATATTTTAAAGTCATATATTAACTTTTTATTATTAAATTCATCCGTTTTAATCCTTAAATGTTTGTTATAAATCTCGCTTTATCTGTTTTTTTATCTTCCACAAACTGTTTCAAACTGACGTGGAGGCTGCAGCTTGTTCTTCGTGTTCAGTTACATAACTGTTTCTTCTATCGATCAGCCACATCCAGCGTGCTGCTAAAACCTAGAATGCAACGACTCCCTCGCGTTTCTGGTGCCGAGTCGACGTCTAAATTCAACTGCCCTGTGTCTGCATTCCTTCCCGGCAGCGCCAACATATAACCTACGGTATAACCATTCATCCATGCTTGCAAAACTCTCTTAAGTTGGTAGGTCAGACAACAGATGTAAGAAAATGTCACAATTGTATCGGGTAAACGCCAGAGTTTCTATAGGGTTTTTATAGAAGGAAATTTTTACAATTCCTCAAAATTTTATCGGCCGTCCAATCTATATGATTGAACGACTCATATTTAGATTTAAATTAGGCGATCTATTACCTACTAGAGATAACAGGTCATATTACCTTCTTTTTCTTAAATGTGGGATCCACATGCATGCACAATAAATTCTTTTCATTCGTCTAATATATTTCTTTTCTTAATTTTCCCAAAATATTTTGAAATCCCTTAATTTATGGCATATGACACGTATACAATTTAAAAAAACAAAGAACTTTGACAATTCGAAAATTTATTTCACAAATATGCAAAAAAAACATTTGAAAACTCTTTTCCGGAGAATGCACGGTAAACTTTTGAAAGTTTTTTTAATTTTATGAAAAAACAGAGAACTTTTAAAATTCAAAATTATATTTTATAACTCTTCAGAAAATCATTTTAAAATAAATTTTGAAGAGTTCTGTTTTTTTTTTCAAATTTTCAAAGTTTGATGTTCTTTTCAGAAATTTTTTAAAAAATAAAATTTGAAAATTATAAAATTTATTTCAGACTCTTCATAAAATGATTTGAAAATAAATTTAAAAGAGTTTTGCTTTTTTTTTCAAATTTTCAAAGTTTTATGTTCTTTTCAGATTTTTTTTAAAAAATAAAAACAATCTTTGAAAATTCAAAATTTTATTTCAGAACTCTTCAAAAAATCATTTCAAAATAAATTTGAAGAGTTCTATTTTTTTCAAATTTTATGTTTTTTTAAAATATTTAAAAAATAAAAAACTTTTAAAGCTATCATAAATTCTCTAAAAAAATGGATACGGAAGGTAGATAGGATAACCGGTTAGAACCGGTTAACCATTTTTATTTTTAATTATTTATTTTAAATGCCTTTAACCAATGGCCGGGATTCTTTAAACCTATTACCTCGAAGGGAGGTAACGGAGCACCGTAACACCCTTATAGAATCCTGGATCAATTTGCTCACATCCCTTTACATATGGACTTTGGGTCACCTTATTTCACAAATACAGTTTTAGCTTGATTTATCTGTTTCTTTATCCCAACATAAATACAGTTAGTTGGGACAGACACATCAAGGACGATTTAACAATGTCATCTAGCTTATCAGATGCAGCTATCCAGGCAAAAGACAAATCAATCCGTATGAACTGTGGTTTGATCAGCGTCTTCAGACTTCCAGATGATCGCATAAACAAACCAATATATATTGCACCAGTTTATTATGGTCAATCCTGCATGCAACCGGGCCTCCATTCTTCTCTCCTGAGCACACGAGCTGCGATCTCTAGTTCAATTGCGACAGCTCGATCAACTCGTGATTGAGAAGTCATCACCTGAATTGATCGATGGATTTGTCTTAATCCTGGCAGGGGTCGGCTGGAGTGACGCAAGTACAAGCGAAAATTCTAGTTGTTCAGCTGATTACGCCACCGGAAACATCAAACATGAAATGAGAAAAGGAGAGAGAGAGAGACCTTTCTTTTCTTTTGTAACAGGCAAGCTGCACTGTGTGCATCCTTCCAAGGGTTAAACTGACAAAAAGATATTCCTGCACTCACCACATCACTGTCCACTTGTAAAACTCGCCTTCTAAGACTGAAACATCCCTTGCGTTCAAGTCTCCGCCTCCACAAACACTGAGGTTAGATATAACCTGGAAGCCATGGATGACAGTACGAGTCACTGACATGACACATTTAATTCAGAGTTAAGCTCAAGCTGTCAGAGAGGAAATAATTGCAGCAGCATATTATCTGGCTAACAGTAGCTTCAGTTAAATACTTTAACACATACTCCATTTGGTCTCTATCCACTGGAGTCTGGAGATCTTCTTTTGCCTCCCTTTTTAAGCTCACATCACCCTCATTTGACAGCATAAATAGCTAAGAGATAACTCAATCTCTCAAGTGTCCTAACTACTTCTCTTCGTTCTCTCCAGCTCTCTGAACTCTGAAAAAGCCAGCAGAGCTAGAGTGCAAGTTCAGCTCATGGAAGGCTTCATCCCGTTCATCTACAGGGCCATAGTGCAGTACAGGAAAGAAGGGCAGGTCTCGCTCGGTGTCCTCTTCTTCGACGAGCCGTCGCCGTCGTCGTCGTCCTACTTCCGTCTCCCCGGCGACTCCGGCCGGCACCAGCAGACGGCGAGCGGCCTCTTCTCTCAGTCCCCGTCTGATTCCGACCGCCCGCCGCGGCGTCAGGCGGTGCATCACCGTCGGCCGGCGCCGGCGCCTGCGGCACCATGAATCAAATATGCAGCGGTGGCAACTGGCAAGAAAGTCAAATGAAAGCAAGTGAAGACTTGCTTAGGTGATAGCAATATATGCAGACTGATCGAGCAACTCAACTGTCGATATTATTAGCGTAAGTTGCAGTATGCGTCCACTGTTTTTCTTCTCTTTCTTTCAGCTTGTGTTACGATCTGTGGAAGTGTAAGTGTGCAGATCGATCTGATGCATGCATGCATGGTTGCACCATGTTTAATTAGTGTGAGAGTTGTGTATAGTGGTATAGTGCCATCAGATAATCTGGCAGGAAAAGAGTGTGTACTTGTACAAAGCTTTGTATGCATATAGAGCTGGGACTTGGGCCGTGCTTTGCATGGGCCGGCCCAAAGCACGTAGGCCCGGCCCATGCAAAGCACGGCCCGGTACGGCCCATGGATGGGCCGGGCCGGCACGGCCCGTACAAGGGCCGGACTTGGGCCTAGAGGTTAGGCCCGGTGGGCGGCCCGGGTACGGCCCTTAAAGTGGGCCGTGTCTGGGCCGGCCCGGCCCAAAAAAAGCCCATAGGTAAATAATTCATATGTACAAGGAGAAGACATGTTATTAAAAATTAAAAAAGTCTGCAAATTACTATTTGAATATACATTGCTCTATATTATGTGTAAGACAAATCAAAATTTGAGTCATACATATATAGGACAAATCAAAATGTAAATATATATGCTCAAGAGCAAAGAAAGTAGTATTAATGAACTAGTATCATGTGTAAATTATTAATAAAATTCATTTTCCCCTATTTTTTGGGTTGTTCTATTATTTTATGTGAACTAGAATTTTCATTATTCAAAGATAAATTAAATAAATATTTTCATAACCCTGATAAGAGACCATCTAACAATGTTACAAAGTTAGGGCCGTTTTTGGGCCGGCCCGGCCCATCCAGGCCCGTCGGACTTTGGGCCGTGCCTGGGCTTGGCAAACACAGGTTCGGGCCAGCCCGGCACGGCCCTTATTTTTTTTGGGCCGAAAAGGCCCGGCCCATTTCAGGTCCTGGCCCCAAGGACCCGGACCGGGCCGGCCCGGCCCATGTCCCAGCTCTATATGCATACATGCTTGGGTGCCCAAAAAGAAATTGAAGTGGAAAGTGTCAAGATTGTAGATTTCATCCGGGTTCATCGGTTAGTTCATCTGCGATCGACCGCTCTTCTTGCCCATCATAGGAATGTTTCAACCAGCCTTAATTGGGCTAGGTTGGCATGAACAAAAGGCTACAAATATGACTTCGTATTTGAGTCCATATAAAATAGAGTAGCGAGTAGCGAGTCGTCATGCTTGCTACAAATAGAAAATCTAAGAAAAAAAAATGAGAAGCCACCTAAAATAGCCATTCAAATAATAAGGACAATAGAGTTGATTTTTAATCTGCACTTGCTATAACAACGGTGAACCACGCCATGAGTTTTATTCACATCAAATTAGTTGTATTAAATCAGCCATTAAATATATTTTAATAGTTTATTCGTTTGATTTAAAAAAAATCAAACATCTTACAGGTATTTCTTGACATTTTGGTCTCCTCGCATAATGTCAGAATCGGAGTACCGATGCTATCTCATCTTCTTTCCATGTGTTGCATACTGCTTGGGTTTAACTGGACAAGATATCATCCTTTTGAATGCTACCTCTTTACCATGTTCTGCTTGGAGTAGCCATCCAGGCCACTGATTTGCTCAGTCTTCTGGATTCTTGAGGTTCATAACCTCATCTGCATGCCAAGCCATTGGCAAGTATCTAACATTCTTAAACTACCAAAGCATGTACCCACAAACTCCACTTTACTAATACAATAGACTACTGCCTGTCTTTCAAAAGAAGAAAAAACTGCCAAAATATATACTAAGAATCATAGATGTTGCATCGCCAAATCAATACATCAATCTTTCTTTACTATGAGCAGTTAACGAAAATATAATGGAAAGACAAGCTATAGATCACAAGTTGCAACATGAAAGACCGGAACAATCGAGCAAATCTTCCACTCGGTAGTTTCTAGGAAATGTTCACTCTAATTGACTTATGAACTTCCCAGCATTTCCAATTCTCGGTAATGTGGTTCAGAGTTAATTTCATATCCTCAAAAACCGTCCTATACAAAAGCAAATCTAACAAGATAAAACGTAAAAGGTGATGCTATAAACAGAACTTACACAGGATTATACACAAGATCAAAATGAAGCCAGGAGACAGAACATGATAATGGCTGATGTAGCACTGAGCGCCCAGGACAGAAAAGCAAGCGCTATGGCAAGCTCGAATCTCCCACAAGGCAGTTGTGGATACCTTCTGCAGAAAAGAACATCCCTTTTAAACAGAACTATAACACCACCAGCTGAGCACGATGCAGCGAAGGACAGAAGTGCTGTTACCTGCATCAAATAGATGGATTCAATTAATACGGCCGAAAGCAGTGAGTTATGGAAAGTGATTAGATGAATGCCACCCAAACGAACCCAGGACACTGACAGAATAATGCAATTAGATCAAAAACTCAATTCAAACCAGGTTGCATATCATGCACAGAACATATATTTCTTCTATGTCAGTATATTTGACATAGAAAAATAAGAGAACTTGAATAACTACCAGAAAAACTGGAGCAAACCAAGCTCCCGCAAGTCCCATATACATAGAGTGCTAGCGTACAGTCAGATATCTTCACAAAATAATAAGTGCAACAACAAACATAAGTTGCCTGACCTTGAATGTCACCCGCATAACATGTGCTCTGGTAGAAATTAATGTAATAATGTATACGATGTGAACAAACAATCTAGTGGAGTACGTCTAAAATTTTTTTGAGTGAACAAAAAAAACAAGGCAACAAGTGAACATAATTACAGTTGGAGTTTAATCATTACCCAATCTCCAATGACAAATAAACTCACGAGAAGTGCACTGTTAAGATCCCTTTTAACTTTCAAGGCATATCCGTCAAGGCATGCAAGTCCCAAGCTCCACAATGACTGTAATCCCATTGACGCGATCAAGTAGCTGGAATTTGAAAGCCACAAGAAAATTATCACATGATTCAAAGGCGGCTCACGCTAGAACACACGAATACAAGAAGGAATGTTGTATTAATACCCACTAAATACCAACTTACCAACAACATGTCATCACTGCACTAGAATTGTACTCAAACATGTGAATCATTAAGTTGCACCGTATCAACATGTCTCAAGTGACATCAAATAAAGGGGATTACCAACTATCTTAGACAGTGCAACCATCATTTACAACAAAATCCAATCTTGTAAGTTGTGAACTAGGCATATTTACTGATCTACATAAACAACTGGACAGTAAAATGATAACTTCATATTTTCTCAGATCTTCTTAGGTGTTGTAAACAACCGTCCCAGCTAGGGCGTAGTTGCCAGTGATGAAAGGCTCGCATTCATACGACTCTGCTATGAAAATTAACGAAGCTACTCCTCAATCATTCGCCCCTTACTACCCAAATTTGGAAGACCAGAAATCAATCACTGAATGAACAAGACAAAAAGATTCAGCACAAAATTATGTGCCCCTCATTGCGCCCAACCAAAATTCCCCACCTAAGCTGCCACGCATCTAGTTGCATTGTTCCAGGCGGGAGCGAGACGACACTGCACGGATCAACTAATTCCGCCGCCCGCCTACAGGATCCACCGGCGCAAACCAGAGCACCACAAGAAGAAGCTGCCCCAAAACCAAGCGGAGCGCGAGGGTACCAGAAGGCGGTGTAGTTGGCGAAGCCGAGCCCGGACGCCATGACGCCGATGGAGGCGGCGGCGAAGGTGACCTGCCCCACCCGCAGCGCCAGCCCGCCCCACGTCCCGGGCCTCCACGCCAGCTCCCGCATCCCCGCCGGAACCCCGCCACAGCCGTCTCCTCAGCTGCCGCCCCGACCGTCCATGCGCGCGTGGCCAGCGGGCGGACTGATCGCTCCCTGCCAATCCGATCGCTCTGGTCGGGTCCGGGTGGCGGTTGCGGGGACGGACGGAAACCAAATCGGCAAATCGCGCCCAACCGCTGCTGGTTCTAGGTGTGAGGCTCAGGGGCTCACTCGCGGAGAGGATGAGCAGCAGCAGGAGGAGAAAGAGCGAGGTAAAAGGGCACGAAATGACTGGGTTGGTGCGACTGACACGGGCTGGACCCAGCTGCAGCGCGAGCGCGCGGCCGACGCAGGGGGCGGGTGCGGGGCCGCGAGGAGGAGGAGGACGACGACGACGACAAGCGGTTGCTTCCGATCTGGAGATCCGATGGTTGTGATTAGCCGAGAAAAAGATGGAGTTTGAGCGATCGCGATCGCCAGCGCGTGCGTGTTCTTCCTCGCTGCGCATTAACGTGGGCTCCGTACACCGACAAGGGGGCGAGTGAACCTGCACGTTTGTGTCGATTTCGTCCGGCGATTCTTGGATCGATTTGCCTCCTCTAGAATAGGTTGTAATCATGTAAGGCATGAGCATCTAGCAATGGCCGCAAAGCGGCGCACTACTCCGGTGAGACCGGCTTCAAGTCGAAGCAAAGTGTGACTCCGGTGAGATCGCCCTCTTCCCGGGCCAACTTTTACAGGCTTTAGGCATCTCCGACTCTGGGCCACGGCTCGCGTGGCGTGGCCCCGAGTCGGCCAATAGTCGGCCGACTCGTGCCCACGTGGCTACGGCAACATCATTTTCGGCCGAGTCAGGCCATATCAGCACGAGTCGGCCGACTCACGCGGTCTTGTCACTAGATTGTTCGACTTGGGTTTGAATCCTACTTGCCTCAACATTTTTTATTGGATTCGAACCCTGGTTGGACAGCTTAGTGGAGAGTCCTCTCATCATTGCGCTACATCTATTTCTTGATTTTTAATTTACAATATTAATATTTCTTATATATCCCAAAACCTACAGATTCGCCGCTTCTTATGCCGCTCACGCCATGTCAGCACGAGTCGGCCGTTGAACAACCGACTCGTGCTGATGTTGGCTTGAGTCGGCCGAAAGTGCCATTGCCGCAGCCACGTCAGCACGAGTCGGTCGACTCGTGCTGACGTGGCATGAGTCGGTCGACCATTGGCCGACTCGGGGCCACGTGGCGTGAGTCGGCTCATCAAGTACCGACCGCTACCTATTTTTGCAAATATTTGAAACGGCTATACAAATTTGAAATTTTTTCAAAAAAATATTATTTTTAAAAATAATTCAACTTTATCAGTCATGTCAATTGTTAATAGAACCGCCATTGCTACTATAGAGATCTAAATTTACAATTTTTCGAAACAGCCACCGGAAAATGTAATTTCAAAATGAAGTATTATTTTTTTTAAAAAATAGCTCCATTTCCCCTGCACCGACGGCACACGTGTCGCCACCGGACGGAAAAGGGGACGGTGGCCACTGCACAGCATTTGCTGTGTGTCTGTCGTCGATAGGAAACTAAAATATAAAATAAATTTATTAATAAATTTAATATTATAAAGTGGTAGATACGACATAGTTACAGATACGTGATATTAAAATGATAAAATTTGTATTTATGAACCGATATAAAAAGGTAAAAATTATTTGATACGGAGGATTATTATATGTTGTGCCCGGTCTCTGCCACGGTAGGACCCTACCAACATTATTAGCCTGCCCATCGACCGGTTGCTTTGTCTCTCCGTGTCTATGATCTATTATTTTATTTTAGACACTTTAAAATAATATATACCATACATTTAGTGTGGATTTATTATTTTAGAATTGATGTTACATGATATCAATAGATTTTGATCTTATTTATATATTCATTATATCCATATCAATTTACCTTATTGTTTGACACTGCATTCGTTTCGTAATATTATAATACATTATTAGATAAGACTATAATATAATGAATCTGAATAATATTATTATCTGAATTTATTATACTATAAAACGTTTCTATTCGATATAGATTATGATATAGGATGGGAGTACATAATTATATCATTATTTGATATATTGCTCAGCCGTAATGACATAGATTCACTACAGGCTAGTCTACGACAAAGTTTTTAGATTATCTACTATATTGAAATAATGAGTATTGCTAAGTGAATCTTTTTAGTTTGGTACTACTTCTATATATTAAGAAAGTAATGCTAAACAAACTAAGGAGGTGTTTAGATCAGAGGCTAAATTTTAGCCCATGACACATCAGTTGTTTGGACATCAATTTAAAAAACTAATTATAAACTAATTATAAAAATAATTGCAGAATCGGTGGATAATTCACAAGATGATTTTATTAAGCCTAATTAATCCATGATTAGCAAATATTTACTATAGCATCACATTGTTAAATCATGGTGTTATTAGGCTCATTAGATTCGTCTCATAAATAATTCACCGATTATAAATGAGTTTTATAAATAATATATATTTAATACTTCAAAATAAAATCTAAACATTGAATGTGCCAAGAACTAAAATTTAGCCTCATGTCCAAACACCCCCTAAGATAAATCATGGTTTTACATATGTATACTAGTCCTATAAATAAAATAATAATATTTTTTAGTTTAATAGTTACTCATTTTTATGATTTTTAATGTCGGAAAGGTCTTATATTCAGTAGCATTTTTTTAAGAAAAATTTGCTTACATGTGTACTAGTTTAAGAATTCTTCCGAGGAAGTATCAGCGCCCATGAGGCCATGACCGGACACGTGACGGTCGTCCTCTCCCGTGTGGCTTGTCGCCTGCCGCGCCTGCCACCGTTGATGGATACTTCTCGCCGGCCGGCCCGGCCTCACATCAGAATCCCAGTGGTTTCCATCAAACACTTCGCCGGTGTCCATTGAAGCAGGGATTGCGCGTGCACCTCTAGCTCGTACGCCGTAGCACTCCATGGCCCGCCACTTCGTCCTCAACACCGGCGCCAAGATCCCGTCGGTCGGGCTCGGCACATGGCAGGCCGAGCCGGGCGTCGTCGGCAATGCCGTCTACGCCGCCGTCAAGGTGATCTCTCTCTCTCTCTCTCTCTCTCTCTCTCTCTCTCTCTCTCTCTCTCTCTCTCTCTCTACACCATGCCTGTACATCTTTTTCTCCACCTCGATGAACTTCGAGTTGGTGTCTGAATTTTCCCGTCCTCTTTTGCTGCCTGAAATTTACCCTTCTACAGGCTGGTTACCGGCACATTGATTGTGCTCAAATCTACGCCAACGAAAAGGAGGTACCATAAATTCGTTCACTGAAATGATTTCTAAATTTTCATTTTTCAAAGCAGCCTAACCATTGTGGATTTGCAGATCGGGTTCGCTCTGAAGAAAGTGTTCGACGAGGGCATAATCAAGCGCCAAGACATTTTCATCACCTCGAAACTCTGGTATGCCTTCTTTTCCCCGAGCTCCAAAATCTCCAAACATTCATGATTCAGGCAGGCACCAGCCATTATATTGCAGTGATCTTGGAACATAACTGAAGAACTAGCAACTTATTGCAGGTGCACTAACCATGCTCCGGAGGATGTCCCGGTTGCGCTGGACAGCACGCTTCACGATCTGCAGACTGACTACGTGGATCTTTACCTTGTGAGTGAGCAGTGCGTGTGATGTGCTTGTAAAATTTCGTGACAAGTTTCGGACTTTCAGTTCAGTATCCGATCTAAGATGCTCGTGCTCTTCGTCAGGTCCACTGGCCGATTAGAATGAAGAAAGGCACCGGCTTTGGCGGGGAAAACGTCATCCCGGCCGATATCCCGGCGACATGGGCGGCGATGGAGAAGCTCCACGAGTCCGGCAAAGCTCGCGCCATCGGCGTCAGCAATTTCTCCAGCAAGAAGCTGGAGGACCTGCTCGCCGTCGCGCGAGTGCCGCCGGCCGTCGACCAGGTGGAGTGCCACCCCGTGTGGCAGCAGACCAAGCTTCGCGAGTTCTGCACCTCCAAGGGAATCCACCTCTCTGTACGTGCAGCACGACAAGCTACTCCGTTAACCTGCCTGATGCTGAAGGCTCTAATCTAAATTTCTAATCTAAGCAGTGCATTTTTTCTTGTGGGGCTCAAAATTTCACCTGTGGCGCAGGCGTATTCGCCGTTGGGCTCGCCGGGGACATTCAAAGCGGGCAATGTGCTCGCCCACCCGGTGGTCATCTCGACGGCGGAGAAGCTGGGCAAGACGCCGGCGCAGGTGGCGCTCAGGTGGGGGATTCAGATGGAGCACAGCGTGCTCCCGAAGAGCACCCGCGAGGAAAGGATCACGGCGAACCTCGATGTCTACGACTGGTCCATCCCGGAAGAACTGTTCGTGAAGTTCTCTGAAATCGAGCAGGCAAAAGCTTCAGAAACTGTGTTTACCTTTTCTTTGCTGGGTTTCTTTGCATGACGACGACGATTCTCATGAATGGCGATTGCGATTTTTCAGGCGAAGTTGGTCCGCGGAGAGTTTTGGACTCACCCGGAAGGCGTCTACAAATCCATCGAAGAGTTCTGGGATGGCGAAATCTAATAAATGGTTGTTTTTGGACGAACTGGTGAGAGTTCTTCTTCACGTGGGGTGAAAAACTGAAATAAAAGCTGCTGTTGCGGCAAGACAATTTCCCTTTTGCTGGTTCTGGCGTGAATTGGTGTGTATTTCACTTTGTCTACTTTTTCGGTGGGGAAATATACTGTGCAATCACTTATTTGGTGTAAGCGTGCAATTCAAACGATCTGGTGTATCCAATCAAGCGATCTGGTGTATCCAATCCAGCGATTCTGTGCATTCAATCAAGCGATCTCAACGGTTACATATGAAAAGGGTTAAAAAGTAAAAAAATACTATGTTTCAGATGGATGCACCAAATCACTTGATTGAATGCACCAAATTACTTGATTGCAGACTTGCACGAAATGAGTGATTGCGCAGGATATTTCCACTCTTTCGGTATTGAACCTTAGAAAAAATTATTTTCCGATTAGAGTGTGATATCATCCTTGAACAATCTACACCCTACAGCGTGGGAGTATACATTAATAGAATAAAAAAAGATTACAACTTTAGAAGGCAGAAAAAAAATCACTTCCACAAGCGCAGTAGTACAAATCCTGGACACAACAGCACTTTCACAAGAACTATAAAACAACGTTTCTAGAGAGGTCATAATGTCAAAATACATCACCGTCTAATCCGTCTAATGAACTTAGGCAAGGTTTTCATTGAAGGTTCTTGGACGTTTGAAAACATCATCATTATCAGCTTTCACGTGTAAGCTTCCTCGCACAAATCTGAAGACATCCACATCTGCCCAACAATCAAAACAAGCGCCCTGCGGCACCAGCACTTCAACACATAAAGGACCAAAACAAGCATTGAACTTTGCACCCTAGTTGACCCCAACTAGGCTAATGCCCATCCACGGACACCTCTTCTCTACGACAGCAACAACAGCAGAGGAAGATCATAAACCTGATATTGACTACCACCATACCTAAGGAACACCTCACAATTGAGAAGAAAGATACCCCCCAAAAGAAAAAACTCTAAGGAGAGGGGTAGAGGAGAGTTGGAAGAGAGGCGACAAAACACTGTCGCGAAAACTGCTCAAAGAAGATTTTTTAAATAATATTTTTTAAAATAATTTTCAATTGTATAAAACAGTTTCAGAAAATTGCAGAATTGGATAGCAGTCGGCCGATTAAGTGCCGACTACCACCATGTGATCTCGAGTCGGTATTTAGTTGGCTGACTCTGACCATATTAGCGCTAGTTGACCGATCAAGTATCGACTTGAAGCCACGCTGGCATGTAACGGCTACTTTCAACATGTTAACGACTCTTTCAACTTAATGGCGTCACATCAGCGTCAGTCGACCATTGGCCGACTCCTGCCTTTGATTTGTTAATGTCGATTTGGGTTCGCCCAGGATCGCTAATTCGCTATCATCGGTAGCGATCCAAAATTCATGGGCTGTTTTTTGATAAACAACCAGCAGGAGAGGCTCCTACTTTGGTTATCTATTGATTTCCGAAAACCAAGAATTACATGATTAAAGTGCAGAATAAAAGGAAAATAGCGAAAGGATTAAAGTACAATAGAAAGGGGGCACTCCGCTAAGGAAGAGTAGCGAGCCAGATGAGTAGATCATTTCTAGCGGCTAATTTAAATCTGTGGCCTTGAATAGTCATGCAATTTTTAAACGATTGGAGCCACTTTCTTCCCGACGGCGTCTGTTGTCGAAAATGCATTCATTTCTGTGTAACCAGATTGACCAGGTCCCAATTAGAATAATGTCCATTGCAAAGTGTTGGTTATGCCTCTTTTTGATTTCTACAATTTGATCTTCTATTGGTATGTTTGAAGGCCATCTTATCCCAAGGCTATTCCAGCATTGTCGCGCAAATGTACATTGAATGAATAGGTGCTAGGCTGATTCTACAACTTGTTGATTACAGAGTATGCAATAGAGGTCTGTGTTTGGTATAAGAAGATTTTTCCGATGTAGCAACTCTTTTGTGTTTAATCTGTCTTTAAGAAATAACGAGAAGAATATTTTAACTTTTATGATGCTGCGGCATTTCCAAGCCCATTGAACACTGAGTGCACTTGTATGTGGTTGAAAGTGTAGTCATAAAATTTTTTTGCTGTTGATCGTTCGATTTAACATGGGCGGCGTTGATCGAGGTGCGTATGTTTGTTAGGTAAGCCCTTGCATATTTCTATATTTGTGTCTAAGCCCATTCTGTTTTGTACTCGGAACTCGGAAGGCGAGGCGAGGAAGGGCGGCGGAACTCCGGTGGGCGGTGGCTGGAGCAGACGAAGGAAGGTTCCGGGACTGCCCAGAGAGGATGGTATATTAGCAGCAACGGTGGCGGCTGAGGAGGAGAAACCAACATCGACTCCCTCGAGTTCTTCTTCTTCTTCCGCTCCATCCACGGCGCCTCCCTCTACCCCTCAATGCACGGGGTTCTCCACGTCCTCCTCGGTCCACCGTAAGATCCTCCACTCCGTACCCCTCGCCCTCACTTCCGCGTACACCTATGGCCCGTTCATCTTCGTGCCCTCTTTTTTCGGTCTTGTGCGTCACCGTTTCGGTTGATTTATTGGGCGGTGCAGCGCTGCCGAATGTCAGAGTCGCCATGCCGGCTCTTGGCCCCTGCGAATCTCTGGTGATGCAAACGTTGCGACGCTTCGTGAACAACTGCAGTTTCTTACACAGTGAGAGTGTGTGAGGAGACCCCAGTGGAGAAGTGGGGTATGCAAATTCATATGGCTGGGAAGCATGTCCAACGGAAATCTGCAATGCTTTGCATCATTTTTTTCACAGCAGAATTTACCTTTTCACATTTGTTATCTAGATCTGTTTTGGCTTGCAACATGCAGTTTAGTTCAGTCCCCAAGGTATTTACATAACTTTGAGGGTTTTGGGGATGACGAAATCTGAAGTGTGTGAACTGCTGCAGCAGCAGCAGCACTTGTTCAGTTTTATTGCATTCAAATGTGTTCCTTGAACTGCTGGCAATAAACTACTTTTAGAGAACAAACTGAAAGCAATTACCTGATAGTGTATCTTCTCGTGTACTGCTTTCATTTTGTTTGTCAAATCCGGAGACCATGGAATGACTCCATTGAACGACAGGATGACAAAATAGCAATTTTTCCATGGAATATTGGGACTTAGGATTGTCATCTGATGGCATATTTGGGCATGAGTTTGGAACTGGAGTAGCATAGGGACAAATAATGTTACATGTTTGGGGTTGAGAATAGTTCCAATGGCATGTAAGAGATTAATCCTTTGAGCCTTAATTGTGCACCATCTATTCTTCCTCTCTCTCTCTCTCTCTCTCTCTCTCTGTGTGTGTGTGTGTGTGTGTGTGTGGTTTTCCTCTGTCAGAAACTTTTTTCATAGACTTGCTTTTGATATAAATTGACTTGACCTATCCATAAAAGAAATGACTTGAGCTGTCATGCTTGACCTTCTCTTTGGCAATTGGCCTGCCAAGAGGTGGTGGATCGATGGGTTTATAATATTTCAAATTAGCCTCGTCAGATATAGCTAGCTCAAAGACAAATGTAGGGATTTGGAAGTTTATATTGGAGATTAAAAAATGTTGGTTCAGGTATCCACAGGCAGGTATAACTACCAAGGAGTAGGCTACTGATGACTACTGGGCTCACTTCAACCACTGCATACTTTGATCACCACCTGCCACATTGGTTGTTCAGATCTTGCTCAGACACCAGGTAAGAACAAGTTCACTCGCTTTCAAATTCCATCGCCACAAGGAGAGGAAGCCTCAGCAAGACTGCAACTAAGGAGCGTTTGATATTTGGAGAGTGAATATGGTTAAATCCTTTATCCTAAACACTAATGGGATGATCCCATCAGTCGCCCTTGGCACATGGCAAATTTCACCAGGTGTTGTTCAAGATGTCATCCACGCTGCTGTCAAGGTCTTCCTATTTCTTACCGATGCTTAATCAGCATTATATGCAATGATCTTGTTCTCTTCTATTTCTTTGTTACTCATTCTTCAATCTTCATTCACTTGCATATTACAATATGGTTGCTTGATTGGAGTTTTCTGTTGATTCAGTTAGTCAGTTAGCCTAAAAGTTAATTAGTGTAAGGAATTATGAACATATTTCATCTGGACCTTCCTCTGTTTGGACTTTGGATGAAAAATTTCTACTTGTAATGATGCAGGCAGGTTATCGTCATATTGATTGTTCTCCACGCTATGGTAATCAGAAAGAGGTATGTTGCCACTTGCCACTTGCCACTGAAACAGTCACGAGTCATGCTGCTATTCTGTTTTGTATTAAATAGATAGTTACATACAGAAAGTTGTCAAGATATCTAGAATAACTTTATATTTCTCATACACCATTTGAGGTTGGTTCCAAGAATAGTTTGACAAATGTTTCACAAAAGATGATGAAGTAATATTACACAGATGGTGTCAGAACTTTGCAGTTTACGACTTTTTTGGAGGAAAATTGCAGTTTAAGGTTTTAAGCACACAATTCAATTACATTCTTCACTCTCAAATACTCATCCTCTAGAGTTGAAAGTAGGTTTGGTAAGTTGTGTCTTCTCTTGCAGGTTGGTTTGGCTCTGAAGAAACTATTTGACGAGGGTGTGCTTAAGCGTGAAGACTTATTCATCACATCTAAGCTGTGGTAGTTGTAAACCTTTGTCTTACCTGTTGCATGGAATTTTTTAGAGTGGATTAACATGAAGTCAGTTCACTGTAAAATTTTCAGGTGCACCCATCATGCTCCAGAAGATGTGCCAGAGGCAATTAATACCACACTAGAGGATCTGGAGCTTGACTACTTAGATTTGTACTTAGTAAATATCTACCCAACTTTTTACCTGGTTATACTTGTTGAAAAAAAATTGTTTAAATACTATTTGCATTTGCACCATGAGTTCTTACTTCTTTGTAACATATAATCTGTCCTAATGCATTGATTGCGACAACATTTAATTATCACTTCACAGGTCCACGGTCCGGTTCGTGCCAAGAAAGGGACTAATTTGAGCGTCGAAAACTACCTCAGGCCTGACATCCCAGCTACATGGCAAGCAATGGAGAAGCTGTATGATTCAGGAAAAGTCCGTGCCATTGGCGTGAGCAATTTTTCCTGCAAGAAACTGGAGGACTTGCTTGCTGTTGCTCGCGTGCCTCCAGCGGTAAACCAGGTGGAGTGCCATCCAGTTTGGCAGCAAGACAAGCTCCGTAAGCTTTGCCAGTCAAAGCGCATTCATCTCTCTGTAAGTTTACGCCGATTGAAAGATGTCCATCTCACTATTTACTTCCAATTTCTTTCCGACTTTGGTCAGCGTGTGAATTGTTTACTTCGTTCTGAATTTCCTTCCACGTTTCTTGCAGGCATATGCGCCATTGGGTTCACCTGGATCACCAGGGAACGATGGACCAAACGTCCTTGGCCACCCCACTGTCGTCTCCATTGCCGAGAAGTTGCAGAAAACTCCTGCTCAGGTCGCTCTTCGTTGGGGTATTCAGATGGGACAGAGCGTGCTCCCAAAGAGTGACAACGAAGCGTGGACAAGGGAGAACATTGACATCTTCGGTTGGTGCATCCCTGAAGAATTGATGGCAGAGTTCTCCAAGATTGAACAGGCGCGGCTACATGCTTAACAAGTTACTTGCTGAAAGTCCAAAGAGTTTTAATTTTTTTTCTGAGCTGTATATTCTGTTTGTAATATGCAGGTTAGGCTTTTCAAGTACGAGTTTTTGACGCATCCGACAAGCTTTTACAAGTCGCTGGAGGATTTCTGGGACGGCGAGACCTGAAGTTGGCCTGCGTTCACGACCAAAAAGTTGGAAACCACATGTGTTATGTGTACCCATGCACTGATGTACACTATTACCTAAATAAATGACTATACCAGGTATAACATGAAAAATCCTGCTACCCAGAAATGGATTGTTCATACTAAAAAATTGGTGTCAAACACTCAACCATAGGCAGAAACACACCAAGTATTTTGTCATAAACACATCAAAACGGTAGAAGGTTCACTGTGCAGATTTAGATGACAAACTCAGTAATGATGTGAAACATACAGTGAAGTTCTGTGAACTGTAGCAAAAATCAATTCAAAATGGACAAAACCCAAGGTCTATCAATCTAGAGTCAATATGTATGTCAAGTAAAGGTACCGCCTGGTCCTCAAAACTCACAAGGATGCTCCCAAAAACAGAATGATGGGAGCAGACAAGACGTCGGGCTCACCTGCCAAAAGCAAGATATAATGTATTAAAGTATCTTGACCCAATTTCTTAATGAACAATTGTATTATGGAGTATTACATAACATATCATAGAGAGTGAAATGTTGGGAAGGGTGTCACAGTAGGAATGTAGGATACGTGGTTGCTAAAGAGTAAAAGGAGAGACCGACCTGATCAACACCAAAAAGACAATCTCAGGCGAAAAAGAAAACTTTGATGAACAGTGCTAGGGCAAAGTGCAGCACTGCTGCACTAGCAATCAAAACCATCAGATCAGCTCCTTCGGTACATTCTTTCAGGTTTGAAGAGATGAACCAAGACGAAGCACCACCAGCAAGGACTATGATGACCCACCGAAGAAATTCCACTGGAATAAGTAACAGTACCTTGAAGCAAAGAAAATCAGCTTCAGTATTAGACAAAAAAAGCAACCTACCTGGGCAGGAGCAGAATTGCAAGACTAAATGCTGATAGATAGAATCATGGATTATTTTCACCATGAGTTATTCCCAAGACCATTTTCTCTGAATAATCATATCTATTTGCATCAAAGAGATAGTGATAACATTTGTGAAACAAATAGATTGAAGTATTGAACTAAATACTTACTGATGCTGGTACGAAGATAAACAAAGAATATCCCCACATGCACCAAAACCGGACAAGACTTGGGCGTGATCCAAAATACTGAAACAGGAAAAAGAATACAGCAGGTACTACAGCAGCATAACCATACATGACTGATGCGGCCCAGTTGAAATAGCCAACATCGAAGTTCCATATGTTCAGATCTGTTTTCCTTTGCATAAGATAAGTGGCAAAGTTTCCAAATGCAGCTAGCATGAATATCAGAGTTGTTGTGATCCATAAGGGCCCATACCTACAGAAATCAGAATGACTCATCACGATGAATAATAAGGCTCCAAGGATCGAAGTACTTATAGTTAAAAATGTAAAAGATCTAATACACATGTACCAAAAAAACAACTTAGACTGTTCCAATAATACATAGAAGGAAATATAATATCAGATCAAAAGTCCCCTTACAAAACCTACCTGTTCTCCCCCTCCCCCTCTCTTAAAATCATGCTTCTAGATAAATATTCCCCAAATGAATGCAACATATAACTTAGTAGTGTAACTTACAACATATAGTATTTTCAGCCATCCAAATGCCTTTATCAACCTGATACTACTTAAAAGATATTTGTGGAATGCTAAAAAAATACATCAGCATGTGTATTTTTCTGCAACTTAAAACATCACTTGCGTATTAACAGCACATAATATAATGTAGCCAAACTACAGTAACTCTGTAAGTTACCTTTCGTTGTAATTGTATCCTATCATGAAATCATTCATTAGAAATTATGACATCAATATTCAATAACACCTGTGTCATGTGGGGCCGCACATACACCCGGCGTCGGCGGGCCCGCGACTTGCGCAGGGCGGCCGAACAGGCAGGCCGCGCGCAGGAAGAAGGGGGCCGGCGCCAGGAGGTTTGAATAAATCAAACTAAGTTAGAGATAAGCTTAATTAGTTGAGATTAGTTATTTGGTTGCTAGAGATAAGATTGATTAGCTGTTAAGAGATAAGATTAGTTAATTGGTTGCTATAATGTAGGGGATTAGCCCGCATGGGAGTCTTTTGGTGGCTATATAAGCCATAGTCAGGGTCAGATGTAATCAAGCAATTTCAGTATCAATCTATCTACTTCTATTCTCCAATTAAGCCTACGGCAGAGGGGTATAACCTCGCCGGAGAAGACGGACCAAGACTACGAGCTACGTAGTCGAGGGCCGGCCACTCTGGGATCCGACGCCCTTGAGGTGACACCCTCACATGGCGCCATTTCAAGGAACTCCTCAACCTCCGCTACGGGCCGCCGCTCCGTTCTGCACCATTATTCGAGCTTGCTGATTGTCGGCGTACAGGCACAGTAGCTGAGTACCAAGACCGCTTTTAGGCGCTCTTACCCCGTGCCGGCCCCCTACAAGAAATACAGAGGGGGCAACTGTTTACGGGCGGCCTCCTACCTCCACTCAGCCATGCTGTGCGCATCCACAACCCACAGACGCTAGCAGCCGCAATGAGTTTGGCGAGGCAGCTAGAACAGATGGATTTGGCCATCCAGACAGGCCCCAGGACGAGCCACCGTGGCCTTTTGCCGAACCCTCCACCACGCACAGCCACGACGGTAGCTCCAGCAGCCAAACCAGCAGCAACCAATACCATGGGAGAGGGGCAGCCAGTGAAGCGCCTATCGCGCCCGGAACAGGAGGAGCGCCGCCGGCAGGGCTTGTGTTACAATTGCGACGAAAAGTACACACGAGGCCACAACCGCGTCTGCAAGCGACTCTTCTACGTCAGCGGGGTGGAAATCACTGATGAACCGGAAGAGGACACACCCATGGAAGCTCCTGTGTTCTCCCTCCATGCCCTTGCCGGCGTACATTTTTGTGACACCATGCAGGTCACCGTTTCAATGGGCAAATCATCCCTGCTGGCACTACTCGACTCGGGATCAACTCATGACTTCATCTCGGAGTCGGCAGCCCGGAGTACTGGGTTGCCCATCCAAAGCCAACCGCGACTCACAGCGACGGTGGCAAATGGCGAGTGCGTCCCCTGCGTGGGCGTTCTTCGGCAAGCAGCTTTCTCCATCCACGGAGATTCGTTCCACGCCGACCTATTTGTGATGCCCCTTGCAGGTTTCGACATGGTACTAGGCACCCGATGGCTGGCCACATTGGGTCCGGTCCTATGGGATTTCAGCACCAGGAAATTGACGTTTCATCGACAAGGAAAACAAGTCTGCTGGCAAGGCATACAGGGACCGTCGGCCCCAACAATCCGCACCACCTCGGCATCACCATCTTTGCTGGACGAGTTGCTCGCATCCTTCACGGGTGTTTTCTCCGAACCACATGGGCTTCCTCCGGTCCGATCCCAAGACCACGACATCAACCTCGTCCACAGTGCATTGCCAGTCGCCGTGCGTCCTTATCGGTACCCGGCATCCCACAAAGACGAGCTGGAGAGACAATGTACGGCCATGCTAGAGCAAGGATTAATCCGCCGAAGCTCCTCGGCATTTTCCTCGCCCGTACTCCTTGTCAAGAAACCAGATGGGTCATGGAGATTCTGCGTCGACTACCGCGCCTTGAACGCCATCACAATCAAGGACGCCTACCCCATCCCAGTGGTAGATGAACTACTGGATGAACTACACGGCGCCAAGTTCTTCACCAAGCTAGATCTTCGCTCGGGCTATCATCAAGTCCGTATGCGTAAAACCGACATCGACAAAACGGCATTCCGCACTCATGACGGGTTGTACGAGTTCCTGGTGATGCCATTCGGCCTGTGCAACGCACCGGCAACATTTCAGGCATTGATGAATGACGTCCTCCGGCCGTTTCTACGCCGTTTTGTGCTGGTGTTTTTTGATGATATTTTGATCTACAGCACATCGTGGGCTGAACATCTTCGACACCTACGAGCCGTCCTCACAGTGCTGCAGCAACACCTCCTCTTCGTCAAGCGGTCAAAGTGCGCCTTCGGTGAACGCTCTGTCACCTATTTGGGGCACATCATCTCCGACACCGGGGTCGCCATGGATCCGGCCAAGGTGCGGGCCGTGTCCGACTGGCCGCAACCAAAGTCCGCACGAGCGGTCAGAGGATTCTTGGGGCTTACAGGCTACTATCGCAAATTCGTCCACGACTACGACACCATTGCAGCCCCCCTGACAACACTATTGAAGAAAGAAGGTTTCTCGTGGAACAACGAGGCGACAACGGCTTTCGAATCCCTCAAGACAGCAGTAACCACCGCCCCGGTCTTGGCTCTTCCAGACTTCACACGGCCGTTTGTAGTGGAATGCGACGCATCCACCTACGGTTTCGGGGCAGTACTAATCCAAGACAAGCACCCTATTGCATATTTCAGCAGACCAGTGGCACCACGACACCGATCTCTGGCGGCATATGAGCGGGAACTCATCGGGTTGGTACACGCCATCAGGCATTGGCGGCCATATCTGTGGGGTCGGCGCTTCATAGTGCGAACCGACCACTACAGCCTGAAGTTCCTCCTGGATCAGCGCCTCGCCACAATACCGCAACACCATTGGGTCGGAAAGCTCCTTGGCTTTGATTTTGCTGTCGAGTATAAGCCAGGGGCTCTCAACAAGGTGGCAGATGCGCTGTCTCGCCGCGACACAGAAGAAGAAACCGAAGGTGGCACTGTCCTAGCAGTTTCAGCACCACGTTTCGACTTCATCGCGCGGCTCCGTGACATGCAAGCATCCGACCCGACACTGGTCGCCCTCCGTGACGAGTTGGCCGACGGGTCCCGGACGGCCCCTTGGTCTCTCACCGATGACTTGATTACTTATGACGGGCAGCTGTACATACCGCCATCATCCCCACTCCTGCAAGAACTTCTAGTGGCAGTGCATGAGGATGGCCACGAGGGGGTGCAGCGCACGCTGCATCGTATCCGCCGCGACTTTCACTTCCCCGACATGTGACGCACCGTCCAAGACTTCGTACGTGCCTGCGCCACATGCCAACGGAACAAATCAGAACACCTACACCCGGCGGGCCGGCTCCTACCGCTCCCTGTTCCGACAGCGGTTTGGGCAGACATTGGACTAGACTTCGTGGAGGCATTACCACGAGTTCGGGGGAAGTCAGTCATACTCACTGTGGTGGATCGTTTCAGCAAGTATTGTCATTTCATCCCACTGTCACACCCCTACTCAGCAGAGTCCGTGGCACAAGCCTTCTTCAACGACATCGTCCGCCTACATGGGATGCCACAGTCCATAGTATCAGATCGAGACCCCGTATTCACATCAACATTTTGGAGGGAGTTGATGCGCCTGATGGGCACCAAGCTGCATATGACGTCGGCTTTTCACCCACAATCCGACGGACAAACGGAGGCCGCTAACCGTGTTATTGCTATGTACCTTCGTTGCTTTACAGGTGATCGTCCCCGACAATGGCTCCGATGGCTACCATGGGCCGAGTACATATACAATACGGCCTACCAGTCATCCCTCCATGACACACCCTTTCGGGTGGTCTATGGGCGGGATCCACCGTCCATCAGGACCTACGAGCCAGGAGATACTCGTGTGGCCGTCGTAGCCAAAACGATGGACGAACGGAACGAATTCTTGGCTGATGTGCGGTTCAGATTGGAGCAGGCACAAGCTGTTCAGAAAATACACTATGACAAGCACCACCGCGAAGTCTCCTACAAGGTGGGCGACTGGGTTCTACTCCGACTTCGCCACCGACCTGTCGCATCCCTGACGGCCGACCACCACAGCAAGCTTCAACCACGCTATTTCGGGCCATACCGCATCTCCGAGCTCATCAACGAGGTCGCTGTACGGCTGGAGCTCCCCCCTCGCGCCAAGCTCCATGACGTTTTTCATGTGGGCCTATTGAAGAAGTGGGTAGGCGACCCTCCAGCAGCACCACCAGCACTGCCCAACATTCATCATGGCGCAGTGGAACCAGAACCAGAACAAGTGGTGCGAGCCCGGCTGGCCAGGGGAGTTCGTCAAGTACTGGTCCATTGGAAGGGCCAAACGGCGGCATCAGCAACATGGGAGGATTTGGACAGCTTCCGTGACAAGTTCCCCGACTTTCAGCTCGAGGACGAGCTGAGCTTGGAGGGGGGAGAGATGTCATGTGGGGCCGCACATACACCCGGCGTCGGCGGGCCCGCGACTTGCGCACGGCGGCCGAACAGGCAGGCCGCGCGCAAGAAGAAGGGGGCCGGCGCCAGGAGGTTTGAATAAATCAAACTAAGTTAGAGATAAGCTTAATTAGTTGAGATTAGTTATTTGGTTGCTAGAGATAAGATTGATTAGCTGTTAAGAGATAAGATTAGTTAATTGGTTGCTATAATGTAGGGGATTAGCCCGCATGGGAGTCTTTTGGTGGCTATATAAGCCATAGTCAGGGTCAGATGTAATCAAGCAATTTCAGTATCAATCTATCTACTTCTATTCTCCAATTAAGCCTACGGCAGAGGGGTATAACCTCGCCGGAGAAGACGGACCAAGACTACAAGCTACGTAGTCGAGGGCCGGCCACTCTGGGATCCGACGCCCTTGACAACCTGGTACTTAAAGAGTCCATTTTTGAAACATGAAGGCTGACCACAGATTGGTAGTACCGTAGTAGTCTAGTAGACTAATAGGAGATACATACATGTCAGGATTAGCATCGATCTTCCTGAAAAACCCATCCATTGGATAAACTGAACCGATGAGCCTTTCAACTACAACATCAGTATCAACATTGAAATATGGAGCATAAGATGCAACATTGAAGTATCCTTTCCAGTTCGTTTTAGTTTCTACATCTCCATCTGCAAAAGTAAATAGACACTTTAACTGCAATACATGTAAAATGATCATCAATGTCTTGACATCTAAGATCCAATATAGAGTACAGTAAAACTGTTGCACAAACTGAAACAAAATATTTCCAGGGATTGAAGTTGAGTGTATTAATAGCAAAAAGCGAGTGCAGTTCTTGCTCAGTTGGAAATGACTAGAATATCACCATCATGATTTTTTAAGATCTAAACACTTTGTTTGGTACACACAAGGCTATCAAACAGATAACTCAAGCAAAGGGTGGCCTGAGGCTCTTAGTATTTACAACATAAAAGATCACATGCAAAATCCATTTCTATGGAGCTACAAGCATTAAATCAACAAAATAGTTGCAGGCAGTGAGTTTTACTACTCTTACATGTTTTTTGCAAATGGGATGTTTTTAAAAGCAGGACTGGGTTAATTCTTTACTGTCATGTTTGGATGGAAATCTAATTGATGCACGAGGCCTTCGCCTTCAAATGTCCTTAAACAACATTAAGGAAAACCATGGGGTTACAATGCACTTCAATCAAAATTTCTGGCATAGAACTATAGAAGTCTAGATACTCTAGAAGATAGTGATAGTGTCATTACTCAGCTAAGCAGACCAAAAGTATTTCTTCCAAAGTTGATATATGCTCTTGAACCCATCATTTCCATTTAAAATCAAGACAGTAAGACCTATACTGTTATACACTTGGGACTTGGCATAAAAAATAATCCCGTAAACAAGTAAAAATGCTACAAATCTACCCACTAGCATAAAAACATTCCCACTAATCTGGTATGTGAGTATCCAGAGTTGGATTCAGCAGAATACTTCGAAGAATTTGATATGAAATATGTAACAAAGCGGCCTGTTACCTGGAGGGGTTCCTGGAGGCTGATACCCTCCTCCTCCTCCATTAGCACCACGGGCAGGCGGAAACTGTTGCAAACGCGAAGTGCCAACTGCATCCCCAATCGAAGTATAATCAGCGACCACTAAAATGGCACTAACCTGAAACCCTGAAACACGCAATCGAGACAGAGGCGGAGAGCAGGGTTGCTACCTTCGGCGGCGGCGGGAGCGGGATTCCTCTCGTCGGGAGTCACGGCCTACATAAAACCATCACCCAATCACTCCCACATAACACAGCACCAAACACGAGCGGATAGGAGACACGCGAAGCGGGTAGGAGAGGAGGGGGATCGGTACGGGGACGGAGCCGAGGAGGTGGCTGGTGGGGAGGTTGGCGTAGCCCTCGTCCATGGCCGCTTCCGGGGTGGTCGTGGCGTCGCGCTGTCAGCAGTTGCGCATCCCTGCGCCGCGCCGGAGCCGGGAAGAGGTCGGAGGATTTGGATTAGAGTGGGGAAAGGGGGGACTCGGCCGTCGGGAAGGAGGTCGTCGTCGTCGTACGTCAGGGCATTGAAAGGGAGGAGGTGTCACGAGGCTGGTGACCGGTGTGAAATACTGTATGATATTCTATTAAATAAATTTAAATTATTTAATGTTTATAGATTTAGATTAACAAATATATTATTTTTCATAAATATTAAATAAATATTCATTTTAAATATTAAACTATCAAATATTTCGGTACAAGGTCAGTGGAAGACCGTTAGTCATGGTGTAAAAATTATTATAAATTAAAAAAGGAACGAATAAATATAACTTATATATATAACATGATGAGTAATTAATGTAATAGTTGAGAATTTATAAAATCTAGTGCTTTTCTGCGCGAAAATAGTCGTGACTACGAATGCAATGTATATGACAAAACGAATCTATATAGATGAAACCCACAATATTAAACTATAATTATTTTTCATCCCATAATAGTTGTAGTAAAATAAGATATTAAAAGTAAGAGAGAATGAAAGAAAAAATATTATAAATGTTATTTTATTTTTTATAAGTAGTCTATAAGATTATGACGATCTTTTACTACTTCTACAATATTTCAGTTAGTTGATATGGATATTTAAATGCTTATGTACTTTAAGAATATAAGATGAACGGTGAATCGCTCGTGTTACCTCGAGATTCGCGTCAAAAACAAGCGCGACTCCACCAGTCCACCGTATCCCAACAACCTCTCTCTCCTCATTTTTCGTCCCCGCATCCGCACCTCGCCCTCGCCATGCCGTCGCTCGCCACGGCCGCGGCCGCGGCCGCGGGAGCACCTCTCCGCCATGGCCAGTGCGCGCTACGTAGCCAGACTGCGCACACCTGCTCCGTACCCTCCCCCGCTCTCGCCAGCTACACGCGTCTCGCCGCCCTCTCCTGCGCCCCGCTGCTCGTCCACAGGGCGAGGCCTTCTCTGGCGGCGCCAAGGGCGGCGAGCCCCGACGCCGCCACGGGAGCGCGGTCGCCTACCTCCGGCGGACAGATGCTGGTGTGGATCTGGCTCCTCTCTCGATGACGCTGCCTCTGCCTGTCCTTGTTTATTCGCTCGTACGTGCGCGCTCAGCTCAGATGACCTCGTGCGGTCTGGTGTTTTTGTTTCGCAGGTGTTTGTGCCGCCTCACCCGCTGATAAAGCACTGGGTCTCCGTCCTGCGCAACGAGCAGACACCCTGCTCCATCTTCAGTGAGTGTACTTATGAATGTCCTACGAGTTGATACTTGATAGTAGTAATGGGAAATGCGGAACTAGAAACAATTTGTTACAAATTAGTAGTTGATGAAGCAAAGCCATGGCTAGTGCGTTGGTACTTCCGTACTTGTTAGTGCTGAAGTGATATTGATATAAAAATGTGTTTACACAGCTATAAAATTGGCTAATTGTTGTGACAAGCTTATGATAAGACAACGCGGATCAATTTTTTGTGGTAGGAGTGCCATGGCGGAGCTTGGTCGGTTGCTCATATACGAAGTCTCCAGAGATTGGCTGGTGAGTGGAAAATTTACGAGTCAGCATTATCCATTATTTTTTCTTGGAGATCGGTGCCCGTGAAGCTTATGACAGTGAATGCATAAATATCTTAGTTCTTATTCACTCGTAAACCTTCCACTTTGACATCATTTTAGCATGTCCTAGTATTTTTCCATGTACACATCTTTCAAGTATGAACAATACATTGCTCTGTAGAAAAAGGGTAAATATTCGTCTCGTATAGTGATGATTACCTTTGTCAATCAATAGAAACTTCATTGTTGAGAGAATGGTGCCATGCTAAATTGCTCTAAGCTTTTGCAGCCTACGATCACAGGAGAGATCCAAACACCTGTAGCTGTTTCAAGTGTTGAATTTATTGACCCTAGAGAGCCCATCATGGTTAGTATAATTCTTAATGCTAGATAGTGTATATGACATTTAGATTTTCGACAAATATATTTAGTCTTTCCATTAGCGTGTCTAACAGGTGGTTCCGATACTAAGAGCTGGTCTTGCTCTGGCTGAACATGCTTCATCGATTCTTCCAGCCACCAAGACTTATCACCTTGGTAAGTTGATTATGCAATGTTTAGTGGATTGGAATCAAATGTTATTCTTCTCTGAAAAGTTGATTAACTTTTATACTCACATAGGCGTTACATAATCTGCATGGCTGACATTCCTGCAATCCAACTCAATTTGTTTGTTTCCCTAAGTACCGATCATGGATATGCCTGCATGGATGGGGTAATAAACATAACATTGAAATATGCAGAATACATCCTAGATATTTGCTGCTACATCACCAACTCACATTTATTCTGCTTTCCATTGATTTGTTTTTGAAAAAAGTAGTTCTTCTATCCTCATGTAGCAGCTAGAATAAAAAAAGTTAACTGAAGTTACTTAAATGCATTGTAAATCCAATATTGCAGTAGTTCTTTGTCATTTACTTATCCAAACTAACATTCATCTTGAAAATCATGCACGATCATTCTTAACTTTTTCATTGAACTTGAAGGCCTGCGTAGGGACGAAGAAACACTTCAACCTTCGATATATCTCAACAAGTACGTATGAAAGTTCCTTCTCTTCTTGCAGATATCTACGTTTCATACTGCTTTTGCAATTTGTCATCCAATATTTTAGAACACAAAAGTGTATTTGCTTGATAACCAGACTCTAGTCCCTATTGGATTACTTCAATAAATATTTGTCTTGGCATTGCAATACAATCTGTATCAATATGCAGGTAGATTTCCTGCTGTACTGCATAGCAGGACATGCGAATATCACAAAGAAAGGTCTCATTGCTCTTTAGTCCTGTAAAATTATGGGAGGCAAAAGCTAGCCTATATTGGGAATAAGTACTGGTGATTTTTAACAGCAAGACTAATGGTTTACTGCCAGCTGTTTTGCTTTTTTCTAATTGTTGGGAAATAATTTAAATGCCTAGTCTAATCGAAGTTTTCTCATAACCTTTTGTTCTTTTTCCCTCTTATTTAATGCAGTTTGCCAGAAAAAATTCCAGAGGGGACTCGCGTGCTAGTTGTTGATCCAATGCTGGCCACCGGTAATCTTCAGCTCTTCCTAAACGATTTCTGTGCTTTTTAAGGTTCTTCATTTGCAATTTGCAAGCTTTGTATATACAAGAGGAATAAATAACTTTAATACGCAATGCAATATCAAGACCTGACCAGGCGATAAATGGATTTATCATTCTACTCTATATTCGTGCGCTAGCAGTGTCACCAAGTAACTGAATGTTAGTCCTCTCAATGAAAAAGAAAACAAGGTAAGTTCTTCCTGGGCAGTGCTAAGCTGCCAGTTTCACCTAAGGAATGTGACATTAGAGTCGATGTGTTGCCTGAGAAGTGAGAATATGAAGCTCTCCATTTCAGTTAGGAAAGAATATTATCTCCTTTAAAGCTGAGTGAAAAATGATGCCGCTTCATTTCAGTTCTTTCATCCATTGGATTGACTATCCAACGTTTGACAGACATAGCGCTCAAATCATGGAGTCCGTGTGCTAACCTCATCCATAGACTTTTTAAGATAACTTGTTTTACTAGTACTAAACAGAACGCCGTCAACTGGTTTACACTTGAGATATGAATTGGTAATTCTTTCATAATATATATGATGGTAAGACATAATATTTGCTCCGTTTTTTTTCCCACGAACAAACTCCTTTCACCACAAACTTTTCAACTTCAAACATGAAACAATTGTCTGCAATCTTACAGCGTTGTTTAACTTGTGAAGATGGTGTGTTCATGTTTTTAACCTATTCCTTCAGGTGGGACGATTGTTGCTGCTATTGACTTGTTAGTTGATCGTGGAGTTACAAGCAATCATATTAAAGTCGTAAGTTCATGAACTTCCTGTTTTTGGCTGTTAATTGTTCATGCTGTGAACTTAACACTTTCTGTATTTCTGATGCAGGTATCAGCTGTTGCAGCGCCTCCTGCACTTCAAAAGCTCAGCAACAAGTTCCCTGGGTAATAATAGTAAACCATATTTGTGCGCAAAACAAGTTCCTCCTGTTTACTGAACGGCATTAACCCTTTTCTTTGCTCTAGGCTCCATGTGTACACGGGAACGATTGATTCTGAAGTGGATGAGAGGGGGTACTATTATTATGAATTTATAGTTCTCTGTTTATCCTTCGAAATATCAGTTGCACACTTGCACCTGTGACGGCTTGTTTGATAGTCCACATTCCCAGCCCATCCACGAGAATTGGGCCAGGAATGTGAGCTACCAAACAGATCCTTACCGTCTTTCAAAGGATTAATAACTTGCATCTCTCATTTTGTTTCAAAGGATTAATAACTTGCATCTCTCATTTTGTTTCAAAGGATTAATAACTTGCATCTCTCATTTTGTTCCCCACAGGTTTATAGTCCCAGGGTTAGGAGACGCCGGCGATAGAAGCTTCGCCACATGATTGTACTAAATTTGCTACTAAAATTTGTCCTGGCGGCTGTTCTACCTCTACCACAGAGATTGGTGTAAGCTGAAGTTTCCGAGGATTCCGGTGCTTGGAACATGGGAGTCAAGATCACGTCGTTCTGTTGTTTACACCTGTAGATCACCTTCATTCGAGATTTTTGTTTCTTTTTTCTCCGTATTGTACTTCAGAGTATTATTTTGTAATTATCCATTTAATAAGATCGTCGATTCATCACTGTGGGTGAATATAGGATTAGTTCATGTCAATCCGTGTGCTGGCGATGCTTATTCCAATATAAAGACCCCTTTGGAACCTATTGCCAACTTATAATTCATGTAGAAGTGAATTATGTCTCAAATATAATTTTTGATAGCTTAAGTATTAATTATAATCAGCAATATAATTAATAATCAGAATCAGTTATCTTCATGCTTATCAAATAATATGGATTATGTTACAATCCTGATTGTTTTAAGCTGTCATAAAGACCTAAAGCAATGTGCAAGTCAGTAGTGTTCTGTAAGTCTAAACATGTGGACATCATATTAATTGCAAGTCTAAACATGTGGACATCATATTAATTATTAATTGCGTCGAACAACTCATGGTTAATTATTCCAGAAGCAGATTGGCTGATTGACCATTAAATTTTGTGTTAGTACTTGAAACGCAGACTACCCAGAAATTTTGTGGCAAATTTATCTAGAATGGTTCAAACTGCTGATGAAGCATGAAACAAACATGTCAACAATATACACTGCCATGATGAGAATATTTGTTTACATCCTTTACATGCTGTTCTTGCTCCAATTCTTGGTTAGTGAGAAGTCCAAGTGAACACTTATTTGTGATCTGGAAGGTTGCATACCAGGTGTCGCATCATCTACAGAACCAGTCCAGGTCCACCTCCAGAACGAGCAAGTAATCGTAATGCAGAGCAACTGCGTGTCACCATTGTTCATACCTCGGTATCTCCCACAAATACAATTCACAAACAGCAGAGAAGTTTCAGCACTTTTTCTTACCACATGAACTTGCGTGAAGAAATCAAATAAGCTCCAGCTTTAACCAAACCGTGACATGCAATAGGCCATGGTGCGTAAAGCAGTTTCAGGTATACACAAACGTAAGGCACTTACATCTGGTAGACACAGGGGCCTTAAAGCTCGCTATAATTCCTCCAAACAGCTCGGAATTCCTCTCTGAATGTATTCAGACGTGCTTTCAGATTAGGTGTTCTAAAGCTAGCATGAAGCAGAGTTGCTGCAAATAAAAACAAAAAACAACTATAAGAGCATCCCAAAATGAATGTTTATCTTTGAAAGTTCATTCAGAACTCCAAATCATCCCTACCAAATAAAGCAATTAAAAGCGCCCATAGAACCATGAGGGGACTGCAGGAAGTCAACCAGAGTATGCAACTGACTGAAAATACAAAAGGGATTAACTTAGGTTTTTCCAAACTATTGTGTTCAAAATAGGAATCTACAGAGAAAATTTGCTGTGATGTACACCTGCAGAAAATAACAAGACAAATAGCAAGCGAGGTCGCCCACAAATATGAATTGATCTCTTTGAACTTGGTCGACCACGAAGAACAGGACTGTCAATGTAATTGAGAATAATATTGATAACACCATCTAGTGAACAACTAAAAATAAATAAAATAAAAAATCGCACGTTATTGGTGGCCTCATTTTGCAGCTAAATGTGGTGAAAATTGTCTGACAGTCCTTGTGACTTTCTCACTGAAAGTGACTGCAAAACTGTAGTATCAAACATGATCATTAGTTTATTAATCATCTCATGACGAAAGTGTAAGTAGAAACAAGAAAAGAAAATTCAACAAGTGTCAGTTTGTCATAAAAATATGTATGTATAAGCTTAAGGAATTTGCAAAGTTTATCATGATAGATATAAAGGAAAACAACATGCATGTGTATTACTCATCAATACTTTCAGTAGTAATGCTAGGATCATGCATCCTTAGCAACAATTTCAGGACAGTTAGGCATGACTTTGGTGTAAGTATGTTTATCTCAATAATGCACTACCTTCATTAACAGAGCAGAGGAGTGTTTTTTTACTTGTCTAAATGATACAGCTCTCTAGAGAACCAATATACAACTTACAAGGCAAAGACAAGGAAGGTATTAGTTAAGTATTTATGTACCTGTCATTAAGAAATGCAATGCTGATACCAGTCATAAAAGCTGCAAGTATAGCAATCGGCTTCCAAATGAAGCCCACCCCTACATTGAAGCATATAACAAAGGCAGTATGTCAAAATCAACCCAATCAGGATTCAGGAATAAGGGATAATATTCAAAGCTTATTTGCCTACCAAGGATGAACATGATCAAGATGAAGTAGTTTGTCCTGTAGCTGCAGACAAAATAAACAGGGAGAACTTCAGTACAGGTGGTACAATACAAACTGTATATCTTTCTAAGGAACCTGTATACCTTTCAAACACATTAATTGGCACATATCCTAATGCATCCTGCATCTTTCACAGATTTCATGGATTCAAACAAGAAATACCCAATATCTTCAGTGCAAGTAGAAACTAGAAAACAGAATAAAACCTAGGTTAAAAACTAAGACTTAACAAATCCTAAGCTCTAACATCAGAATACATAATTTCCATGTGTGCATGGTCACATAGCCTGCCTTGTTAATGTATCCCACCTAGGTAGCCGGTTGCCTAAGTCCACCTAATCGCCAATTAGGAGCCAGGCGATGATCTGCCATGCAACTAGTGCCTACTGACTTGGTGAACACTTCCTCTAAGCCCCTTTTACACCACTCATATATATTCTGAAGGCAGAACCAATAGTTGATGATAGACTGGGAGTGGGGGAGCTGAAACTGTCAACATCATTTCGAGTTTCCGAGTTCTGACCAATACAACTCCAACATACATATGTCAGAAACATGCATAGCCTGCTCAAGTGAAAACAAAGGGTCGCCTGCCTAGCTATCTATATCACCATACTATGAATTCATCAGAGCTTTCAAAATAAATAGCTAACAGCCTAATACCATAATGCACTAGCCTCTTATGTGATTCCTTCAATCACCACTGATCTTGTTGAACATAGCACGATGGTGTATTCGCTTATATGGCTACATTAGCCGAATTTTACACCACCATTCCTTTGGAGCTGTCAAAACACGAGTCTCGATAAGCACGCATCTACCCTATTTCACTCGCTTGAAAAAGCAAACGCCTGATCCATTACTAACTCACTGACAACAACAAAAAAAATCCACGTTCAACTAAGCAAAACCTCCGGCGCACAAGTACGCTCGGATTTGAGGCTAAACTATGCATAGAAACCCAAGTTCCCGGCAAATCGTGAGTGCTACACGGGGCGTAGTGAGGTCTACCAAGGGGTTAGTGGCGTATTGGGGGAGCGGGACGGAGATCGTACTAGTATAGGTTGCACTTGAGGCGGCTGGTCCACTTGGAGTAGGAGCGGGGGGCGGTGAATCGGGAGAAGAACTCCGGCACGGGGCGCGGCGGCGCGGACCAGTCCACCTCCCGCAGCGCGTCCACCAGGTCCTCCGCCGTCACCGCACTCCAGTCCATCGCCTGCGATCCCCCTTCGAAGACCCCGAACCCTAGCTCAGCGAGAGGGAGGGCGAGCCACGAGCGGACGAACGAACAGCGAGACGGGTGTGGCTCGGTCGTGCGAGAGAGCGAGAGCTTTCTCTTCTCCTTTCTCCCTGCGGTTTGGGGCGATTTGGGGAGATTCTGGACGCCGTGGAGCTTCCAGGAGAGGAGTCTGGAAGCGTTTTCGGAAAAAATTGATAATTCGTGCTCTTAAAATATATATTTTGATTATGATATTATTTTTGAAGTTAAGTAATATCAATTGAGTACGATGAGTTAATGAAAATTAGTTGATAAAAATACAAAGCTATTTTTTGAAAATGGAAAATCTTCTTCGATTTTCTTGTGCTTCTCCTTCGCTTGTTTTTAGTTGACTTGCTTGTTCGTCGGGGGTGCAACATTTTTTTTAAAATGATATATTTTTAAAGCTCATTCTAAATCTAGTACATGTTTTTAAAAAAATTGTAAAATTAACCTTCCATCCACCAATAACATGTTGATCTAAATTTTAGGCTCTGAGTTGATTGGAACCACCTGATCAACCCGATCAACTTGATCAACCTAAATCAGCCAATGAAGTATCAATTTAGAGCCTAAAACTCTAGATAGTAGTTTCGTCAATCGATAGTATGTTAGTGGTATTTTGGTACAAGTTTAGGAATGTATATACATATTATAGTCCTAGGCTTGACCTTTTGGTACAAGCCTAGGAATGCACATCATAATTCTAAACTCAGCCTTTTGGTACAAGTTTAGAAATGCATGTACATATCATAGTCCTAGGCTCGACCTTTTGGTACAAGCCTAGGAATGCATATCATAATTTTAAACTCGACCTTTTGGTACAAGTTTAGAAATGCATGTACATATCATAGTTCTAGGCTCGGCCTTTTGGTTTAAATTTTTTAAAAAGATTTGAAATTTGTTCGAAAAAGTATATCATTTTAAAAAAAAACTCGCCGGTGCGCGTGGCGGAATTGTTGCGGAGGGGTTTGCCTGTTAGGCTGTGGGCTTGGTAAAGACGAACTATTGACGGGCCCGTGAAGAGGATGTTGGGCTGGTTGGCAAGGTTGAGGCCCATATACTACGAGACACACACGACGCCCGCGCTTTCGCTCTTACGCACCGGACAAAAACTCGGTGCACCGACTTCTACATTTTGAAATATATAGTTTATGATGATCCTACGTAAAATTGAGGGTTAATTTTTTCGATGCCGTTGTTGAAAATTATAATGATAAGTAAGTAGTTTTTTTTAAAAAAATTAGAGAATAAAATTTAAGAACTCTCTTAGAGATTCTGCAATAGCCTCTTTACCAAAAAAAAGAGTAAACCATTGGGATAATTTTTTCTGTGTCATTACAATTTTCACGGTTTAGCAATATGTTATCGTTGTGTCACTGACAAATGGTGCCATTACAGTCACTGACAATGACATGTATAAGTAATTCTTAAAACTTATAATGCTATGTGAGTAATTTTAAACCATTTGATAGATTTTGTCATGTTTAGGGCTCCATTTGAAAAAAAAAAGATTATGAACAAAAGAAACACATGCATACCAAAGTCAAACTGGTGTGGATTGGACTTTCATAGCCCTATAAATACAGGGCCTTTGATTCGTTGTGGTATTTAGTAATTAGTAGGTAGTTTTATTCAAAATCTAGTGGCTGAGCAACATATCGAATATCATAATCCGCAAAAGCAAGTCTGAAGAGGATCATGTGCTGTAGTGTAAATGAGATTTTGGTTGTGAAAATCCGATTTTTAAAATCCAATTGGTTCTAATTATACTTTTTAGGACCAAAATCCAAAAGCAGGATAAAAAAACACACAGATGCTCTGAGTTATATTTGGACCAACATAGGCTATAGGACAGTCCATTTAGCATTGATCAGCTAAACACCAAAATAGGAAAAAGGCATTTTTCCCCTATCAAGCTCTCCTAGATCCCAACATTTTATGATATCATGCATACTATAGTTCACCATCTTAGTGCAAAGACAGTGTCTGTTGTTTTGTGAGACATGGGAAGAAGCCATTTGTGTTTTTTTGGATGTGAGTGGCCATACTTTTTCCATATGTGTTTGTAAATATGTTTGGCCACTTTAAGCAAGCTACGTTTCATCGGTTCATTGCTATATTTTGTCATAACAATTTAGTCTTAGGGACGTATAACATATTAACATCTGGAGTTAGAGACGGATTTAGGATCTGTTTGATTGATAATCACAATTTATCACGCAACAAGTGTGGCGGCATAAAAAAAATTCTAGACATGATGTCTGACATGACAAAATAAAACACCATTTAGAAAACTATGAGTTGAGACCGGCCTAACAATACCAAACATCTAAAATCCTAAATACATTATTTAACAAGAGCGAGCTGTGGCTGGACTCCTGTGCTTCTTTGGATGAGGAAATTTAAACAAATTTGACTTCAGAGACCGTGCGCCTACTCTACGGGCCTATGGCATATGCCTGGCTATCTGCACCTGGCTTCTGAGCCCTGCGACTCGTGCAGTGCAGTCCTGCGACCTTGCTGCCGCTGACATGTGTTTCCACGCGAGCGAAGTCCGGCGACTTCTGTGATCTGTCGCGCCTTACCGAGAGGAGCCAAACGTCTCCGCCGCTCCAAGTGGATCTCGTCGCCGCCGCCCGCCGGTGTCAGGCATCATCACCTCTCTCGTCGGCTGGCGCAGCACCGCGGCAGATTCCCCGCAAACTCACCAGAACGCTCGTCGCGTACTCCGGTGCGCATCGCCGCAACCTACAATTACGGAGCATCTTCAAAAGCCTCTTTATTTTTGATTCTCTATTTATTCATTTAGTCAACTCTCTAAAAAGATTCATCTTTAAATTTACTATACTCTCCAACAGACTCTCTATTTTCAACTCTCTAAAAAATTACTCCTCACTTTTAAAATTCCAAAATATTTTGAAAGATTTGATTTATTTTTGAAATCCCAATTTCTAACCTTGGAAAATCCCGAAGTTATAAATTTTCATTTTTTTTTATTTTTTTCTCTTCTTTTGAAAGATTTAATTTCTTTTCAAAATCTTAAATTCTAATTTTATAAATCTCAAAATATTTTTAAATATTTTACTTAATTTTGAAATCCCCAATTACAAAATTATAAAAATTTCATATTTAATTTTTTTTTTCAAAAACATTTTTTTCTTTTTTCTTTTCTTTTCTCATTCCTCAGCTTTCTTTCTTTTCTTTGTTTGCTTTTCTGTTGCTGCTCGTGGAGTGGAGGCAGGGCGCCGTACAAGGTAAGGATAGCCGGACAAGGCAGGGCCACTTAGAGCATCTCCAAAAAAACTATCTATTTTTAACTCTCCAATTTGACTATTTAGCCAACTCTCCAAAATGATTCCTCTTTATATCTGTTGCACACTCCAACAGACTCTCTATTTTCTACTCTCTAAAAAATGACTACTCACTTTTAAAATCCCAAAAGATTTTGAATTTTTTTTAAATTCCAATTTCTAACCTTATAAATCTCTGAATTATAAAATTTTCAAATTTTAGAAAAAATTAAAAATATACTTTTTTCTCTTCTTTTTATTTTTATTTCTCTTCATTTTCTTTTTTTCTTTTCTCTCTTCTTTTCTTTTTTTCCTTTCTTTCTTTCTTTATTTGGTTTTCTTCCATGGCGCGTTCTGGTTGTCCTTGGTCCTGTGCCTGCGCGTGGGGGCCACCGGAAGTAGCCAGCCAAATTGGCTGGCCATATTTGGCCAGCCGAAAGTTTAATTTGGCCAGTCGGATAGCTTGGCCATTCGGTTGGCCACTCTTTTGGAGTGTATTTTTTTGCTTGAATAGCTAAAATTTGACTTAGAAAGCCAAATAATCAATCTTTTGGAGATGCTCTTAGATGGCTTAGCCATCTGGTTGGAGAGTTTTTTGGAGTTCATTTTTTTATTAAATTTGTCAAAATTTAACTTGGAGAATGGTTTGGGTAGTCTTTTGGAGATGCTCTAATATTTCTACTTTATCCTTTTCTCTATCTGTTTTTATTATACTAGTAAAAATTCACTGTATTTTACATATGTCACTCTATTTCACTGAAATATATAGATCTCTCGGTCATATATTAGTAAGAAAATCAGTAATAACAAATATTAAACCGAGTTAATTTTTAGTGACATATACGAAATTTTATCTTCTATAGAACTATTTCTATGAGTCTTTGATAATTTTTATATACTTAATTAGTGTGCATTTTTATTTATGTGTTATTTGTACCTATAATTTATGAGTTTATATATACACAGGTATATAAGTATAATAAATATTAATAATTAGTATTTTTTAGTACCTATAATTAATAATTAGTATTGAAGACCGTAAGTCAAAAAAGTCAAGAAATATGGAACCGAAGAAAGTATAATTTGAAGCTCTCTAAACAATTTACATTTTACTTCATATTAAAAAAAGCTTGTCGTTCGCACCTTCTCCAGATTACTCGATTGATTCTGAAAATTCGAATATTTTCAAACATTTTTATTTTCTTACTAACTAGATACTAATTAGTTGATTTTCACGTCGAGTTTGTTTAGAAAATATTATGGTAGCTACAACTAATTTTAGATTCTAAAGCTTCTAAATTTTATTTCGTGAAACTTAAGGCTCTTTGGATTGAAGAAATTTTGTATTTTTAAAGTATTCAAATATTTCGGAAATTGTCCTATTTAGGTTGTTTCGAACATAGGATTCGAGATTCAAAAATTCATATGGATTACTTTCCTCCCCCATTCCATAAGAATTTTGAACACGATCTCAAGCCTCATTTTATTTTTCTTTTGAAAAGTCTAATGTATTTTCTCTCTCCGTATCTATTCTCTTACCACATATTCTTATAGTTATTTCCCATAATCCATCCAAAACACTTCATTTCAAAAATCTCATGTTTTAGATTCTTGTAGTTAGGGTTGGCAAGAAAACTTGTTACTCGTTAGCTTGCTCAACTCGTGACTAGCTCGGCTCGGCTCGTTTTATTTTCCTAATGAACTGAGCTAGTGTTTTAGCTCATTAGTATAACAAGCTCGAGCTGCTCGTGAGCCAACTCACGAGCTTAACGAGTTAGACTAAACAATCAAAATGTCGTGGTCCATACAAATATAGAACATATCTAAAAACAATCAATAGTCAACCTTTCCTAAAACTTAGCCCCCAAATTCCCCAATACCACAACCAAGCCTAGCAGCTGCATGCCCGCACCGCCCTCTCCAATCCAGCAGGCGCCACTTGCCCAAGCGGCTAGATGCACATCCCAATGCCCCCGCACAGGTGGCAGCCCGGCCCTGGCCGCACATGACTCATCCTCACGCCTCCTAAATCCACCCCGCACTCTCCAATCTAGTAAGCGCATGGCGACGAGTTGACGATGGTGCCCCTCGCACGAGCGGCTAGATGCACCACCCGACACCCACACGCGTGGCACCCCTACAAGTTTGGTAGGCTTGCCCTAATTTCTATCGTTGGCCACTGTTGAGGGCTCACTTCGATTCACCTACTGTTGCCATCAACGAGGACCAATGTGATGTACTGAAGAGCCTTCAGTTCGTATTGAAGTTAGCTCTCGAGCTAAATAAGCTAGCTCGTGAGCTGAACCGAACCGAGTAGAGATTTTAGCTCGTTATGTTAACGGACTGAGTCAAGCTAGCTCGTTAACATAACGAGCTATAACGACTCGAGCTGCTCGTTACTTAATTCTAGTTATAGTATTCATCCGTACATAGTATTCTAATACTAAATAAGTCTTTAACATTAACAGTTATATAATCTTTAACTTAGAAATAAAAAATCTATAACCTAGAAATGAAAAAGTATTTTAAAACTTATATCCCCCACGAACCCAAATGTAACAAACACTAGCAAGCTGGCGCTTGCGGTGGCAACGGGCGTATAGGATCCACAGGGCCGAGGGCTTCATAAGAGTTTTGCGCCCTGAGTTTTCGGTCACGGGAACCACTTCAAACCCCCCGTCTGCTCCATCCCCTCCTCGCGGCTGCGGCGACAAGGCGGCCAGGGTTGGGAGAGAGAGACATATACGACAGGTAGGAGGGGGGAGCAGGGGGTGAGGCCAGGAAGCGTCGTCGCCATGGCGACCGCCGATCCGTCCCGGGGCTTCATGAAGGACGTGAAGCGCATCATCATCAAGGTGATCTTGCTGGCAGCCGGGCCGCCGCCGCCGCATCGAGATAGATCTAGGCGATTCATGAGCGTTGTGCTGCGGCGCTGTTTGCATTGTGTTTGTGTGTGCTCCTTTTCCGCATTCGTGAGATTGCTTCCGGATCGAATCGCCGATGTGTTTTTTCAGTTAAATCTTGAAGACTCGAGAGATGTTTGATTTGGGGTTCTCGTCGTTATTTTAATGTTTTAGTCTTAGATTAGGAAGAGCGTTGCGGCGCTGTTTGCATTGTGTTTGTGTGTGCTCCTTTTCCGCATTCGTGAGATTGCTTCCGGATCGAATCGCCGATGTGTTTTTCAGTTAAATCTTGAAGACTCGAGAGATGTTTGATTTGGGGTTCTCGTCGTTATTTTAATGTTTTAGTCTTAGATTAGGAAGAGCGTTGCGGCGCTGTTTGCATTGTGTTTGTGTGTGCTCCTTTTCCGCATTCGTGAGATTGCTTCCGGATCGAATCGCCGATGTGTTTTTCAGTTAAATCTTGAAGACTCGAGAGATGTTTGATTTGGGGTTCTCGTCGTTATTTTAATGTTTTAGTCTTAGATTAGGAAGAGCGGTGAAGGCGAAGGCGGCGCCAGCGGCGGCGGGGTTTTGCTTGAGGTTTTGTGTTTTTACGTGATGTGACCGGTTGCGGTTGATGTCTAACTTGCCATCTTTGGGGTACGCATCACCATGGCAAAGCTGGTGGCTACTTTGCTGCGGGCAGCGATTTCCGTTTTATGAGAGAAAACATATCCGAAACAGAATAATTGTTCGGCAAAATCCATCACATGCGAGCGTTCTAAAGAGTTCATGAGTGCATTTCACCTGTGACCCATCTTTTGTCCAGATACCAAATGTTTTTTCATTTTTCCTTTTTTATATAAAATATGTGGAGTTGGAGGAATAATTTCTGTATTGAAAGGGTGGAGGGTGAGATGGGAATATGATACCTTTTGAGACTAGACTTTCAAAAAAGTCTAGCATTTCTGTGCAACCTCATTCCAATTCTGGTTACTGTTTCAGGGACATAATTTTTATCTATGTGCGGCTAATTCCCTTTTTGCACGACAGGTGGGCACTGCAGTTGTCTCTAGACAAGATGGGAGATTGGCTTTGGGTAGGGTTGGAGCTCTCTGCGAGCAGGTAACAAACCCAGTTTCTGAGCATGGAACTGTTCTACAATGGATGTGTAGTGTTCAATATGTTGATAGGTGCCTAACCAGAGAACCGTGGCAATGTAGGTGAAGGAACTGAATTCTCTAGGATATGAGGTGATTATGGTCACATCAGGTGCGGTTGGAGTGGGGCGACAACGACTCAGGTACAGGAAGCTTGTCAACAGCAGCTTTGCTGATCTGCAAAAGCCACAGGTGGAGCTGGATGGAAAAGCTTGCGCTTCCGTTGGACAGAGTGGACTGATGGCTCTTTATGATATGCTGTTTACCCAAGTGTGTTTATTATCCCGACATTTAACTTCACCAAAAGTAAATAGCTTACATTGTGTATCTGTTGTAACCACAAACTTCTTGCACTGCAGCTGGATGTGTCATCATCACAACTTCTTGTGACAGACAGTGATTTTGAGAATTCAAAGTTCCGGGAGCGACTCAGTGAAACTGTCGAGTCATTGCTAGATCTTAAAGTTGTACCAATATTTAATGAAAATGATGCCATCAGTACTAGAAAGGCTCCATATGAGGTGTGTTTTATACCATACGTCACATAAAAAATATTGAAGTTCAGTTTTTTGTATTGGGCTGCTATGTAGCCATGTATTGTTGTAATGCGTGTATATGTACGACCTTATCAGTGTATATGCAAACAATCATGACCATCTACTCATTATAACCAATAATTCTTTTGCAGGATTCATCTGGCATATTCTGGGATAATGATAGTTTAGCAGGTCTATTGGCTTTGGAACTGAAAGCTGATCTCCTTATTCTACTCAGTGACGTGGATGGCCTGTATAGCGGTCCACCAAGCGAACCTTCATCAAAGATCATACACACATACATCAAAGAAAAGCATCATTATGAGATCACTTTCGGAGACAAGTCTCGTGTAGGTAGAGGAGGCATGACAGCTAAAGTGAAGGCTGCTGTCTTGGCTTCAAATAGTGGCACTCCTGTGGTTATTACAAGGTAAACAATCTATTGTCTAGAGCATTATAGATGTGACTGCTTAGCATCTATCAGATACACTTCACTACTATATCATCCAATTTCCTGTCATATGCAGCTAGCAATCTGTAGTCCTGTACCATCTGCAGGTGGTAATTCTGGTTGGATAGTCACTGCGAAATTTTATTGCATTCTCTTACCAATAATGTCAAGATTATTAAGGCCCATGATACTCCCAATCCTAACAACCCAACTTGCTTCAGTTAGTTTAAACTCTGTTTTTGACAACATCTGGAATGGTATGCAGTCCAGTGTTTGATTGTTAGCTTGCTGACATTAATGGATGAACTGTTGTGATTGTAACACACTAGTTTTACCCTTCAAAAATTTATTTGCTATTGAGACTTGATATGATTTTGCATGTTGTGGTCAAGCTTTGCTTATGAGGGTTCAATGCATCTATATCATACTGAATAATAAGCTTGTTGTATCTGATCTAAATATCTAATCAATCACCTAGACGTAACCAGGTTCATATGTTGCAAGCTATTTTTACTTTCCCAGCAAATTGAAAAGTACTTTAATTCTTTTTCTATCCTTGAAGTGGATTTGAAAATCAGAGCATCCTTAAAGTTCTTCAAGGAGCGAAAATTGGTACTCTCTTTCACAAGAATGCCAGTTTGTGGGAACCATCAAAGGATGTTAGCGCCCGCGAGATGGCTGTTGCTGCTAGAGATTGTTCAAGGCGTCTACAGGTATATTTATTTCTCAAATCATACTTCACAAATGTTATGCTTGCTAGAAGTTGCACACTGTTTTTTATGTTTTATCCCACTTCTTTTTCTCCTTGATTTTAATTCAACATATTTTTGGCATTTGAAACAGAATTTATCATCAGAGGAACGCAAGAAGATATTGTTAGATGTTGCAGATGCTTTGGAGGCAAATGAGGATTTAATTAGATCTGAGAATGAAGCAGATGTAGCTGCGGCGCAAGATGCTGGATATGAGAAGCCTTTGGTTGCTAGATTGACTATAAAATCAGGAAAGGTAGGCCACACATTTTGCTTGCCCACTAAAGTCTAAACTGATTTATTGGATATTTACACTTTTTGTTTCTTTTGTATACCTTTTCCTTGTATAACTCATATTATATTTCATCATTTTGCAGATAGCAAGCCTTGCAAAATCTATTCGCACCCTTGCAAATATGGAAGACCCTATTAATCAAATACTTAAAAAGACAGAGGTGAATGCACAAATGCCACTGCATTCTAAAGTCCTGAAAAACATCTTTAATGCGATTTTACTAAAATTCTAGATGATATGTGACATGTCCATCAGGATTTAACCAAAAGATTTCCTTTTCAGGTTGCTGATGATTTAGTTCTCGAGAAAACATCTTGCCCTTTAGGTGTTCTCTTGATTGTTTTTGAGTCGCGACCTGATGCCTTGGTTCAGGTGTTTTGTTCTGACAATGCAGCATAGTTAATTTTCCCAGAATACATATATACTTCAAGTAACTACATTTTTACTGATATTGTTGTTAGATTGCATCATTGGCGATTCGAAGTGGTAATGGTCTTCTCCTAAAAGGAGGAAAAGAAGCTATCAGATCAAACACAATATTGCATAAGGTATTATCTTTTGATCTGTACTGGTTTTCTGTTAATGTTGCATGTTATTTTTGTTGTACTGTTGTATAATATTAATTTGTTGTTTTAGGTTATAACTGGTGCTATTCCTTGCAATGTTGGTGAAAAACTTATTGGCCTTGTTACGACGAGAGATGAAATTGCAGATTTGCTAAAGGTGTGCATGCAATTTTAAATGGCTAAAAGTAGTGGTGCTATCAAATTATCAATATGACAATATCACTAAACCTTAATACACCGTACAGCTTGATGATGTCATTGATCTTGTCATTCCAAGAGGAAGTAATAAGCTGGTTTCTCAAATCAAGGCGTCAACTAAGATTCCAGTTCTTGGGCATGCTGGTAAGATGTTTGGAGTTTTTTACAGCTCTTACAGTTATGGCTATTTCGAATGTCAATACTTTTTATTGTTTCTTATGAATCGAGTTTGTGATGGTTAACATTTTGCAATTTTCCCTCTTCAGATGGTATCTGTCACGTATATATTGACAAATCAGCGGACATGGATATGGCAAAACGTATTGTGATGGATGCAAAAATTGATTACCCAGCAGCCTGCAATGCAATGGTATTTTTTCAATTTGGTACCATGTATAGTATTTCATACATTTCTTCGGCAGTTTCAATCACCTTTTAGACATATTTTAATGAGTAGAGTAGAACATTTTAAACTTCTGTCTTCCATGATGCTCTGGTCATGGTTCTTCTCTGGTCTGTGAAAAAAGAATTTAATACCATTGACATTGTTACTGCCCCCCACTTTTCATGCAAATGATTTTATTGATAGATGATACTTATAGTGCATTAGCTGCCTTTTTAATTGCTAACTTGATTTATAACTTCAAGTATCTCTTGGTCGCATAATGTTTATTCGTAACAAGTAGTAGCTCACCCTTTTCTTCGTCACACAATTCTTGTACAAATCTTCATTAATATCCTACTGTTTTCAGCATGTGGAGAAATGTCATGAGGCTGTTATTTATTTGCAAATATTTTTTTTTGTTTTGCATGTATTTTCAGGAAACATTACTAGTTCACAAGGATCTTTTGAGGACTCCAGGCCTTGATGACATACTGGTAGCACTAAAAACAGAAGGTTTGTTATTTGCCCTCTTTTTTCAAGGGTAGTTATACCATAACGTTGGCTTGTCTTGTCAATAATCTTTAAGTTTCTGTTGAATCAGAAAATGATTACCATGGCAGTTGTGGAAATTTGGAATGAAGTTAGCTATATTGTTGTAGAGAATCACCCCTATTGCACTTACCAAAAAAAAAACTATTTTGTAGCAGTACATCTAAACAGTGTAAATGCTTTAAAATTCAGTTTTGATGATGAAAGAAACCCAAGGTTTCTAAATCTCCTGTATCTTGGCAAATATTTGATATTTTTTATACATCTTGGATTTTGGGCATAGTATGATTTCCTCCTTGCTTCCTAATCAATTTTGTATTACAGGAGTTGATATTTATGGTGGACCTATTGCACATAAAGCATTGGGATTTCCAAAAGCTAGCTCATTTCATCATGAGTATAGTTCTATGGCATGCACTATTGAATTTGTTGATGATGTTCAATCAGCAATTGATCATATTCATTGTTATGGAAGGTACATAAGAGTTGTAATTCCTATCTACCCTTTAATTTTTAGTCTATTTAAAAGGAAGAAACTGAAATTTAATGCAACCCAATTTTCCCCATTGTTTTCTCCAGTGCCCATACAGATTGTATCATCACTACAGATGGTAAGGTGGCAGAGACTTTTCTACAGCAAGTTGATAGGTATGTTTAAACATCAATGTGTTTTCTACTTACATTTTAACAGCTGCTTTATTAGTTCCCCATTGATGGGCAGATATTTGTGTTGTCATGTTATGATCATTATAACAAATGTTCTGTTTTACTTCTAAAATTTCAACAGTGCTGCTGTATTCCATAATGCAAGTACAAGATTCTCTGATGGAGCTCGTTTTGGATTGGGTGCTGAGGTTGTTAACTTCATATGGTATTTTAGTGACTGTTTACTCTTCTTTCGTTGTGACTTTTTTGGAGTATATTGAATAGGTTGGCATAAGCACAGGGCGAATCCATGCCCGTGGACCTGTGGGTGTTGAAGGTCTCTTAACTACACGATGGTATGTGGTCATTTATTCAGAACTTCGATTCAGTCATGTATCTGTTCCACTGTCCTATCTCCTGTTGCTTTTGCATAATTATGCAACCTGTATATGCTAGATGTACATTTATATTTTGATGGACAATATTTTAGGATCCTGCGAGGGCGTGGGCAAGTGGTGAATGGTGACAAGGATGTTGTGTACACCCATAAGAGTCTTCCCTTGCAATGAGGCAAGTAATTCACTTTGATTGCTGTGCACTGGCGTGATCTTCTTAAAGTTTTTCTTTTTGAGAAAAAAGTGTATTTGCCATGTTTATCTACTCAAAGTGGTGCACTTTAATTAGTATGCTGAATGTTCATTTTTAAGTTTGGCTAATAAAACAAAATTTTTTGGACGTATGGCATATGATTGTGTGTTATGAGTTGCCAAAAGGGATCCGAGGGATATGAGTGCGATGTGGGAGGGTCTAGGAGCCAGTGGCTTGGCTGCCATTCTCCCCAATCCCCATGGTGTCTGTTTCTGGGGTTCCAGGGAAGGGGATGAGAAGATGGAGAATATAGATGGAGAGATTAGATCAATACTTTCTTGCTTTATTCATAGTTTTGATTGTTATATTTGTATAGCTTACATAATGTGTCCCTTGTTGACTTGTTTCTTAGCTAATCTACTTAATTTAAGGAAAAAGATAGTCCTAACATAATTACTATTTTTAAAATATTGAAATTTCACAAAGTTATGGTCAAAATAAAGAATTTAAATAATAATAATAATAATAATGGTATGTCCCAATAGACTATCAGACAGTTTTTTTCACAAAAACGGTATTACTAAATTTGTGATGCTCTATCATTTAATTAAAAACAACAAATATCATGCCAAATATTTTATCGTTTTCTTTATATTCCTACATTTTTCTAGGATTTTCCTATATTTTAATGACTCTTTCTACATTTTGTATGTTTTTCTGAATTTTTTAAAACCCGGTCTGTTTGCGTCTGGTTATTGACATTAAAGGATACCGCTTAGAGTACTGTTTAGTTCAAAATTTTGAATTTAAATTTCTGATTTTGAATTTTGCACTGCTTGGGCTGGTTAGGTTATCTTAACCATGGTGCTATATGATTCTCTTGCATATAACAATAGTAGAGGTGAAATGACGTAAAAGTTTTACGGTAAAACTCATCCTAAAGCTACTGTACAGGTCAATGCTTTAGCTCTACTGTACGTACAGGTCAATGCTTTAGCCTGTTCAGGAGTCGGTGAATGTCCTGCGAAGTTCGACAGCTTCATCAAAGAATGGCGAATGGGTTGATTGCAGTGTACAAACATATTATTGCCGCATTTCGGTGGATCATTTTGTATGTGTTTGGTGGTCCTAGTTCTGAAAATGTGGTGATAAAATAAGCTAGTTCTTAGAGCAAGTGTGCGGAGGTCCCTATTCTCCGATGTGATAATAAATTCAGTTCTCAGAACTAATGTACCGACGCTGTATGTTGCTTGAAACGAGCGGATCAGTAACATCTGCAATTGCACAGTATACTGATGGTTGTTTCCACATTTTCTATCTTGCCTTATCGCCGTGGATCACATCTTTCTGAAGCGTTGATTCCTCGGCCAAGATCTTTACTTAGCCGTTTTTTGTGGTTTCTGGTGGGATTTGAGTTTGCTAGGTCAGTACAAACTTGATGTAATCATAGTTGCTCTGATAATCAATTTTGCTAGTTGCCACCCGGAGTTTTCATTAGGTGACCCTGGATCAATTTATCCACCACTCTATCCCGTAAATTGCTACAGAAATCATCACGCGAAATTTTCTTCAGGTGCTCTTCGGTCAATGGATTAATTGTAGATATGCTAGTTGAAGGGGAATTGCAGAATTACCCTAGAGTTCATACAGAATTGCCAAATTGCCCTACAGTTGAGATAAAATCTTATTGATATGCCCCCATTCTCCACTTACATCATTTTTTAATTCTTCAATTTTTATTTCAAGCATGTGATTGTTGGTTCTGCACTTAGTTCATTTCAAGCTCTGGCCGTGTACTGCTTTGGCTCACTGGGTCAGCGACCTGCGGGCCGATGGCGACGGTCCCAGCACCGATGTCGAACTGCAGCGACAGTGTGTTCCCGTCCATCGAAAAGGGCACAACAAGCACGCCCCTCTCCATGAAGTCCTTCAAGAACGGCTTGATCCGGTTGAACGACTCAGTCACGAACTCGGTGGAGCCGGCGACGATGTCGAGCCGTGCGGTGCCCCTTAACTTCAGTTCAGTGCCGCGGTTCTTTCGGTTTTTTCGAGGCACGAACACTAAACTGCGTCGAAATGAAAACCATTTTTTTGAAAAAAAATAATTATTTTTTGGGTTGAGTTCGATTCGGTTTTCGGTGATTTTTGCTCACCTTACATATTTTTAGTTTACGCATATTATTTTTATATTAACTGACACAAGTATATATAAGAGCATCTCCAAGAGATTACTTATATAGATACTTAAATTTGAATTTAGCTATTTTTATGAAAAATGAAGCTCCAAGAGTTCTCTTAAATGAGTCTCTTTCCTAATCTATTCTCTAAATCACCATTCATCTCTCTCAAATATATGATTAATTTGGTAAGTTTCTATTTCCATTTGCACATATTTTTCTCTTGCATTTACATTGTCTTTTTCCGTACGTGTTGTTATAGGTTGGACAATACATATATTTGAATGCAGTATAGTTTTACTCAAAATTATTATATATTATAGACTAGGATTTAAAAAATAGGGATTGAAATTATATGGAAACTGTTGTAGATTAATTAATTTTTAGGATGAGTAAGAGTTTAGGATAATCCCTATATGTAATTTAGGGAATAAAATTTAGGGCATCTCTTCTTGAAGATGCTCTAAGATCGTTCCCAAACACATAGAAAGCACCGGTAGTTTCTTAAAGAGAGAGTGCGTATTTTAGACTCAACAATTTCGATGTATATTTTTATAGCAGTTTCTACGTAGAAAACTATATGTAGAAAAACAATACTTTATGCATAAAACATAAGGAAAAATACTTACGCGACACTATATTTAATGCTATGAAATCTACTATTAAGTCCTAAAGGTGTTGGAGTGATTTTTTTTGTTGTGTTGGTACATACATAAACTTAGTTTCAGATTAAGAAACTATTTCCATCTATTTGCTCATTAACTCTTCTATCACCCAAGTAAAATACTTATATGACAATATTATATTCAATAGTGTGGAAACTATCGTATATTATCAATGATTTGAAGTACCTAACAACTAACTAGTGTATGTATCTAATACTCCCTTCATCCAAAGATCATCTACCTATTACATTTTAGTTTTGTTTTTTTTCAAAAAAATTCTACCTATTTGTAATTTACCTAGCCTCAAGTATGAAATGAGTTTTGTTTATGACGCTAATAACCACGTGGTTTCATACATGCAATATTAGTACTATTTAATGCATTAGGATGAATATATGAAAAATTTAATGCAATAGTATTACTCTCTCTTTCCCACTATCTCCATTGTTTAAACATTTTTAGTTTTCCCACAATCTACATCATCTAATAGTTGAGTCATTAAAGCAGTATATCGTATTATGTGCGAATTGATTTAGAATCCACATGCATGGCTTTGGCTTCCGCTTTTATTTCTTCTTTTACTAGTACTCCACATAGCCACATGCACATGCAGGTTGAGAGTGCGGAAAAACGAAGCAACAAACACAACATACGAAGAGAATTTAAACTCCATATCTCTCGCCTTGCTCATCGTGTTAAGTTGTTAGATGATGGAGATAATGGAAATGAGAGAGTACCATTTAATGTATTATTGGTCTTGATGCAAAAAGTAATAGGTACTCTCCCTTGTTTCCAAAAAGAAGTTGTTTTAAGACCGTATCTAAAATTTCCAAAAAAATGTCATTTTGTATCGTTATATATATTTTGGATATTTTTACCCTTAAAGTAGTACTCCTATTAACCAATGAGATCTTCAATATTATTGAATCTAATTACCATACACCCTATTTAATATATATAAACAGATAAATATACACACTAATTAAATCTTAATTAATATTTGAAATTATATCCAAAACGAAATCCTTTATAAACCGGAAGACGAAGAAAATATAAGAATTTTGGAGGTTGAGAGTAGTACCAACCCATATGGCCATTACCATATCGACCCTCACTCCCTTGCCCTGCAGACTGCAGTTCAGTACTCTGCAGCCTGCACATATGTGTTTCACCAGCGTTTCCCGAGAAAAGCAATTATTCTACTCGAACTGTAGCGCGTGTCATTTCCAAGGCAAAAGCACGTTGCGCCACTGCCTTCTGCCGGCGCCCAGCGCTGGACTGGAGGAGGAAGAAGAAGTGGTGGCGGCAGCCGCTGCAGCGTCAGGAGGCCACTCGGATGATTAGACAAAACGAAAGCGAAGAGCATCTCTCCGTCAATCAATCCATGTCACTAGTAGCTCGCTCGTCGCTCAAAAGGATTGAGGCGAATCCAGAGGACGGATCATGATCAAGTCGCCCATAATATCTTAATAGTGGAAAAGAGCATATGCTTAACGAGAGATGGAACCCCATTATCGAAGATTAGATTAGGTTTTGGGAAAAAAGGCCATTGTCCTTTAGAGTTGGCTCCTGTCCCCGTGGCCCATCACTAGCTTAACAGAGAACAGAAGAAAGAGTGGCCCAGTTTAATAATTGAAGTGATCTCTACTTGCACAATAGAGCGAGAGGGGATTTGATCATATACTCACTCTTTATAGAAATTGAAGATTTACCCACCACATCTCAATTATATGCAGGGTCTACATAGGTCAATGACATGTGAGCCAGGAGGATAAATACTCAATTTCCATCTAAATGAAAGGTATATGATCAATTTTTCCATCTAGCAAGCAAGTCATGAAATTTTAGGGTCTGTTCAGTCCAGGATTCTTGCTAGTTAGTTAATTTAGAAAAAACAGTATTTATCGGATTCTAAATTAAAGTTTTTTTAAATTATGTAGTTACCTGATTGTCACAGTCAAGATCTAAAATTTAAACTGTCAGCTTTAGCTTTAGATTCTAAAAACATGTAACCGACAAAAGCTAAAACAACCATTCATGAACTACCGCTTGCTACTACTAGTACCGTGTCCTAGTGGAGCTTAGAAAATAAGATGGCTGTGTTGGTAATTACTCGTATCATTCCGTGGATCGTTTCAGATCTTCATTTCTTGGTGCAAGATGCTTAGAGCTTAAGCTGGTCTGGTTTTGATTTGAGGTGTTAGAGCATCTCCAAGAGTAACTTTAAAAATTGATTCCCTATATATTTTTTGGGATTCATTTTGGAGGATACAAATAGTTTAAATATGTTTCTCTTCAATAGAGTCTCTAAAGTAAAGTATGTGAGTATGTTCCCTATAAGTAGGGAATACAATGATTAATTTTGAAGATCTTTTATTTTTAGGAGTCATTTAGAGTATTTATTAGAGGAGATTTTTTTAATTTTAGTCCCAAAAATTTAGAGAAGAGAACTCCTTAGAGCTTTTATTGGATATGCTCTTAAGACGTCATTTTGGTTTGATTTGAGGAATTAGCACGTGGTTTTGATTTGATAGGGGCACATGGCCGGTCAGTTTCACCACAGGAACTACAGGGGAAGAACAGGAAAGAATGTCTTCTTCCCTGGCAGCCTTTCTCTCTCTCTCTCCCTCCAAAAACTCAAAAGATTTATGGAGCTCTGAGCTAAGCTCCAGCTTCTGCTCCCATGAGTGGTCATGATAACTCATACTCTCTTTACTACCAGCTTTACCCACGAACGAAAAAGGCAAGCCATCATATTTCCTTCAGTTCGCATGCATGCATGCATGCAGAATCAGAGAGCAATAATCAATCGAGCCATGCATTCATGCATGCAACCAGGGAGCCTAGAAATGAAAGTTTACCAAACGAACAGAGCTCACTTTGGGGAGTGAAGCCGAAGCAGCAGTAGTCAGCGACGTGCATGGATTCCGTCCACGAGAAAAAGAAGTTGCATGGAGCCAAGCCCCTCAGTTGTTTATACTAGTACCACTTGCAGAGTTGCACCGCTCACCCAAAGTGTACATCAAATCAGATGCTGCGAGACCGAGGGCTAGCCATGGATAACTGATCCCAGGTAACATGAGCTTTTACACTCCAGATTCCGGAAAGTGAAAAAAAGAGAGAAAGAACTAGGGGTCTACTACATCTAAGGATGCAAGATCTACCATAACATATAAGGTTAGGGCGGTGACAAAGCCAGTTAAAGGTTATCAGAAGGGCAAATCATGGTTTTGTCCAAACTTTAGGGGTCAACTCCATCTAAGGATGCAAGATCTACCATAACTTAGCACCCAGCCACTTGGTTGCTTTGTTTAGTAGTTCATGGAAAGGCTAGCTGATGAGTAATATGAAAGATTCAGCTGTCCAGTCATATTTAGAGTTACACATAACTGTAACAGACATTACATCTTGCTGGTGACAAACTGAGCATCCTTTATTTTTCCAGAGTGGGAGCATGGACATCTGCAAGTCAGATGAACAGTACATGTTAACACGGCCTAGCCGCGAATCAGAACAAACTGGGAGCAACACTACCACAGGTCTTCAAAGGTATAGTCATGCTCTCTTCTCTATATTGACAGGCATTCCTACTTCTAATGCAATATTAGGTGGATCATGCATCTTCCTCTGCATCCTACAACAATGGCCAAAGATCTCATTGGTGAAATAGTGTCATCTGTTCATCACCCTACAAAGTCATGGAGCAAATGACCACCGATCTCCTTGGCGAAATGCCGGTCCTGGCCTCCAAATGAGCCCATCACATAGGGATCACTGACATCCTCCAGTCCGAACCGGTGGGCGAGGTTCAGGGGAAGGGCGGCTGGCAGGGGCTCAGCAATGTAAGCCCGGTTGTTCTGGTGAAGGCCAAGGGTGAGTGAGACACCAGCGGCGTTTGCAGCACCACCACCGGCGCCAATGAGGTCGTGTTGCTGCTGGGGGTGAGACAATGCAATGCTGTGATGCGAGGTGAGCCCGTTGTAAGCAAAGCTCACCTGTCCTGAGATGTCATGGGGCATCTGGGAGAGCCCATCTTCGATGTGACGGGTGGCATTGACGCTGTGGTTCCTAGTCATGCTGCTACCTTGCCCTTGCAGGGAGTTTGATGGATCAGAGGGCTTCCCGCTGCTGTCAGACGAATGTTGAGTGTGCTGCATGGGGAGCTGGTTCTTGTCAAGAGAAGGATTCTTCTGCAGCTGCTTCATCTCAAGATTGTGAATTTCTTCCACCATTGGCTTCCAGAGTCTAACCCTTGCATTGATGAACCAGTTGGATACCTGCTCGTGAATTGAGGTATCAATGTTTTACAGGGTTTATCACATTGTGAACCAAAAGAGTGGGTAACTTCACTGTCTAGTTATATTGACATAAATTTGGGAAAAAAACATAAAATGGTCAGTTACCTGGTTCCTTGATAATCCTGTCTGTTTAGCTAGCATTTGCTTATCGCTGTCAGTTGGGTACCTAGAAATCAACCACCAACCATGAGACTGCCAGTACATATACAATCATTAAAAGATTAAGCTACATATACTAATCACCGAGGAACGCCTCAAACTCAAACTAAAAAGTAATCAACAAAAAACCTCATTGCACACCACACGTAGCTAGGATAGTACATAATTCATAGAAAAACTGTAACTTGTCAAGCGATCATTGTATAAAACCAAATTAATGAAATTGAGCAGTGCCTCGAAGCTAGGTTTGGAACAGTTACACCAGATAGATAGTTGTCATGTCAGTAGCTACAATCAGTTGGGTCCAACAACAAATGGTAGTTCACACCAATTGGGTCTTAACCAATTGGAAAATCAAGGCATGCCAAATTTTCAAGTATGGATATTTCATCTGAAAAATATTTCCAGTCAAGTTGTCCAACCATCAGATATTAATAATCACTAGGTTTTTAAGGCAGTGTAGAAATGGAAACTGTGTACTATATAGTGTCTATCTGACATTCTGACTTACTGTGTAACATGAATTAATTGTTGGTCAGGCCACAAAAGAATGAATTTACTGTAGTAAAACAGCTGTGTTGAAATAAAAACTGATGAGCAGAATGAATATTCAACATAGTACAAAGAGCTAGAAACTGTGCAGAGCAGATGAACAATCAGCCAATGTAACAATGTAGAGATATTTTTAATGTTCATGTTACATCAATTAGATATTAGCAAAACTGGCGAAAGCAGCAGATTCTGATAGGTGCCTAAAAGTTAATTGAAAGTAAAACACACTTCAAGTTGATGTACAATAATCATGAACTAAATACCAGATGGGCCCCACAAATAGGCATCTAATGCTTGTTCGAGGTCATTCACATGTAATTAACATTAAGGATTAAATGCGTTGAGAGACTCCTTTTTTCAGGAGTCAAAACACAAGTTAGGCTAGAGCACACACAAAATCAGTGGTTCATGTAAGTAATCACAAAGAACCACAATAGTTTTGGGGATAACTGCCGGCTGGCGTTTAACGATAACCTGTTACAACTTACAACTGAACCAGTAAGAATAGAAATCAGAACGGTTAGCAATGGACAAAACCAGACAAGTTACAGCTGTCAGGACGGCGGACGGTTTTGCAAACCCTTAGTGCCCAATCACCACATGAACAAGATAAAATTAGCTTTCCATAAAGCAAATGGATGGTTTTTGCCATAAGTTTGATATTTTGTTTGCATCTCATGGACATTTAATAAAATTTCTAGGATCTAAACATGATTCTCATGCTACTAGGAATCAGACCATGCGGGCCATACATCTACCATTAATACCATTTTTTTTTCAAATTAGTGCACACACCACCCAAATTCATTAATGTGCATACAGACTACCATATCTTAAGGAAAACACTGATAAGCTCTGATTTACTTTCAGAAAAATCGGTTTTCATGATTTATGTCTCATACTTACGGGTGCAAGAAGTGTTCAAATAGCCAGGCGCGAAGAACTGAAACAGCACGCTCCGGAAGCCCCCTTTGTGGCCGCCATATGTTGTGAGGTTGGCTGAATGAATTCACATTGTTTCCCCTTAGGAGGCTTGCGCCACCTCCCATAAGCCCAAAGTTTGCAACATCTTCCTTGCCGAGACCATCTTTGGCAGCACCCTTGCTTGTGTTGCGCAGCTGGTTCAGTATCATGCCCTTCAAATACTTGAAGTGCTTCGACATCGTCCTAAGAGCTATGGAAGCAAAGGGAGCAGCATTGCTCAGACCAGCAACTGTCTCAAAGGAGGATATCACAGCTTGAAGCTGCTGGTAGTATTGTTTGTATCGCTTGCATACCTACAAATTGGTATCAACTGTGTAAGAAGACATCAAGATATAGAGCCCAATTATTAATAATTCTATAATAAAACATGAAGAATATGTAATTGCACTTTTCTATAGTTTGGACACCACGCCAACTCAATCTTCCTAATTAAGGAACTAGGATCATATTCGATAGCTTTGCTTAGAGAAATTAAAATTGGCTGGCAACATTTTTTTCAATAAAATGTGACTCCATATAAACAGAATCTTTGTGCAGAGGCAAACTCATCGAATCTTATCTCTTGAAAGGGGACAAACTACTGGAATCTTATCAAGTAGAGAATTGAATTTTTTCTCTGTGATGTAATTAGAGCATCCCGAGGAATTTGGCTGTCCTCATTTTGACAGAATTGCATGCTACCTTTGATCATAAACAGAATAATCGGTAGCAACATGTATTAAACAAAATATATCCAAAAGAACAGATATAGCATTGATCCGTAGCAACCATGATCAAATCACAAGCACAAGAAATAATCAACTAAACCACAGTAAGATTCCTCCATAATGTGGCCATGGGTTGCATGTTATATTCTTCGTCATGAAGAAGAAATGATCAAATAATTAACGTAGGGCAATAGAAGCGATGAAGCAGTGTATATAAGTTGGAATTACTCACGTCTTCCATGAGGGAGATGAGCCTAGTTTTCCTCCACTGCTGCTCGGCGCCGCAGACCGTGACAGCTTCTGCGGCGGCGCGGTCGCTGTCATCCATCTCGTGGTCGACGCTTCCGGCAGCGTCCATCGCGTCTACGGGGAGCAAACCCTCGTCGGAGCCTCTGTCCAGCTGCGCGGAGCGACCGCCGACGTCGCAGATCTCCTCCAGCAGCTTCTGCGCCGGCCCCAGGAACCTGGACCGCCCAAGCACAGCGGCGTAGCCCGTGAAGGGCCCGTACGGCCCAGCGGCCCCGCCGCTCCCGCCAAACTGCGTCCTCGGCGTGGGCGGAGGGTTCGAGGACGCCGAGGACAGCGACAGCGCGAAGTTCTGGCTCGGGATCTGGGCCTCGCCGCTCGCGGTCCCCGGCATCCCGTGAGCCACCAGCTGCGCCGGAGCGTGCGCCAGCGTCGGGCTGTGCGGCGAATACGACGAGGAGGACGACGCGTACGAGTAGAAAGGCGGGGGCGGCGGCCACGACCCCGGCGGTAGCGACGAGTCCGTCGGGTCAGGCGGGAACCGCAGCTTCTCCCGCCGGCTGTGCTGCGGCACGTGGTACAGCTGCCCCGCGCCCTGCCCAAGCAGCAGTTGCTGGTGCTGGTGCTGCTCGGCCGCGCCGCCTCCGTATCCTCCCAGTCCTCCTCCCGCCGAGGAGGACATGCCGCGCGCTCTGAGCGGTTGGCGCACGCACGCACGCACGCACGCAAGCTGTACGACGTAGGCGCCCCGGAGAGAGTATCCTCGGAGAGAAAAGGGCGGTAGTAGTCGTAGTAGGACACCGAGGCGGCTCCGCGCTTGGAGCTAGCTGCCGCCTGGTGCCGAGGTCGATCGATCGGTAGCTTTGCCCCGCCGCGCGCGCCGACCTGATCTGATGTATATCTTTGCTTTGCGCCCCGCCCGGCCGCTTTTGAGGCGTCGCCCTCCTCGGTGTGGTGGTGTGGAGCTGTTGCGCTCGGCAGTGCCTTTCTTTCTTTCTGCAAATTAAAGCCGCTGCCGCTGCCGCTGCCGCTGCTTCTGCGGAGCGTGAAAAGGAGACGCCGGGTCGCAGCAGCAGGACGGAGGGGAAATGGCTTGGTGAGGGTAGCAGCAGCAGTGAAAGGCGAAGGCAGAAAGGGAGTTGGTGATGCTAATCTGGTCGTGTGTGAGGAAGATGAGGGAGGGAGGGACGGACGGACGAGTCACGAGTGGACGACGGGGAGGTTCGGAAAGCCGCGTTAGCTGTTCTGATCGGCCGCCGGATTACCGCATCGTCCGTGCTAACCGGACCGATGGCAGATTACCATGTCAACCGGTCATCCCATCAAAGGGGCAGCTCTTCGTCACCGTGGTTAAAGTTCTTAAACGATTTAGATGGCATATTTGATTGCTAACCACCTCAATAAAAAACTGTCATACTTTTCTAAGGGAAGACTATCAAATTCTTTACCACACTTTTAAACCCAACGAAATTTTGACACACTTTTTTAAGTTATCGATATAGGGGAAGAGTCTTGCCACAGTTTGTGATGCAAACAAACAGCTGTCAATTTAATTAAACTTGTCTAACCTTAGGTGTGACAAAGTGTGATTGGAAACCAAACAGCCCCATAATACGACACACCGAGAAAAAGAGTAAGAGTATCGGTATATTTCAATTCAGAAGTTCATGTAAAAAGATTTCCTCTTTATATTTTCATAGTTTAACAAATCATCTATATTGCACCCTCGGTATCATATTTTCTATATTTCAATGATATCTTCTAACTACCAATATAAACACGAAAATATAGTATCAAATCTTCATATTTTCTCATATTTTAACAAACCATCCATACTACACCATCCATACCATAATTTTCTATATTTTAATAATATCTTCTAACTACTAATACAAATTTGATTTATCTTATCTATATTTTTTGGATAGCGTGAAGAGATAGAACCACCAAAGTTAGCATTTCTTTTCTCTAATATGGATGCCTATGGAGGTTCTACTCGACGCTGATTTTGAAGAGAGAAACGCTATTACGAGGATAGAGAATGAGATAGAACTTAACGAATAGGAAAAATTTAACTATTTATCATTCTTTTTACGAAAAACCATTTGGCTCGATATTTTTTTGTTGCAGGGTAGGCATCTATCGATCGATCTTTTGGTTCCATAAATAATATAAAAAACAACCCATTTCTTCTTCACAGTGAAAACTAAGTTGCCCCTGTCTTCAATTCCATGATCATCTATCACGGACATGTTGTCGCCGTCGAATTAAACACCGGGAGAAATGACAGATTTTGCCTACATACTTGCGCATACATAAAACTGTTCTGGTCTTGACTTTAACATCTAGTACTCCAATTATACAGCTACAGCCTCACTCTCGGCAGGACGTTTGACTAGGATTGTTGGATCAACTTCAGAGTCACTGTGTTGAGAGAGTTTCAGCTCATCAGCTCACACCACTAGGATGTTTTGATGGACTAGAGTTTGACTTCTTTTTCGCTAGTCCTTGTACATCATCTTTGTAATTCGTACCAGCGGCGACGGCATAAACTGACCCAGGTATATATGTCGGGGATAATACTGCGCAATACACAATTTAATTCCATTGATTGATTGGCAAAAGATGATATTAGTTGATCTTTATATCCTGCATTAAAAGATGATATTAGTAAATAAAAAAACAAAAAATCGATTTCTACACACCAAGATTCGATTATTACTTCTTGCAAGGACTGGTTAGTTGGTTGGTTGAGAATTTTTTTAAATATTATTTAAAAAAATAAATTTGTATATCCGTTTCAAAAAATTGCAGAATTAGCATGTGATCGGTACTTGAAGTGTCGACTGGTGCCACATCAGCTCTAGTCGGAAGTACCGACTTGATGCAGCTCCAGTCGGCACTTCAAGTGACGACTAGAGCTGACGTGGCATCCAGTCGGACCGCATGCTACTTCTGCAATTTTTTGAAATAGACATACTAATTTGTTTTTTTTAAAAAAATATTATTTAAAAAAACGGTTGGTTGATTAGTCGAGTTGTTTTGCACTGTTCTGATGTAAGTTGAGTTTGGAGTTACTTTTAGTGTCAAATCTTTAAATCTTTCACGAGACGGAATTGAACAGTAAGTAGAATATCTCTTCAGAAATTGATACCTGATCGACCAAATTTCTCGCTGGAAGAAAACGTCGAAACCACCAAGACGACCGTGACTTGACTTGACCCAGATAATCCATCGCCTTCTCCGCTCTCGTCCTGACCATCTTCTGGTTCTTCCCTTGCCGCCAGCGGCCAGCGGCCAGCGGCAAAAAACCACACGTACGCTCGCCATTAACGCTGCCCTAAAACCTAGCCGCGCTCCATTGGCGGCGATGGGTGCGGGTGGGCGCCCCGCCGAGCCGCGAGAGAACGCCCACCGATGGATTATACCGCAATCCCGGTAGGCCCCGCCGCCGACTCGGCCGCGCGGCCCGTCTCCCTCCGGTGATCCGGCGTCCGGCCGGGCGGCCGTGACAGCCACTGACGCTGCCACGAGGGGCCCATCTCTACTGGCGCTAGTACTGGACAGCAGCAAGGGGATTGTTACGTACATTCCCCGCCTCCGGCGAGCGCTACGTACGGTCGTCACGTCTCCGACGGTGTCAAATCGAGAGGCTCCGTGCAGCACGTACGCCTACGCCGACGATGATGCGGCTACTCCATACGTGCGCGAATTTCAATAGGTGAATGTGATTTAAGAAATTTTTATAGATGAGTTTATTCATATTTGATTTTTCGTTTAAACATATTTAAATGATTTTTACTGTCAAATTATTTATCTAATTTATGATCTAATTACATCATTATATTGATTATAATTTAATATATTTAATAAGTGAGTTCTATTAAATTTAAATTTATTTCATCTAAGTTATATACATTTAACCAAACAAAAAATTATCTCGTTCTATCTATCCAATCAAACATGTCAAATGTATCGTAATATCTCTAAATTTATGTACACCACCAAACCAAACGGATATAGGGAGAAGAGGATTAGTAACAGTACGTCAGTACTGCTACTTGACTTTGATAGATGAACTATCATCACTCCTCCGTGGTTGGCTTTTGTTGGTACTGTAGCCTTTTCTGTAGCAGAACCGATTGGTGGCTTTATCAATCTGCCAATGCACATCCTAAACAGCTCGAGCTCCGTTCCTTGCTACTTATATCCGAATAAAAGTTTTTAGTTTAAAATTTAATCTAAGTATAAAAACATAGAATTTATAAAATATATTTTTATCTTATATATATATATATATATATTTCAAAATTTCATTACACATCACTTAAACCAATACTCTATTAAACCATATGTACTGAACTTACCCACTCAAAAAACAAGAGTCTTTTTTTCACTTCTTAATGTAAGTGACTTGGGTTCTCTTTGCTCAAGAGTTGGGGAAAAGTCTTTTAACCTAACGGGGGCTAACAAATGCCTTTTGCAAAATCATGCTCCGTGGCGAAGCACGCTACTGAAGCCTCAAGACATCGCCTCGAGTGAAGCATAATGTGAAATCCAGAGATGAAGCCTTGAGTGGAGCTCTACGGCGAGGTGAACACCTGGAGACTACCCTTCGGCACTGGTAAGAACTTGAGGCCTCTAGAAACCACTTGGATAATACCTTTTAAACTATGAAATCTAAAATGACGCTCAAAGCAATATATCTCTAAACATGTTCACAAGAGTAGTTACTTATTTACCCCTACGGAAATTGTTGTATAGGTTACTATAGTCGGTTTAATGTAGAGGGTAATTAGGTGATACCCTATGTAATTTCGCTTATAAATACCCCTCGTGTACAATGAAAAGGAGATCGAATATCAGAAGTATCAATCAATACACACTACATTTGAATGTTATTATACAGAATGGAGGCCTCAAATTTAGCTGAAGTCACTAGTAATACACTTTGAACCTTTGATGTTCTTTAAATTTGAACCTGTTGCGTAATTCAGCTGGTTTGAGCATTTAGTTAGCTGGTATGAATAGTTGTTTAGTTTGAGTATCTAGCTGATAAAAAACTAGAGAAATCGATATTTTCAGCTTTGAAATTGTAGTTTATTTCTAAATTCTACGGTTATCAATTATCACAATCTCAGTTTAGAATTGAAATCATTCATAGAAATTTCATATTCTACATGTTGTCAGTGTCAAAAACTGAAAAAGAGATCCCAAGTCCAAAACAATTGTTTCTTTACATTCTCAAATATGTTAACATTGTGTAATAGTGAAAAAATTGACAATTTGTCATTTTTAAGATGTATACTTTGATTATGACGTTATTTCTGATACTGATATATATGACCATTTGAATTAATGACAGTGGATCCGAATGATAAAAATATGAATTCACTTCTTGAAAATAGCAATTTCTAAAATCCCTCTATAATGGTACGGTGAGACTGAGGTACTGTCTAACAGTGTGGTTGCACAACAAGCAACAGTGTCATAGCACGTGGACAGATGGCCCACGAGGCAGCTGCACTGCACTGTAGGGTAATCGTCGATGGCGTCACGGCTCATAGAAATGATTTATTATATTAGCAATTTATCTCTCAAATTAGTATTATGAATTAATATATAATCTATAGGCAAACGATATTAAAATATATGCAAGGTGGTAAAAATTATTTTCGACAGAAAATATAGAAACAGAAACGATTTTTTCGAAGAGGGAGTTGTGCTATTAGTGTTTAGTACCACTGCCTTACACGGAACACGGTGTACTTAATTGGATTAATATTCAACTTTTTTGTATGGGGGCATCTCTACATGTTCGTAGGTGAATGATAATCTCGACTTCTCGAGTAGCTGACAGATCAACCGTACGCATTTATCATGCGAAAGCAATTGCGACCTGTATTGTCTAACACACGGGTACACAGACGTACAGTTTGACGTTCCTGTCGTGACTGCAATGTACCGCTAGATAATTGAGGATGGCTCTGTCAGTTGTCACACCACACAGGCCACCGTACTAGCTAGCCATAACGGCGATGCACGTACGTTACTACAAGCAAGCTAGCCGTAGAACGCAGACACCAGGAGTATGCACACGTCGTCCTCCGGTACGTTTGTACGTACATACGCGTCGTACGGTTGATCCCGTGTCTCATCAAATCGGCGCGCCTGTGTCCGCCCGGGCGACCGGCCCGCCGGTCACGGTGCGCCGGGGAGACGTCGCGAGCTTTTGCGGCAAGCACGCACCGTGGGACGTGGGGCGCTAACGTGTGTGTGCGTGATCGGTCGCAGGCCGCAGGGACGCCGGACGCGGACGGCGTGCGACCGTAGCAGGTTTGGTAGCCGATCTTGCGCTGTTTTCTTGCCCCCGCGCGCGCCTGCCCCTGCCTGTGCAGGAATCAGTCGTCTCGCGCGGGGGCGCCTGCGGCTGGACTGGGGGTTAGTGGCGAGCGGTCAGAAGCAGCAGAGACCCTGGCATGCACGGGAGCCTGGGCTGTCTGTGTGCACCCCCTACCCGTTCGGATTCCATGGAGCAGTGGTGGCTAGCTAGTCGACAGGCATGTGATCTCGGATCTTTTGCTTCGACTCGACCAAGATCTTTGAGTGAGAGAGAGCGAGAGAGCGGGCAGAGGCGCCCGAGTTTCCCGTCGACCGCATGACACATTGACATGACCTCCGCAGTGCCACTGTCACAGTGCAAGCAAGCATGCACGACCCATGGGGTCACTCTGGGTCTCTGCCTCCTCTCCTTTTCCGCTTATGCAATGCGAGTGTGCATGCATGCATCGGTGTTGGGTGGGTCCGTGGTACTGGGTGAGCCTGTGCTTCACGGCCCGGGGAGACCCACATGCGCCCGCCCGCCGGGCGGACGTCGTACGCGGCGTCGGCAATGCAGCGGCAGGAGGACGACGACGCCCTTCAATATGGCCAGCGATTCATCGACGCGCGCGCGGCTAGCGCAGCGAGGCAGCAAGCATGTCCGCATGGCGCGCGCGGGGTCCTCCGCCGCTTGGCGCTTCCGTCGAATTGATGATGCCCGCGCAGGCGCAGCATCGCAGCTATCGCTGCACTCTTTCGTGCACAGAGACTAGCTAGCCAAGCAAAGGTGTACGGTCAGCCTAGCTAGCTGATCGATACGACGTCGTGCTGGCTGCCTGGCTCTCCCCTCCCCTGGGCAGCTACGGCTTCGTTTTACATCATGTGCTCGCGCACAGTCACACAGTACTGCCTCTACTACTGTAGTAGTACCACGCCGCAGGCCGACGACTACGTACCAAGTTCCGGCACAGTAGCTTACGGCACGGTGTAACGTGTGGTATCCCCGGCTCGCGCTGTGTATTTCCAGTATGCGCTTGTTTACGTCGGAAAAGCGGAAGTACCGAGGCGGAGTTTTGAAGTGACTGGGTTAGCTGTGACCAGTGAATAAAATGAATGATTCTGTCATCTCTGACTGTCTGACCGACTGAGGGACTTCTCTCTTCTTTTGCCTGGCGCTACAAGAAAACCACAGCTGCTCGCAATCATTTCACACTGTTTAATCCAAGCCACTCCGTCGCTAGATGGTCCTCCAGTTTTCATATATGAATGAAGCTATTATATTTAATTTTTCAAAAAATTTATAGTAACTTTCTCTCCTGCATGGCTGTCTGTCTGGAACTGTAGTGCTAGTCAAAGCGCAAAGGGTACGGTAACTCGCATGCGATAACTTCCCGGTACTCTGGCTCGGAGAAACTGTACGTATCTCAGTATCTGCACCTGTAATTCTGTATTCAAGACTTGACATGCAGTAGTAGGAGGAGTAGATGACGACGTGAAGCACAAGCACAAGATCTTGTCCACGGAGTATATTTTTTTACACGCGATCGACGACGTAGCTGAGGTCGCTCTGAGCAATTTCCTGCAAACGCTTTAGCCTTTAGCTGCGTGACTTATCGAATGTACACGGCATATTATTTTGCCTGCCCATGCGCCAAGGATCATCAACTAGAGTCGAGAGGTTCCTACCTAGGCTGTCCTAGCTAGCTACTGTTTGACAAAAGAGTGACTGGTAATTAGTAAACGCCATTAAATATCAAAAATATTAAGGCTGAAGTATTCGATAACCTAGTCAGCGTCCATATTCGATCACATCTGTAGCTGCGCATCGCACGCATGTGCCGATGGATCGATCGACGCAGCAGGAAACAGCACCAGCGTCGCGTCGGCGTCGCGCGTAATTAACTTGACCAGAGTGGCGTTGGTGATGATACGGTGCGGCGCACGCGCGGCCGTCCGGTCGAGGCGGCGACGGCGTTTCCATTCTGGACGCTGGCTGAGTGAGTGAGTGGCTGTAGCTTTCGCCGCCATCAACGCGGTGCCTCCTCCGGGCGAGGCCGTGTCACGTCACACTACGTCTGTTCGACTGTTCCTGCCGATGAGTACGAGGCGACGTACGCGTGCGTGCGTGCATGGTTGCCCATGCCTTCTTCGCGTGACGTCTCACGACGAGAAAATTTTGTGTAAGGGAGAAAATTTTGCGTCGGCGAGATGCATGGTCAATCTCGCGACAGGGCGCGCACCTAATTCGACGATCCTTTCATTGACAGCAGCGGGAGGTTTGCTGATGGATTCATCCGTCGAGACGGCGACATGAACCAACTGCGGCGCGTGTGCGTGGGTCGACCGGCTCAAGCTAATTCTGCGGCTAATGGTTGCACGCAGCACGCAGCACGCAGCACGCGCACGTACGGCGGAGTCGGGGAGAAGCGATTCTCTAGCTCGTGGCCTACCACCTCTGTTGAGTTCGTGTCACAGTAAAGGCTTTTAGCGACGGGGAAACAAATTAATGGTGACCACCCCGGCCCATTCTACGTAATCCTGTCGATATCGAATGGTTCGCCGTTTGGTGCAAACCTTGGGTTCACAGCTACAGCTAAGCTTGTTAGCTGCAGATCTCCCGGAGGAGAGGGAGACCGAGTCCCTCTCCTCCCCGCATGTGCATAGGCCATGCACATGCGCCTGGTCCAATTGCGCCCTGATCGGGGGCGCCCCAACAGAATACTGTTAGGGGCCTCCTGTTGCGCGGCACTACAAAAAGGGATAGGTGGAGATCATGCAAAGACTGCTGATTCGTACTCCTCTGCCTCTACCCAAAACTAAGCCCAGAACCGATCTGAGGGATGTGTGCCGAAGCAACGGGAAAGCCCCCTGACCTCCTCCTCCATCGCCGGACTTCAACACCACGGCCACCATAGTCATGGCGGCGTCTTCTTCCCCAGCAGAACAAAGAGGTACGCCATCCCCCTAAGTTCTACCCTACTGGTCTAGACCTAGAGATCACCTAAGAACCCTAAGTATATCCATCAATGGTATCAGAGCCTTGCTAGTGCTCTAGGCTAGTTAGGGTTAGGGTTAAGGGTGATCTCGGCCATCCCAAGCCGTGACCACCACCCCACTAAGTATTTCCCAGAGAAACCCCTACCTAAGAACAGAGGAACTGGGATAGGTTTTCGGTAGCCGAGACCTCCTTAATCCCTTAAGTTTGCCCCACACTAAGGAACCCCTCTGTAAGTCCTAAGTGCCCCGCACCTAAGACCTCCTCTAACCCCTCTATTGATCCATCAACAGAACCATAAGAAAATAAGAAACAATAAAAAGGGGGGGCTAGGGTTCCCGAAACCCTAACCCTAAATCCCGCGGTAAGAAATCCCCAAAGGGATTAAATCTCGGCCAAAGAACACAGAGAAACGGAATAAAGGGGAAACGAAACACAAAATTAGAGGGCTAGGGTTAGGGTTTTAACCCTAACCCTAACCCTAAAATGGACTAAGAAGGGAGTCGGGTCCTTACCTGCGCAGCTGCGCTCCTCGCCGCCGGATCCGCTCGCCGGAGTCCGGGAAGACCGCCGCTGTCGCCGTGCTCGTGTCGGGTCAGTCCGCTGTGACCGCCGCCGGTCAGCTCGACGGAGCGCCGCTCACCCTCGGGTGAGCGCGCGGCTCCGGCCAGCCAACCGGCGGGAGGCACGCCGCCAGTCGCCGTCGTCGTCGGGGGCCGCCGCCGACTACGCTCCGCGCTTGCTCTCTCGCCCCGCCGCCGCTCCGCCACTCGGCTCTCGGGTTCCCGCACACGCGCGCGAGCAAATGAGCTAGGGTTTCACAAACGGACGGCGTGGCGCGGTTTTGTGCGAGCGCAAACAGCGCGCGGCCATCGGATCTGATCCGACGGCCGGGATCAGTCGGACCGACATTTAGCCCATGCGGGCGCGGGAATTGGCGGCCCAGTCCCAGGTTGCGGCCTGGGTGCGCGCGGGCGCGTGGGAGCGCTGTGGGCCGGTCCATATTCTCGCTTCGGGCTGGCCTCAGTACAGTTCTGGGCTTAAAAATTTAGCACAGTACGGGCCGAAATCGTTTTCTGATTTTCCAGAATTTTCAGAATTAGTTTTTCAATTCAGTAATACCTGAAAAATCAGAAAAATGCCCCAAATTGAGAAAAATATAATTTATCTGCGGGTAAAATTTTGTATAATTTTGTTCAGACTTGGTAATTTTATTATGAATTTTGCAGCAATTTTAAGTATTTTTATGATATTTTCTTTGTTAAATTTAGTCTAAGGACTATATTTAATTGAGGAATATTATTTTAGAATTTATGTTTAAGTTTAAATTTCAGAATTTTATTGCTGTTTTAATAAGTGTACTAATTAAGATTAAGTCTTCCGCTGTGCATACACTATTTAAAATTACTCAGTAATTTTATATTCTGAATTTTGCAGCATTTTTAATATTTTTTTGTGATATTTATTTATTAAATTTAGTCTAAGGACTACATTTAATTGAAGAATATCTATTAGGAATTTTGTTTAAGTTTGAATTCGGAATTTTTTATTACTGTTTTAAGCAGTGTGTTAATTAAAATTAAGTCTTTTGTTGTGGATGTTTAGATTAAGTCTTTAATTACACTGTTTAAAATTAGTACCATGCTGTAAATTCAGAATTTCATTAGTAATAAATCAGTGTATCGATTAGTTATAAGTCTTCCGCTGCGAATACACTATTTTAAGATTAGCACCATGTTCATCCTATCAATTAAGTAGCATTTATTCTGTCAATTAAATTTGAACCAACGAGATAATTTAATTTGGCATTATAAATGTTGTATTTTGCTAACATGGTAATTTTATCTCCTGACCAACGTTGGTGATTAAATTACTATGGTTGAGTTGAATTGATTCTATTTCTGCCCAACGGTGATGTAGAATTAATTCGTCTTTTAAGTATTAAGTGTATCACATGTTAATTTTGACCAACGTCAAATTTTCATGTGTCATATTATATATCTGTTATAATATATTTTCATAATGTTCCTTATTAGAAATTTGCTAAGTCATATCTCCGGCATTGAGTCTCTCAATGGTGAGAACTACGGTTCCCGGAGATGAGATATTAAGATAGCTTTTGTGCTATGAGACAGAAATAAGAATAAAGTATGATATTGATCATACTAAATGAAATCAGTCGAAACACAAAATGTATTATGATTAAGAGCTCCATTATGGGGCTAATTAGGGGTTCTATCCCATGTCATGATACTGCAAAGAGTATCTGAAGGTAACTTTACTAAGGCGTATGCTAGCACGCTTATTAAGAAAAACTTAGTAAGTTTTTGTGACATGGTTTTCAAAGCTGAAACCCATGAATAAAGAGCTCGATGAGGATATTATCGTCCAAATTTTTTATTATGACGGCACACTAAGTTTTCTGATCATTTTGTGATCAACTACAACTTACAGCGAGAGTGTTGGAGTTTGTAGATGCTGATTTCAAACTATGTATAAGAATTAAGAAAGCACACAATGATTTAGGTCATAATGTGCAACACGAATAAAGGGGAAGAAGCATTATAAGACTTGTTCTAATAATGCTAACGACTCCTCTTATAAGCTCACATAAAGGAACATGATGTCCTGAAGGGCATGTACAGACATGTAAGGAGGAACACCACATGAAGGAATATGTGGAGTTCCCAAAATGGATGAACGAGAATGGTAATAGATGAATTTTTGCACTTAGAAATAAAGTCTTTAGACTTGCTTTTGAGCATGACTAACTTTATTTATTTTCTCAAGATGATTTCATCATCTGAGAATAATGATAAGACCAAAAGAATTGATGACGTATTTTCGAAATTATGGCACTATCTAATGGACCATATTTCGAAGGGGAGGATTGAACGTTTAGTCAATTCTTCCGCTTTAGTTCCTTTAGACTGAGTTTCTAGCATATATTGCATTAAGATAAATACGTCAAATAAATTAAGAAAGACGCGAAATTAAGATTAATGATTGTAGTAATTTTTATCTCCTGACCAACGTTGGTGATAATGTTATTATATTTAAGCTCAATTGATTCTAATTCTGCCCAACGGTGATTTAAAATTAATTGATTAACATTTATCCAATCTAAGAGAGATCAGATCATAGTAATCAGATCATCAGTTGCTCTGGATAAATTTAAGATGTTTTAAGGCTGATTCTCACATCAACATGATCTAAAGTTTAAAAGAGTAAGATCTGACCGTGCTACGGTCAATATACCCCGTATGGCCGATTTCTCGAACTCTTTTGCAAGGTTCTATAGAAAATGGAAAAATAGCCCAGTATTTTATATCGGGTGTACCTTAGCAAAATAGAGTGGCTATAGTAAGTAGTATGGTAAGTTATTCTACTCTACCGATTAATTTGTGGATGGAGGCATTCAAACCATCATTCATAATTTTAATTGGATCCTTAATAAGTCTGTGCCTAAAAGAACCATAAGAATTATGGACAAGACGATAACCATTTTTCTAAATTATTTTAGATTAAGGGTATGTCGTCCTGCTAAAGCTATATTTTAACCCAAATATTAATAAGTTAAAGTCCTAAGACAGTAAGGTGTCAATTTTATTGACTGCAAAGATAAGTCTAAGTGATCTCGTTTTGTAATGTCCTAACAGACATGTTAAGTTTGAAGAGACGAGACATGCTTTTTTAGAAGATGCTTTAATCAGGGGGAGCACGGTACTTAGAGAAATTAATCTTGAAGAGAAGTGGGTTAGTGAATCCACTCTTATGATTCAAGAGCAATTTTCATGTACCTGTGGTAGTGTCCTTTTGTCCAATTCTTGAGTTTGGACCTTCATTAGCGACATCTATTGTACATGAGGCTCCTGTTATTCAGGAATCTGAATTTTAAGATGATGCTAATGAAGAAGTAAAGGAACAACTCTCTAACTTAGTAAATAATGTGCCAACTCAGATAAGAAGCAGATTAAATGAGACATTTTTGTATGTCTTATTTAAGGATTCTTTAAGAATCATTAAGGCATATTATGACTTAGAACTGCATCAGATTGACATAAAGACGACATTTTCAATAAGGTTTAAGTGAGAATGTCTATATGACACAACTAAGTGTTTTGTCATAAAATGGAAAGAAAATTTTATGATACTGTTTTATCTAAGTCCAATGGACTTAAATAAGTTTCAAGTAAGGGTATCTGAAATTTAATTAGACTATTAGAAAATTTTGGGTTTAAGAATAATGAAGAGGACAATTGTATTTGTGCTAAGTTTAAGAATGGGGATTTATTTTCCCAGTTTGGCATGTGGATGACATTCCGTTTTCAAGTGGTAATGTCCATCTACTATTAGAAACTAAGAAATATTGTCCTCTCGTTTTGACATTAAGTATCTTGGAGAAATTTTCCTATGTGTTAGGATTAGAGATTCTCTGAGATATCATTAAGGGGGTATTAAGATGATTGCATACGGCATACTAGAAAATATACTGATAAAGTATATAGTATGCATGCATATAAGCCATCGTCTGATCCGATAGTCAAGGGTGATAAGTTGGGAACTTTTAGTATCCCAGGAACCAATATGAGATCGATCAAATTAGATTGGTTCCATTTGCTTTTGCTGTCGGAAGCCAATGTATGCTCAATTATGTACTCGCCCTGACTAAGTTTATACCGCCGGAATGCTTGGCAGATATCAGAAAATCCAGAAATAGATCGCTGGATTAAATTAAGAAAGCCTTGAGATTTATATAAGGCACAATGACCTCATGCTAATGTATGAAAGATTAAATAACCTAGCGATTGCGGGTTATTCAAATTAAGACCTTGCGAGATGAGTGAATGCTAAGTAGTCCACATTAAGTTGTGTATTCACACTCGCAAAGGGAGTTGTGTCGTGGAAAAGCTCCAAACAAACTGTGATGGCATTCTTCACGATGTATGCCGATTTTATAGTATGTTATGAGGTCGCCGGACAGGCACTTTGTATTAAGAAATTTATTCCGGTTTTAAGAGTGGTTGACAGCATTTTAAAACCACTTAAGTTATACTGTAACAATGAGTCAACAGTATATTTCTCCTATAACAACAAGAAGTGTGTTGCTGCCAAACACATCTAAGTTAAGTGTTATATTGTTGAGGAGAGAATCCAAGATCAAACAATAAATAGAGCATATAAGTACCAAGCAAACGCTTGCGGATCCGCTCATAAAAGGGCTTACCTCCCACTGTGTTCAGAGAACACTTAGTCGACGTGGGTTTAAGGGAAGCCTATGATCTATGGATTTATAAGGGGCCCAAAATAAGTTGAGATTCTGTTTCAGAATGGAGAGGTGTATTGTAGTTGTTGAGTCACGTAGTACGTAACTGACTAATGTGATGCAGCATGCTCGATGCATTTATCCATAATAAAATAGATATTATGTTAAGTGCAGTTTGAGAACTAAGAAGAGATCTGGGGGGAGAATGTTAGCTGCAGATCTCCCGGAGGAGAGGGAGACCGAGTCCCTCTTCTCCCCGCATGTGCATAGGCCATGCAAATGCGCCTGGTCCAATTGCGCCCTGATCGGGGGCGCCTCAACAGAATACTGTTAGGGGCCCCATGTTGCGCGACACTACAAAAAGGGATAGGTGGAGATCATGCAAAGGCTGCTGATTCGTACTTCTCTGCCTCTACCCAAAACTAAGCCCAGAACCGATCTGAGGGATGTGTGCCGAAGCAACGGGAAGGCCCCCTGACCTCCTCCTCCGTCGCCGGACTTCAACACCACGGCCACCATAGTCATGGCGGCGTCTTCTTCCCCAGCAGAACAAAGAGGTACGCCATCCCCCTAAGTTCTACCCTACTGGTCTAGACCTAGAGATCACCTAAGAACCCTAAGTATATCCATCAAAGCTAGCCATGCATGGTGAAGAATGGGGTAGGGTTAGGTGTTGGGAGGCAGATCGATGGATGGGTTACATCGCCAGGACGAGCTGAGGTCGGCGTCATGGGCTCATCTCATGGCCGGGTGAAGGCGACGGGAGCAGGAGTTTGGTGTCGAGTAGAGGTCGTTAGTCCGATGGCGGGTGCGGCGTTGCGGGTGTGCGGTGACGGGGTAGCGTCAACTGATGCGACGATGCGATATCAAATCCAAATCCAAATCCTCCGTGTGGGGATCGGTCTGATCTCCCGTCGCCGCCGATCGATCACTTCGATCGAATCCATCGATGGGGACCCGGACGGCATCGGGCATCCCCGCGGTTCACACGTCGACGTGCCGCTAGCTCTATCGACCGTCCACACGCCGCCGACGACGACTTGTGCTAATTCTTCCCACCTCCGGCCACCGGCGGATCATACCGGACGCATCACGCATTCACGAGAGGAGTTGTGGCACGCCAGATCCCATGCGCGCCATGGCGCCAGTGGTGGACGGCCTGGTGGCCTTGTCTTGATGCTTGCTCAGCCTCATTAGGTCGCCATGATAGCCCACAAGAGCCCATTAACACGAAGTCCAGGTGCAGGCACGCATGAACTCCAGTAGTGTGTCCTGTGTCCTTTCGGCCCAATGGCATGTTTCCGTCTGTCCATTCTCTCCATCTCCATTTATTTCTCCAACGAGCTAAATGGAAAAGTAAAGCGCTCACTTTCATCAATGAGTTGGTCGCATGCTGCTACAAAGTTTGCACAACACGTCTTAATTGGCGAAGGCCAAACTTCACGTCTTTGCCGCTCATGCCATCAGGTTAGTGGAGATCCAATAAATATAGACTTTGTTTCTAAAGTCATGTTTTTGATTGAAAATCACATGTAAGAAATGTGATACTTACAATTCTCGCCTAAACATGTTTAATATCGGAATAACTTGATCACGAAAACCGTGACACCGGTGTAAAGTCATATCTCCCTTTGCGGACGGCAAAGCCACCGTGCCGTAAATGCCCTGATAAAATCTAGAAACGATCTACTTCATGTCTGTCTCGATCCCTATCTCCATCGCCACGAGTGACGCGGACGAGACGAGAAAAACCGCGCCCCTTCGCGGCGCCAAGGGACACGGCAACGCGTCCGCGTCCGCGACGACGCGACGCCCAGCCACGGTGACACCTATCCAACCATTACCAGGTCACCGCCGCACAAACGCGCAATAAAGCAATAAACTAGCTTATCCCCCAGGAGCTGAGCGGCGTGGCGTACGTGGATTTACCAACGGCGATGTCATACGCATCCGACGCAACTTTATAAGCAGATAGCTCTCTTCATCTCAAAAGACCGGCCTAAGAAACAATGACTACTCTCTCTTATAAGGAGCTCGTAGCCCCCTTTGCGTGGACGAGGTGGGACTGAAATTGGCTGGCAATACGCTTGTCCAGACGCCCTAACATCCCACCCCCTAGGAAGGCCCCCAGGTAGACATGGCGATGCTGGCTCTGATAACAGTTGTTAGCGTCCCATGCTTTAGCTCCACCCACGTTCAAACGTTCATGCGCATCCGACACACCCTTATAAGCGGAGAGCCCTCACCATCCCAAAAGACCGGCTTGAGGGAGGATGACTACTCTCCCTTATAAGAAGCTCGTAGCCCCCTTAGAGCGTCTGGACTAGGGTGTTGCCAGCCAACTTTAGTTTCACCTCGCTCACGCAAGGGGCTACGAGCTCCTTATAAGGGAGAGTAGACATCCTCCTTCAGGCCGGTCTTTTGAGATGGAGAGGGCTCTCCGCTTGTAAGGAACGTCGGATGCACCTAACGCCCTAACGTGGGCCAAGGGTGGTGAGCTGAAAGGCCTGGGACGCTAACAAATGGTATCAGAGTCGGCATCGCCATGCCTTCCTAGGGGGCTTCCTAGGGGAATGGGATGTTAGGTTCCTGGCCATGAGCGTTGCCAGGGAACCTTTAATCCCACCTCACCCACACAAGGGAGCTACGAGCTCCTTATAAGGGAGAGTAGTCATCCTCACTCAGGCCGGTTTTTGAGATGGAGAGGGCTCTCCGCTTATAAGGCTGCGTCGAATGTGCATGAACGCCTGAACATTGGGCGAGGGTGGGTGGAGCTAAAGCCTAGGACGCTAACAATTGGTATCAGAGCCAGCATCGCCATGCCTACCTGGGGGCTTCCTAGGGGGTAAGATGTTAGGGCGTCTGGACTAGGGTGTTGCCAGCCAACTTTAGTCCAACCTCACCCACACAAGGGGGCTACGAGCTCTTATAAGGGAGAGTAGCCATCCTCCCTCAGATCGGTCTTTTGGGATGGAGAGGGCTCTCCGCTTATAAGGGTGCGTCGGATGCGCATGAACGCCTGAACATGGGGCGAGGGTGGGTGGAGCTAAAGTCTGGGACGCTAACAACTTGTATCAGAGCCAACATCGTCATGCCTACCTCGGGAGCTTCCTAGGGGGTGGGATGTTAGGGGGTGGGATGTTACGAGCTCCGGGAGAATAGTCATCCTCCCTAAGGCCAGTTGATCTTTTGGGATGGAGAGGGCTCTCCGCTTATAAGGGTGCGTCGAATGTGCATGAACACCTAAACGTAAGACAAGAGTGGGTGGAGCTAAAACCTAGTACGCTAACAGGGGACTCCCCTCCTTCGCCGTAACTTGGGATTCTGGTGGCCGGTGGAGCCGTCGTCGATGGAAGTTTTTTTTCTCTTCTCCCAAATCTCTCTCTCGTTCAGGCGACCACCCACGCCGCCGCATGAGAGAGATATGGTGATGGATGCTAAGCTAATCCGGTGATCCGGTCGTCATCGTGCAGCCGCTTTGGACGGCAAGCGGATAAAAAGTGAGGCGGCATAAGCCACAGCCCACACGCACCACTCGTCCGGTCGCACTCTGACCGTAGGTACTCCGTTTTAGCTCAAGAACACCATTATAAATTTATCGAATAACGATTAAGATATCCAGCGAACTAGGGATCGTTATCATTAACACTAAATTTAAAAAGATACGTGATATATACAGCCAGTAATAATTTGCTGCTACTTGTCAATGCGGACCAGGCCACGAGAAACGCAAAAAAAGAATATTTTTTGCGAGATAAGGATGAGCTCGAGAGTGAGACCGAGAGCAGGACCCTTGGTAGCGAGCTGATTATTGGTGGCCGCATGTGATGCGTCGTGAGCTATTTGAGAAGCCCACTTGCGACCGATAATATCTAGAACACAGTTCAGAACCTTCGTTCGTTTCAGTGAGCAGTCGATCGATCTGTTCGATTTCTGTCGCGCTCGCTCTCGCAAGCTTTAAGACCGGATCATCCGAGCTACCAAAGAAAGATGTGATGCCGATGAATGGATACGTAGTAGATCGAGTCCAGTACAAGTGCTGGCTGCTACGGACGTTGGTCAAAAAGGTGAACTCGAGATGGATAATCTGCAACTCCACTTGGCACACTTGCTCGGAGCAAAAGAATCGGCAGCATCTCTCGCGTGCTGATCCGTTCAGCCGAACCAAAACCAGCCTCTCCTTTTTGGTCTGTACGCATGTAGTAGCAGCAGCAGCAGCAGCAGCAGCAGCAGCAGCTAGAATGCATTGCATGTCCGGTATTCCTGTTCCTGTTGCTATCATCCTATGCATATCTACACGTGCGTTCACGTGTGCAGTGCATCGCAGCAGCCAGTTCGATCTAGCTACTGATGAAGTGATGAGGAAACCGTGCAAGGAATTGAGTCATGAGATGGAGAAACTTAACTCAGAAAGGTCTGCCATTTCTCTGAATACGAGGTTGGATGGACGGGGGGATTTGTTTGTACGAAGCTAGTAGATAATCCATACCATGATTTCTGGGAAATTCTCGCGGCATCAAGCTGCAAGAAGCATATGCATAATTCGTTTGACCTGGAACAAGCTTATTATATTTACTAATAATTAGCATATGAAATCAATAACCACAACTAATTTAACTAAATAACTTATTTTTCTACAAATCATACGTGGGTTACTTTTTGCAACGAAACACTGCAAATTTTGTAAGAAAAAATTATGATCACTATCAGGTGCGGGTAAATATATATTATTTATCTTTGGAATTTGGAGAAAAACGCAGTTTTGCAGTTCAGCCCCTGCGGATCTATGGAATTACCGGATGAGGGTGTCGTCGTCCCCGCCCTTTATATGAGGGGGCGGCACAGATGGAGGCCGGAGCAGAGCGCCACGAGGCGAGCCAAGAAGAGCCGCTTCCCACCCGCCGAGCCGCGCCGCCGCCTGTAACGACCACATCACGTGTCGTATCTTTCTCCTCTCGCTCACGAGTTCGTCCTCCTCTTCTTCCACCGGAGTCTAGGTTCATCTCACCTCTCCAGCGCCAAGAAACCAAACACTACCAGCATGGACGGCAGGAAGAAATCGCCGCCCGCCACCGCCGCAGGAGCCCCGGCTCCGGCTTCGGCTTCGGCGGCGGCTCCGAACGGCTACTTCAGCTCCGTCTTCTCCGCGTCGCCTGCGGTAACCGCCCCTTTCGTTTTCTGTTAGGCGATTATCGCACGAAAGGTGCCTCCTTTGGCGGATTATTTGTGTTCTCAATTTGTAAATTCGCGAATTGTTTTGGGTGTATCCTTCGTGGTTGATGAGTTCTTGGTTTCTATTTGGGTATCCTTATGACGTTGCTCCTTTTTTTTACCTGAAAGGCGAATGCAAAAGACGCGAAGCAGCCGGACTTGTACGCCATGCTGAACAAGCAGAATTTCAAAGGTCAGAATGGTGGTGCTATTGCAGGTAGTTGTGAAATGTCCTATCTTTTAGCAGAATTACATAAAGAAAGAATCATTCCTGATTCCAGGGCATTAATTTTCCTTAAAAACGGATCTAAATGATGTGCTTGTGGGATCGCTCATGCACTCACGCCGTTGCGTTTGCTGTGGTTAAGTGATCCAACATCAAAGCACATTGATCTTTGAAGTAGTATTGCTCCCTTGCTTATACATTTTTTCTACCACGTTTCATGTATCATCTTATTTTGCCTTGTGACATATCAGTTGATTAACTGTGAAGTTTAATTCGTCTTGCAGATGGCAAATCCAATGGCAGTCCTACTAAAGGTCGCACTGCAAACAAGGATGGAAAACAATTTTATCCAACGAGTCATCAGAGTCGCCTTATTTCGGCTCTTCTGTGCATTACGGTGCCCGGGAGTTCTATGGTAGCACTCCACAAAAACAGGGCGATGAATCCGCGAAAAATGTGCGCAAATTTTGACACTCTTGATAAATACAGTTCCAGATTGCTTTTATGGCTTATATTTTTGTATGTTCACTTTGTATGTCCAATCCAGTACAATGAGGAGAATCCAGATGGCTCCCTTGCTACCAGAGGTGATTGGTGGCAAGGTATGTCATTACTGCATTTGTTTGGAAATTATCTAGAGACTATGAAATACATATGTACTGACTATAATCTACTGCCAGGTTCCCTCTACTACTAAGTGCTTTTCTGAGGACAGTAGGGCACTCCTTTTGTGTACAAGGTATGCTATAAGAATGTGCTTTCAAAAAATTTATGTGTAAGCATCATTTATCTCTGCGATACTGCCTTGTCATAGTCTGGATGATGTTATACTTTCAATTCTTGATGCACAAACAATTGAACTTAAGAAAATATACCCCTGTTTATGTAATTATGTTAGTGTCGTTCTCATAGTTCTAGTGTCAATAACCAAATACTGGGATATATCTGAACAAGATTTACTTGTCATATCTGTGCACAATGATTGCAGAGTAGTGGAGGTGGACACTGATAGCTCTATGATAAAACTGGTTAAATGTCTTCAAGTAAAAGTTTAGTCAATCTGCAAATTTATCTCAAGCTCATGTAGTCACTGACATCATCATCAGCGCAGTCGCCTGACCTCCATTCTTTCGTCTCTTTTTAGCCTTTAGAAACAAACAAATACATCCTGCAGTCATCAATGACTCACAACCATAGTTTGTCAGTGTCAGAAAATATTGTGACTTGTAAGAATTATGCGTATTTGGTGTCATTTTTCTGGTGTTGGCATGTTAGATTTTCCAAATCACTAATAAGAACTACTCAGAGTTTAAGCTATTCAGAGTGTCCAATCAGACTATACATTCCACTGCTCTCTCTGAACATTCACCTTATCTCTTTCTTTTGCAGAAATAAAAGGAGTGCTCGGAGCTGGCTTGCAGTAGAGTTTATATGAGAGCAGATATCAAAAGTCATAGTGCAAGTATGGAACTACATCTGTTCTACCGGTGGAGGCAATATTTGGATGCATAATCTCACCTGGGCAGATGCAGTCTTTGCCCTTTGTTTGCTGTTTTTACCTGATCTAGGAGTGAAATGTAATGAAATAGTAGGGCAACAAGAGGTAACCTCAACAAAAAAAAAGGTTGCTACTCTTATTCTACTCACAAGATTATCACTCGTTGTGCTTATTACTGTTTAGCCTTGTGTGCGGTTGTTTTACACTTTCAGTCCAACGGATTAGCATTTTCTCTGGTAGGAGTGTGAAGCATTCCAAAGAAAATGCTATTCGAAATTGTACATCTAGATAACCATTTCAAAAATTTGCAAAACTGGAACTTTCTCGGCGCTTCAAACAGGTGCATATAAATATCGACAAACCAATGCTCGACAAGGAAAACCGCGCAGGAAAGAACGGAAAAGTTCTGCCCCAAAAGAGAAATGAGCAGCAGGAAGGAGAGTAGCGCGCGTAGGGGTAGCCCACATTTTATCTTGTCTTCATGGATCCAGCCACATGCACCTTTTGCTCCTGCACGGCTGCACTCACGCCGTCACGCGCCTCGCTTTCATCGGGCCGCAATCTTTGTTTTGCCCTTGTCGACCATCCAAATGTCGACAGGTAACTTTATTTCCTGTCGGCTATCCAACGGTCGACAGGTAACATAATTTCCTGTCGACGCTCCAACGGTCGACAGGGAGATGTGGATAGAGGTATAGTTTCTATTCGTTACCCTGTCGATGACTGAGCCGGCCATTGATGGCTAGCCAATGTTCGCAGAGACGCAAAGCTCTTTAGGCGGAATCAAGCACTCTTTCAAACACTGTCAAGCCAACAAGGCGCTGCCAAAACATTACAAAGCGAAACATACCGCCATACCGTGCATTGCGCAACTAACACGTGACAAGAACGAAGAAACCGGACACACACACACGTAACAACAGTAGGTAACGGCAACTCGGCAAGTTGCATGTGCACCGAGACGACCGCATGGCCCGTGCAATGCAACCTCGTCGAAGCTCCGGGGTCCGGCGCGGCGTGGGTTTGGTTTCACAGCCCCGGGACATCGAACCCGGCCCTGCCGTCGACCGACCGCCTGTCGACGAGCAGGGCCCTCCCGATCAGGGACGGGCTGTTGGGCAGCAACGCCGGCGAGAAGCTCGGCGTGGCGTACGCCGTCGCGTACGCCGTGCCCGAGGCGGGCAACAGCGGGTACGCGGGCGTCGGTGGTGACGACACGGACATGGCCTTGCTGCAAGACGAAACCTTGCCGCCTGCCACACCGGTGGGGAGATGATCCGCGTGCCTGCTCATCTCGTCGACGTACAGCAGGTCGTCGATCCGCGCGACGATGTTGGACGCGAGGCTCTCCAGAACCCTCGAGTAGCTCTCCAGAATCGATTTCCCCACGTCCTGATGAACCAAAACCTCGCATCGATCAGTTCATCAAACAGAGATTTTTACTACAGTTGCAATGGATATGGATTCACGAACCTTGTTGTACTGGATCTTGCTCATGTCCAGGCTCGTCTGCGTCAGGCCGGGGAACCTCTGCTTGAGGCATATGAGGAGGCCCTCGGCGCGCTCGGCGAAGAGGTCTCTCTTCTCCGTGTCCATGAGGAGGTCCTTGACCATGCCCCAAGACGACTTGTTGCCAGCACGGTTCGCGGCGCACGCGCCCCTCCTGCGCCACACGTAGATGGAGGCCTCCACGCGGTCGGCGATCTCCAGCGCCTGGTACTCCGACGACAAGTCGAGGCAGTCAAGCAGGCAGTCGGGAGAGAACTGATCCGACGTGATGTACCTGTATATGATGTCGCCCAGCGTCGTGCGCCCGTTCTGACAAAAAAAAAACAGCACGCCGGAATCAATAGATGGCAATGGCGCGGTGGCGTATGTACGATGCGTTGAAGTTTTCGTCTACCTTGGGCAGTGAGTCGAGGTAGGAGTCGGGGACGTCCATCTCGGCGAGGGCGTTGCTGTTGATGGCCATGGCGGCCTTGAGGATCTGGTTGGCGCAGTCGCGCTTGTGCTCCAGCTTCCTCCTCGTCTTCTCGCCGACGCCGCCGGGAGGCACGCGGGGCACCGGCAGCCACCACTTCTCGTCGCGGCGGTGGTACGTTCGCCGGAAGGCCCCGCCGCCGCCGCCGTCGCAGTCCGGCGCGCAGATGCCCTGGTCGACGTACCAGAACTCTCTGTCCCTGAAGCTCTCCAGAATTTCCTGCCAACACAGGTTCGTCACGATGAAAAACTAATCAACAAATTCAGATGAAGAGATGAAGAATTAATCGAACAAGTTCATCAAACTTACGAGGAGCATGTGATCCAGCTTTCGAAGTGCCGGCAGATTGATGTATAGATCAGATCGTGGTCTGCTTGCCATGATCTGAAGAAACCCATAAGAAACAATCAGTTTATATATATGAACTGGACTTTCACCAGTTTTTCATATCATCTAAATAGTCATAAAAAGAAAACAATAATCAAGATAGATCAATATGTGATATATAACTTTGCAAATTCTCAATATACAAGTTGGACCAAACAGAAAAAAAATATATAGTTATCAACAATGCACATTATTGACTGCCATATTTATTCTTTTTGTCTCAATTTAGTTCGGATTTAAATTTGTTTCATGGTGGAGTGACATATCACATATTGATTTTGATTTTTCCTGACAATTTTTTTCCAGACTGTTTAGATGGCATGAAAATCAGAGATCCTTAGTGGGCTGAATGGACCTAGCTGTTTATATATCATAATGAAATTGGTCTCACTACATGATCGACATAAACGTCATAGATGTGTTAGTGTAATCAAATTTGTTTCAGTTTGGAATTAGAATAATTGAGTTTATCAGTTAAAAGTGTAAACTGTTCCAAACAGTTTGGAGTAGTTTATTATAATCTAAGATCTAGATTATAGTGATCCGATAAACTAACAAAACCTAACTTTTTTCAACTGAGTATTTAGAAAGATTAAAATACATATTACATTTTGTAGAAATTATCTTGTGTCGTCTTATACACAAATTTCAATTCTGCACACCTTATATTAAGTGTATTATAGTCTTTTACTATCCAAACATAACAATTCATACTATAATCATTTGTCAAACGACTTACAACTTGTTTTCTCAAGATTATTATAAGACAACTTATTACAATTACAACATATAAGGTAAATTATAATAGTTATAAACCGAAACAAATAGACATGATGAATAAACAGATGCAACATATACACAAAATTAAAGGAGCATGCAACCAGGACATCACATAATATTGATGTGCCTTTAATTTTGGATCTCAAAACACCGCGCAAATTGCTAAGCACGCAATTAATGACTATTTTCAGTGGTCCATGCCCAGCAGGTAAATTTCAAATCAGGTTTTGCACTCGATCTATATATATATATATATGCTTCACCCGTAGGATCACAAAACACCTGAATCTTCTTCATACGTACGATTTTTCAATCATGGAAATCGATCTGGCCGGCCTCTACAGTGTACACCAAGATGTATTCGGTCACAGTAACAGTGGAGCAGATGACTAATAAAACTCATAGTTAGCTGGTTAATAGTTACCTCAAGCTTGGTGCCGTCGGGGAATGTCTGCCATGTGGGCACCAGCTCGACGATGTGGTCGCTGAGGCAAAGCAGCCAGTCCATCTCTCGCCGCCACATCGCCTTCTTCGCCGGCAGCAGCGGCTCCAGCCTCCACAGCTGCCCGAATACCGTCGCTGCAACAAAGCAACGGCGGTTTGATTCCCCGTTGATTGCGGCGTTTCGAGAAATTAAAGCGCGTGCGCCAACGTACCGCAGAGGTTGGTGAAGGCGTTGGAGATGGCGAGCGCGGTGCAGACGCCCTTGCCGCTCCCGGACATGTCCTCGCCGAGCAGCAGCTTCGCGAATCTCTCCTTCATCATCTCCATGTCTGCAGTGAATGTGAAACCAACCAAAACGCGGCGACAGAGATGAGACTCGAGAGGAGTGCCGGTTAGCTGTGTGTGCGTCGTTCGCTGTGATGTGTACCTGAGGGCTGGCGGTGCTTGTCCGCGGGGCCCATGTCGACGACGCACGGCGACGGCTTCCCCATGGCCTGCCCGGCCGCCACGACGACGATGTCGGTCGCCGACACGCAGGTCTTGATGGCGACCTGGTGCCACTCGTCGAGCGGGCCGTAGCACTCGCTCGACGCGCCCCCGGAGCTGGCGCTGGAGCTGCTGCTCCCGCGGCGGCGGCGGCACTCCTCGTCTGCCGAGTCCGCCGTAAGCGCCTCGCTAAACGCCCTCTCCTCCTCCGCCTCCTCAGCCACGCGTCCTCCTCCTCCTCCTCTCGCCATATATCCCGTCTCCCTGGACACCGTATACCCGCGCCTCGTCTCCCACGCGCAGCAACGCCCCGCACCCTCTCGCGCCTCCGCTTCCTAGTCCCTACCGCTGGCTGCCGCTCGACGACGACGTGGAGGACCCCGGCCGCGCGCCGCTACTACTGGAAGGGCGTTTGTCCCGTTGCTGTCTATGTCTATGTCTTTGCCTGTGCGGCTGTGCGCACTGCGGACTAGTGTATATGTTGTGCATGGCACGGCGCCATGGCCAGCAGAGGAGTAAAAGCTTAAAAGAGGCGAAAGGCAAGTAGGCGAGGCCGAGTGACCGTTAGGTTTTTGAGTTGTTTTGGGGGGGCTTGCTAGCTACCATGGCCTTTGTTACTGCTTGCTGCCTTTTGCTTTCGCGGCGCCAACGGTCAGTGTCAGTGGCATTTGGGAAGCAGTAAGCACGGCGTGGCAGCTGCTGCTGTCTCTCGTCTCGTGGTCATCCTCTTGCCGTTTGATTATTGATTAGCATATTCATTATATTTACTATCACATTTGTTATCTCGTAAAATAGTAAATACGATTTAAAAGCATCTTTATTGTAATTGCTACTTGACTTTTTATTTTAGGGGTTGTTATTCTTCTCTCCACACTTGCTACATCTAGCAAACCAACCAAACTTGTTATTTTTATTAAGTGTTGAATTTGTTTAATTATTTTTATTTTCTTTGAATATATATAAGTTGATAAAATATAGCTACATTCATATTTAACAAACACATTAGAGCGAATAGTAAAATAGCAAGTTAATTTGAATATGGAAGGTTGTTATTATTATGAGTAACAAGTCAAAAATAACAAGAACAATTGGAGATCCTTCTCCATTTAGGCTTATATGCCCAGCATGTTTAAGTGCTCATGTTTAGACTTTAGAGAGAGCTTATGGTTCTAAAAACCGAAAAGTGGATATTTATTTAGCGATAATTTAGTGGTACGTGGCTTTGAATATTAGTTTATTTTTAGATTTTGATTTTATGATTATTAAGTTTAACAATCTAAACAAGAATGTGAATCATTTAGGATAGTTATTAGTTATAGATTTAGGAATTGTTAGGAGTATGACTTTATGTTCCCCAAGATAAGAATGGATGATATGTGGTAGATGATTGACATTTTTGATTAAAATAGTTTGAGTTCAAACAAACAGATAATGTTAAAAAATAACAGTAATTTTAGATAATACTCCTATTTGTTTAGCTCGGATTTTAACTTTTAAAATGAGTGGTTCGTTTGAAAAACTTCGCAAAAGGTACCCTTAATTTACTAGCGTTGAACTCCGGAGCCGCAGTAATATTTTATCCGGAGCCGTGCAATGTGTTTGACATGTCACTCTAGCGTGTGCACACAGACACAGGCACGCTGCTCGACGTGTGCAGTTTCGAAACCTGAGTTTGAAATCAGGGAGAGGAAACAAAAGAAAAAGTAGGGGAGGAAAACGCAAAGCTGATCTTTGAAGCGGCAGCCGGCAGGTAGGACGCCGACGAGAAGAAGAAGAAGAAGAAAAGAAAAAAAGCGCCTGCGGTTTTGACTCGGAAACCGCGCGCGCGCGCGCCCCGCGGCGGCACCTCCTTTTGCGGCGCGTGAGAAATGTAGCCGGCGTCGTCGCTAGCTGCCCGCCTCCACCCTACGCGACGACGTCCGCCGTACAGAAGCGAAGCTCGTCGCCGAGCGCTCGTATTGAAAAGGGAGCTACGGCTGTCTGGCTGGCTGGCTCATCCCCTCTCAGTCTCAGGACCAGGCTACTGCTCGAGTGCTCCCGGTACCCGTACCTACCACCTAAATTCGTCAGATTTTCCTTTCCAAACTAGAGGAATGGTATTGCGAGATAGAGATATTTCCTCTGTTTTAATAACGCAAGCCATTTTGTTATAGCTTAAATTAAATTCATGTATACATTAATAAATCTAGATACAAGATGTCTAGATTAATTGATTTATAGATCAATTTAGACAAAACTAGAATAACTTTGTCGGGGGAATGACAATGGATATCTCTTGAGTGACCTTGTAGCAATCGTACATAATAAGGAATCGAGAAACAAGACATTAAAGATAGACTTGAAAGAGGTCGACAATGAAGCAATTAGCAAGGTCTGAAGGGAACCTCAGAGGGAGTCCCGAGTTTACGACTCGAGAGGTGTCGTTATATGCGATAACAGTTATCAATGGGAGTAACCGAAGAGAGGTTTTGATTAGGCTAATAAGGTATTGTACAATGATCTAATGGTTATCTCAAGTAATAAGACATAGATAAAGGATTTTAGATAGGTTCGAGCCCCCGAAGGATAATAACTCTACTTCTATAAGTGTGTGATATCAGAATAATCAAATTCTGGATCCTCTTTTTGGGATTCTTCTTGTCCCTTTATACGGGAGAAATCAGGGGTTACAAATCTTGAGTAATGAGCCCCGTTAATGATTAAGAATTGAACAGTCTACGAGTATTAATTCTAAAAGATAATTGTTCTGATAAATGCGAGTTTATGAAGACTTTAGTAATGGTTTGACTCTTGGTTGCGACCGTCCGAATGCTGGTGGTCGAGACACCCTTATTCCGAGTGTTGGGCAAAGGAACCTGACCCCTAGAAGTCTGAGCCTGCCACCTGGAGGATTCCGACTGTCGGTTGGCTAGCTTAAAACAATTTGGAAGGTATCCCGAAATCATATTTCTGACAGGAGGCGAAGACAACGGTTGGTCCACACACTTAATCAATGATAATAACTCGAGAGTGTAACTGCCGGATTTAAATACTAATAAAAATTGCGAATAAAACCATGATTATTAATTTGTAGTTAAAGTCTAAATGGTAATCCCGACCCCAGTGATATATAAAAGGGTTATTTTACAATACTTGAAAAGATACCAAAATTAGCACTGAAAAATATGATACCTCCTGATACCTCCTCAAGTACTGTAAAATTTCTCTATATAAAAGGGTCAGGTACCTCCCTCAAGAGAGAGGTATACTTTTCATACAACTCACTCTTGTAATCAGACTCACTAGCACGTACTTCATCGCACAAGATTCCGAACTTGTCTAAATTTTTATTTATATCATAGTTCTTAAAATAACTGTATAATCGTGAACATAGAATCTACTCCAACCCGGATGGATAACCCGTCGAAGGACTGCCGTACAAGTAACCAGATACTTACATTGTGAAACGGGAGCGGTGTTATTCCATTTATAGTCTTAAAGAGAGTTCGGTACATGCATGACTGTTAATCCTCTCAGTGACCGTTGCAGACGACTGTGATCTATGTCACTCACTTGCAGTGGAAGCAAAGAAGGATATGATCGCCTCCATCCGTGGGTTAAATCAGCACGATTGGAAGGATTCTTGTTAGAAAATTAAGCAATCACCGGTCGATCTACCTAGCGGCTAGCTGGTGACCTCGGTTGATGATGCATCTCCAGCCTCCAGCTTCACAAACTGCATGCAGTGAACTCAAGTCCCCGTAGACCGCGTGCAAACATGATCGATCTGTATCTGCAATATAATTCTCCGATCCATCCTCCTCCAATATAATTTGGCGTGCGTACGCGCGAGGAGCTTCATCTGCACAGCCCGGATTTCATTTGCCTTCTCGGGTGACACAAGCTAGCACACTACTGCTGCTTCGATCTGCTGGGCCAGTACGTGCGTACTCAGGTGGCAAAACTAAGCAATCTCATGAACAGCAGCGAGAGTGATGTGATGGCCGGCTCCGGCTCGCGGCTAGCTGTGTAGCATCACAGCCCCAGCAGCTCTGTTTCGCGGATCGGTCTGGATCACGTACACGTACTCTCGCCATTACCGTCTTCAACGAACCGTTGTTTCCATAACGTTATAATTTATGATCGGATTTAATAATTATACTATTTAAAATCATTATATCATGAAATATCAAATCAAATCTTACGTTACACTATTATAGAATAGAGAGAGTAGTTTACTGAAATCTTCGTAGAACAATCTAGACTCCTACGATTACAATTACAAGTACGGAAAATGTAGTAATAAGTTAGCGGTTTAAACAGAGCTTCAAATGGCGCCACGCCAGGGGAGATGTTCGTCGAGCTGTGGTTGGTGGGAGATCGACACTCTAGCTTACAACCGAGGGCACCGCGTGCATCGTTCTCATTCTACTTATCCCACTTTGTGGCTGTAAAAAAAATCGAACCAAAGGGGTTGAAATGAATCCGATGAAAATCCTACAAATCTCGTGGGTTGGTTACAATGGCGCATAGTTTTGCTTATATATCTTCGCTTCAATTCTTTTTGGGTGCAAATGCGTACGAAGCTTCAATTCTCAATCAAATGTATCCAGCTGACCTCGTTTGATGAACCTCCGTATATGTATCCAGCATGCATCAGTGTCCTTTCCTGACGCGACGAAGCTTCAATTCTCAATCAAACCGCAAACGAGATCTGCATCCACCGTTCGCCTTGGATTGCAGTAGCTCAGCTCCTAGCTACCACTCACTAGCTCTGGTCCAGCGTGGACTCCGTAGGTGACAAAATTAAGAAACCTCATAAAAACACCAGCGATAGCGATGGCAGATGGCTCGAATGCACTGTATATATATATATCACACGGGACAGGGTAGGTGTAGCATGAACAGCGTGCGTGTCTCTCGGATCGGCCACATTAAACTCGTCTTGAATTGGATCGTCGCTTCAGAATCATCAGGCCTGGATTATATTAAACTCTTCACTCGATCGATCGGGCTAGATCGACCAGGTTTATTTGGTTCATCAGTAAACTGGACAAGACTTCTCGGAGTGTCTTAAAAATATAAGAAAAAAAAGAAAGGCTGCATTCTGGTAAGCACGCAGCGGATGATATGATCGATCGTATGGCAGCGCATATATTTCAACTTATAATCGTGCAAGTTTTTTATAGAAAAAATCTATATAAAAAATGCCTTTAGTCTCATAAAAAACATACAACTGTTTAGCTCGGTCTGGTCTTATGTGGATAATAGTTCTACTTCTATTTGGTGTATTGGATTATAATAGAAGAAATATTACCACGGCTAAGCTAGTCAAGACTTGTTTAATTCACTAGTCGGAGAGATCAATATTTGCCTTAGATCATGTGCCTTGGTTAGGCTCATATAAATGTCCTTTAGATCACTTCACTTTCACCTCTTCTTACATAGGATGATTTCTCAACTAAACATATATATCCTAATCTCTAAGGTGGTATTTGGTTCGAGGGTCGAGGTGGGATGGGATATGATGCTCTCGTTTTTTTATAGTGTTTGGTTTAGAGTCAGGTGGGATAGAATCGTCCCACTGAGTAATATTTTTCTAATATTCGGGATAAACTCGTCCCTCAAGAATAGAGGGATGAACTCATCCCACCTCATGCTCGGAGGTTCCGAGACTGGGCTAGAGGTTCTATGGCGGACCGGAGGTTCCGATATGAAGGTTTTAGGGATAGGCTAGAGATTTTGAAACGAACCGAAGGTATTTCAATGCGGGACGGAGGTTCTAAGACAGAGTCCCATTTCTGTCAACCCACCAACCAAACATAAAACTAGAACATCCCATCCCTCGTAACCAAACACAAGATGAGACGATCTCATCCAAAAATTTGGAAAAAAACGTGTCATCCCACTTTGTCTCTGAACCATACGGCAACTAATCTAGCACTAGTAGGATCACCTAGTCTTGTATGTGTAACCATCGTCGTATCATGTCCATTGAAACCGACGATCGACCGTGCAAACTCCAGTTCGATTGCGTGTACAACTGGGATCGAGTCTGGGACACATGCAGCATAGATCCATATACGTTAGTATCAAACAAGAGAGGGAATGGAAGACAACAATATTGAGTGTAGTGTCGTTGCTTGCGGCTCCTATTGTACGAAGCATGCATTTGGTGTTCGGTCGGTACTTGTTAGGTAGGTTACTAGGTTTCAATTCAAGCTTGACATATGCATGCATGCAGTCATATCACACACTGCGAGCAGCTGATGATTAGCTTCTCGATCACGGCACAAACATGCATGCATGCAGCTAGTAGCTAGGAACTTCTTCTTCAGTTCTTCTACCTTGAGATGAAAATGTTTCAAACATTTACATGCATGCTAGCTGATCCTGTCCACGTCTGAAAATTATAGTCAGGAAATGGAATGAGTACATGAATGATAGCATAAATTTGCTGAGGGTACCCAACATTGCAAAATTCATCTTCAAAACCGGATCAGGTTATCCTTAAGGTTAAGGTATTTCAGTTTTGATGGCTGAGGGTGTAAAATATATCCAGTTTTGTAGTTTACAAGCTGATTTCTAGATTCAGACATAGTCAACGGAGATAAACTTGTCATGATCTCATATAATGCATGGGTACGGGTGAGATTTGTAATGATTTATGGTCCTGTGGAGTTAGTAGCCAGCATTAACCATGCATACCCCCATGAATAGAAAGTCGAGTACCTCACCGCGAACAGTAATATAATCATCCTTACATTTGTATTAACAGACTTCGAATCATAAATCGACACAACTAACACAACAAACAGAGGTACGTTCAATCACGAACCAGATCACAACTACAAGTCTACGCCTACATTCCAACAAGGACACCTTCAACCGTAACTAGTTTAGTTCTATCTCTGTAAATCTGCAACCTTTAGAACTTATGGGCTAATAGCTGGAACTAATTGTTAGCTAGCTAATAGTTAGCCGGTTAAAATTAGTCCACGCACACTTGGATACTTTGGATTAATATATGGTTAACAATTTACCAGACAAGGAGCTAACAAATAGCCAATATATTAGCTCACCTGTTTCGATCAGGCGGGACTAATTGTTAGCGGCTAATTGTTAGTAATGTGTTTCCAAATAGTCCCTTAGTAAGCTTGATGAAAGCCATGCCTACGTGCAAAAGTTAAGCACTTAAGCTCGCTATGAATAAGAGAATCTCAAGAAACTTGTGGTGACTAAAAGAATATACTAATCTTAACCAAGTGATGTTCCGTACACCTTTGCATAAAAGCAGGAACCGTGTTGCACGTACCACCATTCTTGCTTGCAAAGCGGAGGGGAGTCATTTGTGACCGTAATGTAGAGGTGGAATCAACCTAGCTAGATTGTGTTTTCCTGACTTGGATTCCAAAATCAAGATAGAACTGTAATCATCAGTAAGCATTAGCATTCCCCAGGTCGAGCTTGCCATCGTTAGTGAACACTAAACAGAACTGGACATTTCTCTACTCAGTTGAATTTTAGGAAGATTTGTGTAAAGTGTACAAAGTTTCAGTTCTGTCACCAAGTAATACAACATGCAAAGAATGGTCACCGCAACTAAGCTAGAACAAGCTTGATTCATTCGTCTAAAACTAGTCATCACTGACAGCAACAAGTTAGGAGCTCCCAAGTACACAATCCCTCGTGTATGCCGCATGGTTCCTTCAGAACTGGGACAATATATGTTCTTTGATTTTCAAAAGTGCTCTGTCCGAATCTTTGTAGTGCTTATTCCATCAGAAAGCAACCGCGAAGAAAATGTTGTAGGGGGTGCCATATCCTCAGTTACAGTCTGCAGGTCACACATATGGCTTGAGAATTCGGATTGAAACACAAACAGAAGCTTCAAAAGGTGCGTATTTGAACTGAATATGTGTGTGCAGTGGTGTAACTTTCTTCCTTAAAAAACGTTATACTGAACTAGTCATGTGTGTCAAATGAAAAATATCCATCAGTAACACTTAATCATCAAACCTTTTCTGATATAGGATATACTAGCGTCAGTCATCTGTCATTACGAAAACATGGGTACACTGTAAGTAAGATCATAGTGAGCAATACCTATTGTACACCATATGTGATCCCTACTCCAGAAATTCTTCCATAAGACCCTATTATAAATTTGATAGAACATTATTAGAAGACAAAAAACACATGGTGGGAATATCACAAAGAGATAGCAAACCTGTGATATAAATTGTTCAGTATCAGTACGCCTTAGGAAATGGAGCGAGTTCTTGGTCAATGATATGGAATGGTCACCAAGAGATACTTCACCAATGTCTTCAAGCACCCGAACCTGGATGTAGGGATCCTTGGGAGGTACCATGTCCTATAAAAGTTTTACAGAAAATCTGGAAACTGTATTTCTGTTTCATCTGTATGAAAGTAAATAAAACAGAAAATCACTGTACCACTGTTAAATCTATATCCATCTCTGAAATGTATGATTTTATAGCAGCGGAGTGGCTCTTGAAGTACTCTTTCTCTGAAAAATGCAGTTTTTCTTGTATTTCATGAGGAAGCACTGGACCGATTTTCCATCTAAAGCTCTGAATAACTTCTGCTCGATTGTACCTGATTGAATTCAATGCTTTTAGTTTGCATACCCAAAATAAGGGTAAGCAGGTGAAATCAGCATAAAACAGAGAAATTGATCTTTGTTCAGGTGTGAAGTTTCAGTTCATGTACATGTAAGCCATGAGGCATCTTTTGTTCCGGAGCAGAGAAAGATGATGGACAGCAGCTCCGTAGTGGTCATCATTTCTGGTTGTTTCAATGTCTAAGTTTTGCTCCACCATTTTCCTGTCATAAGCATAAAAGAAATCAGGAATCAAAAGGTTAGTAAACTATAAACTGTACTGTTGAGGAAGTCAACTAAGGATTTAATTGGTTTGATCTGGTTCTGTTTGTTTTGCCTATGAAATACATCCTAAAAATTGATCATAACCCATATGGAAAAATTAGATGTTAAGTCATGAAGATGATCAATTTTCTGATTGGAAGCAAGTTACCTGATCAATGACTGAAACTGCGTGTTGTGCTCATCGCACTCTCTAATGACCTGATCAAACACATCACTCTGCACATCCATAAGACAGTAAGCAGGGATCAATTCATTAGCATACTAATTAACACAAGTAAAATGAACTAGACTGCCAGAGTCACAGGACAGGACGGTAACATTAACTTATACTACCCAAATCGGTGGCAGACAAACCGCGCCGCCACTGCCCTACTTTCATTCTAAATATTTCGGAACTAGAATTCATCATCAGGGTAAATAAATGGAAGCTCGCAAGCCAAATCGTTAAAAGTTAAACTGATGGATAATGCATTATGCCCTAAATTCTGCCAAATCACGATGTAAAACGCACACTCTGTAAGCTCAATTCCTACCGATATAGCTATATCAGACATAATTCCGCCCTAAAACAGACATCAACGAAACCGAAGCACCGGCCGCCCAGATCCCGAGCCAAGCTAGCAAACGCGCGAGGGCCCCCGCGGCCAGAAACTTACGTTGAAAGTCGCGAGCTGGCCCGCCTCGCATGAGTCGAGCTCCCTCAGCAGCTGCGCCGCGCGCCGCCCGTACATCCTCCTCCTCCTCCTCCCCGCGACGCGCGCGACGGAGTGTCGCTACGGCGGAGGAGGCTGACGCCCGCGGGCAGACGTCCGAGAAGCGGGCGGCCGGCGGTGGCCGGGACCGGGACCGCGACCGTCCGAGGGGGCGGTTGAGCGGATGGGGAATTTCGGTGCGGCCGCGCGGGAAAAAATTCGAGGACGCCGGGACGGCGTGAGAAGGAGGGGGGTTGGTAGCCACTGACCGGAGGTGGTGGGCGAGGCCTGGGCTAATCTCAGCCGTCGATTGCATGCGATCGAATGCACTAGGCCGCCTCTCGCTGATCGGCTAGGTGGTTTCGGCCCGGCCCAAACAATGAGCCCAGATCGGCCCACACTTTGCTATTCGCGGCAATTTAAACATGGGATTTTGCAACTTTGGAGAAATGTTATTATAATTCACGTATTTAGATTTATGTCATTACAAATTCAGAGAATATTGACTATACCATTATAAATTTAGAAAATTCCAAAATATGTTATTACAATTTTAGAAAAACCTGAAATATGCCATTAGATTTTGTGAGAGCTGCGATTTCAGAATGACATATATCCAAATAAATGAATTGTAGTGGCAAAGTTCCAAAGCACGGTAATTGTAATAGCATGTATCTAAAAAACTCTTTAAACAGTGGAAGACAAAATTGTTGCTGATGCTGTGTTTGGTTTGATGCTGAAAGCAACCACATTTCAAATTTGGCAATTGCTAAATTTTGGAACAATCAAAATTCGGTGAGGTATAATACGTGGTTGTGTGTTTGTTTTTGATGTCTTGTCACCAAATTTTGTGTGAGGAAGTTTTCAGAGTCACCAAATTTTGGCATATCAAAGTTTTTTGGGCTTTCTTTGTCTACCACCTTACTAAAATTTGTCATTAAATTTTTGTCCGGTCAAAACTGGTAGCAAGCCTAACATGCTATACAATACAACATTTTCATCTCAAAAGGATCAGTAGTTTTACAAATTTATTTAAAGTGAGCTCAGTTTGGTCAAAATATAAAGAAAATAGCAAAATATCTGATGCCTACCCAGATGAAGCCATTTGGACTGTGCCATGGTTTAGGGCCGGACAGCATGTAAGTGGACCGAATTACTACATGACATGCATCAAATCAAATGTTCGGATATTATTTTAGATTATTAAATATAAACTATTTATAAAATATATTCATAATCGGTGGATTATTCATGAGATGAATCTAATGAGCCTAATTACGCCATGATTTGACAATTTGATGCTACAGTAAACATTTGTTAATTATTAATTAATTATGCTTAATAAATTCGTCTCGTGAATAATTCGTCGGTTCTGCAATTATTTTTATAATTAGTTTACGTTTAATCTTTTAAATTAATATCCAAATATCCGTTGTTTGGATGCTTAGAGTATTAGATAAAACAATCTGATTACACGTTCTTCTATCCAATTATCACTTTAGAATGGATCTTTAGAATGCTACGAACGATGGACAGGACTAATGTTTTTTCGCAAAAAATACAAATAGTATTTCTTAAGGTGGAGTTGGATGGATTGTAGGTGATTTGATTTTTTTGACAAAACAGTTTACGAATTCAATTGGAAAAAATCAGCGATTAAAACATCTAAACAGTATAAAATATATTCTGTATATTTTATATAGATATTTTTAGAAAAATTTACCCTTTTTAGACGACTGAAACTGGTTCAACCGACCAAAGCCGCCCACGACAAAAAAAAAACGCCGTCCTTATCCGTATCGTCTTCACAGCGGACAACGAACATTCGATCAGGACTGCAAATTTAGCATATCAATTATTCAGCGATATTATGATTCCACAAGATATTTTCGTCAGCTACAGCGACGCAAGCTGGCAATAATGCACACCTCTCTTACCTGCGTCTCGCCCATTTGATTTTGATCTACTGAACTAATTGTTTAGTAGCTAATTTTTAGTCTTAGTTCGTTCAAACAACTCAACTAATTATTAGACTAATTGTTAGTTTATGGGTTAACTAATGGTTAGACATTAGTATACAAAAAGTGAGCTAATAGGAATTACTAAGAGTTCAGGTATTAATCCAAAATATCCAACAAACCTAGCTAATAATTAATTCTAACTAATAATTAGTTTTATCCCATAATAATACAGGTATTAAGCATGTCAAGTGATACCCTGCTCAACACACGCATTTCTAAATTGCCAGATTTCTAACGGGATTATTAAACTTTTTGGTATTAAACCAATCCATCTTTTGTTTCAAACAAGCCATACACAGGAGGAGAAGGAAAAAAGAGATTATTTGTCACTCGTTTAAATGCTATCTACTCTCTTTCTCTCCAAAACTCTTATATATATATATATATTATATTTTTGTAGTTTATACGTATGCTAGGTTAAATTGATCAATAATACCGTATTATTTAACTGTTAGATTAAATTAATGTTACATTACTCAAACAACTATAGTCTAATTAGTATTGTATGCGCAGCTTTTTCTAAACCCTACACATCAACTAACATAATTTACCTTTTTGCCTCGATGAAAGAAGTAGTGTGAATGGGTTTTTTGAATGCAATGATTAATTTTACCACTCGAATATCAGATCTAAATTTATGGGCCAGCTTGTTTCAATTTATAGTGGTTAGAAGCTAGCTAGTCGCTGGTGATTTTCAGTTCCTAGATTCTAATTCATTTCTAAATTTTATAGCTATTAATTCTCACGATCTGAATTTAGAATCTAGACTATTAGTTACTGCAACAGATTTTACAAGTAGCTACTAGAAACCGAAACAAATAAGCCATATGCTTATAATAAACTAATAAATAATTAAAGTTATTTCTTACGTGTAGTGAATTATTAAAATATCCCGGAAAAGAAAGGGTTGAAGCAAATCGGTAGGATGTCAGTGGCCAATCCCGGGCCCGCACGCTGAGCCCGTCGCGCCCGTCTTGGATTAGATCCATCTGTTGCGCCACGTCATCGTGGCCTCGTGGGCGCCGTCTCCGCGGAAATCTCGGCCCCTCTCGTCGTCGTCGTCCTCGTCCCGTTCCTGTTTCGGGCCCCGGCCGAGCGCCCAAGCCAATCCCTATCCTCCCTTTCGCCCCCGATCCGCCTCGCTGCTCCTCCTCCCACCGGCCGCCCGTACACACCAAGAGACACCTACAAATTACGGCGGCTTCTGGAAGGAGGCGAGGCAACGAGGCGGCGGGGCCCTGTTTTTTTTTTTCAATTAAAGGCGCCGCTCCCACCCCATCCTACCACCGATTCTTCTGGTGGCCGCCTCCCTCCCTCCCCCCGTTTTTTTAATCGGCGGCCCAATCATTCCCACCGTCGCCGCGAACGCGCGATTCCGTCCTTTCTCCTTCTTCTCTCCTGGCTGCTGCTCTCGCGCGCCTCGGCGCCTAAGGTAAGGTAAGGCGAGGGTTGCTGGCTCCTGCTGCGGGCCTGACCCGGGGGAGAGGAGGCGGGACGGTTGATGGTGCTATGTGGCCCCTCGGCTTCTTCTCCGAGAGGCTGTTCAAGGGGGACGGTGGTGAGGGGGCGGAGGACTCGCCGCTGCCGCCCCCTGACGGCGGCCGTGTCCCCCTAGCGCGCCGGTCATACTACGTTGATGTCAGTCTCTCTGTCTCTCTCTCTGGGGTTTACTGTGCTTCCAATTATTGTCTCACTGTCGGTTCTGCGATCCTGTTCTTCCGCGGCAGTGTCGTTGCTGTAATCTGTGTTACTGTTGCTGTTAATTTTGACTGTTTTGGGTTCGTTCGCTGGTGATGCTTGCTAGGTTCCGCATGTGCAGCAGGCCTTCACGTGGGACTGCGGCCTCGCTTGCGTGCTCATGGTGCTGAGGACGTTAGGGATTGATTGCTGCGACGACATTGCCGATCTCGAGAAGCTCTGCCGCACCACGAGGTTCGGGTTACTGTCTAGGACATGATTATTAGTACTTGAATCTTCAGTATACAACTAAACAAAGGCTGCACCGCTCTGCACATCTCCTTTGCTAATGAAAATTAGATATTTTCATCACTCTGTTTATATCCACGAATAATTATTCTAATTTGTTCTTGTGAGTAGTGACTGAGTACTTCATCAGTTCACAAATACTTGTTGCTTTTACCACTCTGTTTTTCCCATGTTTAATCACTTTTATACGGTCTGGTCAAAATGCAAGTAGCTGGTTTTGCTGCTGCATGAATATACCATCGCTTTAGATATGTCAATCGTAAAAAAATATGCAATACAATGATATAGTTATGCATTACCAACCAGAGTTTGTTTCTACCAAGCACTCCCAAAATTTTGCAGTGCTGCCCTGCATTAGCTGGACTGGTTATTTAAATTCCTAGAATTTTAACCTATAAAAAATGGAAATGGCCTGTCTGATGTGCTAACAATCTAGTGCTTTTGGTTTTTCAGCATATGGACAGTTGACTTGGCATATCTGTTAAACAAGTTTTCAGTTTATTTTTCTTTCTTCACGGTTACTCTAGGGGCAAATCCACAATATTCAGCCGAAACCTTTTATAGGGTATGAATTGTAACTTTATGCTGCTGATTCTTCTGTTCTTCACTGTAGTAATGGTTTCGTACTAACAATGTTGATAGGAGCAATTACAAGAAGACATTGATCGAGTGGATGAGCTATTTGGCAAAGCGCTTGAAGCTGGAATTAGTATTCAAGTAAGATCACACCACACATTGTGAAAATTCTATATTGGATGTACATGTACTTCTCACATTGATTTTTTAAGATTTTGCAATTTATGGTTATTCTCAGTGCAGATCCATCAGTGCGTATGATATAGCTTTTCTACTGTTATCGGGACACTGCATTGCTATTGCGCTAGTGGACAAAACAAAATTAAAGTAAGGGAATTCTTTCTTTGTCACTGCGAGTAAGATTAAATTTATATATCCTTTTATTAATACTTTTACTAGTTTAAGTTGGCGTCTTACATTTTCCCCTGGCATTTGGAAATATCAACAGTGCTGAGTAAGCATCTGTACAATAAGAAGTATTATGGGTGCATAAACTAGTTTGTACTTATGGCTAAGACCATTTCAGTATAACCCATGGATAATATCTCGAGTTCTTTTCATATACGACTAGCATATTGTTTTGCGACAGTGTCACATTATGTAGTAGTTAGGGTGATGAGGCAGTTGAATTATGTAAACTTACAGTTGGCACTGCCCCTTCTGTTGCACAAATATACTCGGGAATTGAGGGGATATCTCAGAGCAGATTAGTATATTACAGTTTTCAAAAAAATAGTTTATGATGAAATTTTCTTTTTATTGACATTATAAAGATCTTTGTATGCACCCAACTATTTACATGTACAGTTTTTTTGACAAATAAAAACAGTTTGTTCCTTCATTTTCATTTTTTGAATAGAAAAATTCTGGGGAATGAAACTGAAAAAAATAAAGTGGTCCCGCTTTATTTGAAATGGGCAATAACAGTGTAATAATAACTAGATGTTGGGATGCAGTTCCTCTTGGATGAATGGTCTACAAGATATGCAACATTTAAGTGAGGATTCAGATTACATGGGTGAGTCGCTAAGTTTGTTGATGGATTGTTTCAGTGCATCCATTTAGTGTATGCACAAAAAACTAGTGGCCTATGTAAATATGCTCGGCCTGGTTAATACTGTCTTCCCTTGCAGGGCATTATGTTGTAATATGTGGATATGATGCTGATGCATGCGAATTTGAGATAAGGGACCCTGCCAGTTTTAGGTACCTACTGTTCATCTTTTGCTCTGAGCTCTTTGATCACAATTTTTTGCAGCATACACATGTATTTTTATATGAATCAACTGATGCTTCTTAAGTAGCTTTACGCTGAGCTGGGATATAAAACTACTAGAAGAAACGGTCATTTGTTATCTTGTAGCAACCAGTAATTGAGAAGATCTACCTTCTGCTTTGAACTGGTTTATGTGCTCCATGGCTGGATTAACTTATATTTGTGGATGCTTAGCAAGTTCTAATGGCGCCATAATTTTAATGAGAACCTTATGGATGTGTGGTTTTCTGCTGGAACTCTATGTGTATGAATATGTCTCTATAGATAAGATTTCCCTTGGTTACAGCTATTTGTTGATTCTTTCAGACAGCGTGAAAGGGTGTCAATGAAGAGCTTAGATGTGGCCCGCAAATCATTTGGAACTGATGAGGATATTATTTTGGTAAGAATTGTACTTGAATATGTTCTTTAAGTTCAGAGACTCTCCCCCCTCTGCAATGCTACATTCTTTGCTGTCATGCCAGTTTCAATCTGCTATTGTTCATATTTGCATCTTGCATATTACTAGAGGGAATGACAAAAATATATAATTGTCACTCACAACATGTTAATGCAATCTCTATCCACTTAATGAGTATTCATTTGAGGCAGAGTTCGCCAGCAAGTGATTTCAGAGTTGATTTTATTTGACGTGTTGCAGGTTTCTTTAACTGGGAAAAATGGAATGAAGCTCTCACGTAAACTCCTTGTCGGCTCCTTGTGAAATCATCTCCAGCTGACCATCTCCCTGGTGGTTCCATGTGTATATGCTGTACATTTCCCTGTAGTTACGATTGTCATTTGTCATGTATGTAGTTCGAGAACCATTCTTACAACCATATAGGAACCGTGAGCTAAGTTAAGTACCCATTAGGTTTATGAGCTCATGGCTTACCACACTGCAGCTGCGAAGGACGCAGCAGCAGCAACACTGCTCGGCAAGAACTGCTCTTGTAAGCAAGAGCAGCTTCTGTAGCAAGCAAAAGTAATTAATACCATCAAAGCAGGACAGAGATGTATCATATGTACAGATATCCTTGAATAAAATCTGGCCTTATGTATCCTAAACCAGAATCCTCCGATGAAAATTTCAAACCATCACGCGTGCTTCTCACCTGCACTTTTTTTTGAATGTTTTTTCGGGAAAGAAATGATGGGCTGCTTTGAATTCTGCCTAAGATGAGTAATATTGTTTTCTTTTCCTCTATGAAAAAAACCCATAGTAACTTCATGAAATGTTCTTCATATTGATTCGCTGAGATGTTTATTTTCAGACCCTCTATGGCTTTCTGAAGTCTGAACTCGAGAGCAAGTACACGAGCAATTGTGTCCAGAAATCTAGACTCGTCGGCCATAGCATCAGCTTGCAGATGATCTGATAACTGAAGCTAGTACATGCGACTTGTGTCCAAAGTTCAGACTTGCCGGCCATCCTCTTCTCTCTCCTGGTCCCTTCTCTGTTATTACTTATTAGATATACGCCTTTGCTAAGTGAACTCCATTATTTCACGTTCCCAAGCTGTTCATCCTCGTTTCAATTTTGCAACAGCAATACAAAACAATGATCATAAGCCAGCCAGGAGCCATGAACAGACAATGGCAGCTGCAACCCATAGTCTGAACTCTGAAGCTAGCACACTCGCAGCAGTCTAAAAAAAAGCTAGACTTGCCGGCCATCGCCTGCGCATTTCTGCCTCGATTTTGCAGATCGTCTGCGTTGTGAACACGGAAGCTACACACTTGCAGACTTTGCAGTCCAAAAGTTCAGACCTGTCGGTCATCGGTTACCCCTGATCCGTTGTCGGTTAGGCACCTGATGAGTCCGAGTCAGTTGCGCTGTCCGAGCGGCCGTCACAGCGGTAGGTCGCAGCAAGCGATGAAGCGAACTCGCACCAACCTCACCTGCATTCCTGCCTGCACGAATCTGCCTCGCGACTGGACCAGAAATCCAGAATTGGGTGGGAAAATTTTAGGGACAGGTGATACAAGAACAACCGCCTCGTCATCAATCATTTCATCTGTCGCTCGCATCAGGCAGAACTCCTTTGCGCAACACGTAATCACACCGCAAAAAAAAAAGCTCACGGTGCATTGCATATTTGATATTTGCATCACAGATCGACTCCGAGTCTCCGATATCCCATAGCTTCGTAGCAAGTAGCCAACTAAAGTTTTTCCCCAAAAAGAACAGTAAAACCAGCTCAAAGTGACAGTGATCCCTGTACCTGTCCGGGCAAAGCTGAGATGACAGTTGCGTCGAGCATACTGCAACGGTTTCCCTTTCCGCGACGAGCGGCAAAAACGATAGCTAGCCGACGGCAAAATTGACGGGCAAATCTGGCGATCCAACCAGCGGCTTTCGTGATCGAGCATCTCCTATCTAGGCCGTAGCAGCTCAGGTTCACTCGCCTAACGCGAGCCGACGCGACAGCCCAGTTGCTCAAATTGCTGAGTTCATGCGACCGCGACGGATCCGGCGCTCATCCAGGCTAAGCTCGTCGCTGTTCGTGACAGCGCCGTCAGAACGAAGAACTACGTGCCAGCCAAGCCACAAAACAATAGTCCAGGGGGGTTATTGCGGTTTTCTTAACCGTCTGGTCGATTAATCTAGGTTTACAGATTTGGTGCCATGCCAAGCGTGATAAAGATTTAACAACTCTTGATATTATATTCTCTACATTTTACTCTTGTGTCATTGACAGGTGGATCATACTTATTAAATATCTCATTTTTTACTTGTATTCTTGTATCACCGACACGTGGGACCGGAGCGGATAGGAAGTGACCACATGATGATTTAAAGAGTGCCTTATTTTTTGGAGTCTTTTAGAGTATCTACTGAACTAATTTTTTAGTTATAATAAGTTGTTTGTTTTTGAAGCACTGTAACTTAAAACTGAATTTGATATTTCATAATAAAAAAACTAGACAATAATAATATATATATTTGTTGTACTGTAAAATATTAATTCTAATTCTATATAAAATTTTGTTAGATATATACGCCGCCATCGAGACGTGCGAATACAAACGTTCAGACTAGCTCTAGCTCCTGCTCACCCAGTTCAGATCCAAACACGAAATCGATCGTTCTCCGAGATGAACTGGATTAATGGGTCAAGAGTAAATAATTGTTTAAAGATGACAAATTTCATGGTACGTCCGGAATACTGTGATCTATCTGCATAGACATTCTAATTTCCTATACCAGCTTTTCATTTTTTTTGCACTTACACTTTCCAATTTCCTGCAGGTCACCAATATTTTTAATTTCAGTTTATTTTTAATCGTAATTAAAATCAATAATTCAGATAAATCTTAATTAAGCATCACTTCTTAAAATCTTAAAGAGGTAACGTGTAACAGAGCTCTTAAATATTTATAAACAAAAAAACTCTACTCAACTTAAGGCCAAAGGAAGACGTCCGTACGCTGTAGGCATGCATGCTACCTTGCTTCTACAACTACTTATTAAGGTAGTGTTTGGTTGACGGGCAAGATTTGATGGGATGGGATGATCCAGATTTTTGTTAGATGGGATGATCTTTTTTGAAAAATTTTACAGTCCATGAGGAGGTAACAAGAGGTACCATATTTTTCAGTGTTAATTTTGGTACCTCCTGACATATGAGGTACCAGGAGGTACCAAAATTAACACTGAAAAATGTGGTATCTCATAGTACCTTCTCAAGAACTGTAAAATTACCCTTTTTTTGTTTGGTTGGGTGAATGTGATGATGCAGTTTTTTGTTTGGTTGGGTGGATGAAATGATTCAGTTTTTTGTATGAAATGAAATGGTGGTCAGTTCATACCGAAATACAATGACATAGTTTCAATCAGCCATTCAAGCGAACCTTTGAACCAATAATTCCCTTCAAGTCTTCAACCGGTTGATCTCCGAAGTCTTCAAGGCACAAGCGTGAGCACGCGCGAGTGCAAACGGATGAGTTCATCCAGTAAATTTTTTGGGATCAATCCATCCAGCATCCCGCGGGAATATTCCTTTAGACTGGATGACGTTGTCCACCTTGCCCGTGAACCATACAACTCTTATCCATCTAAAAAACGAGATGGCATGAATCCCATCTAACCTCATCCGGACAACCAAACGCCACCTAACATACATTATCATACATGCCCTAGATTTCCTAGTGCGTAGTGATGAATTGAATCATCCCCATCTTGAAATCCCTTCGCTTCTACTCAACGGTTAAACTCAAGCTGGGCCAAGCTAGCTAGCTAGCGCACACGCTTAATTGTGCGTTGCATTATTTGGCGCGCATGTACGTACGTGCATTCGACACATATTATCCTATATATCGAGACGTGCAGTACGTGCCCTCTCGATCTTACAATCATCAGTCTTGGCGTGTAGCAACTAATTATCAAGCACACCAGATTATTGCCAGTTTGGTTTGCCATTCATTCATGCATGTAGCCGAGCGAGCAATCGATCGACGGCGCCTTCGGTTTAATTTCCGGCCAAAATTAATTGATTATAATCATATCGGCAAAGCTAGCGTGTACAGCCAATCTGCTGTACCCATCATCTGCCCAGCCGATCACGCAGAAACACAATCATTCATACGCACGCATGCGGTGTGATTGCCAATGATATGATCGTCGTCGTCGTTACGTGAACCGCGGATATTGTGCGTGCATGCACCGGCCGGCCGGGACGACGACAATGCAGCACGCATGCCCGAGCTAGGCCGATACACAGCATGTGTACGCCGCCGCCGCCCGCCGACGGCGTGACTTCGCGGCGGCTGTCGAAATTAAACCTTATTAAACCGACTCCGGAATTATTCATCGTGCCGTGCTCGATCTCTCTCACTCTCTCCTTGTTTGAATAGGACGAAATAGTTGACTTCCTTTGTACTCACTCCACTCTTAAATGGAAGTCGTCGACCGTTATGCGTTAAGTCCCTATTTTGAAACACAGTTTTAGAAACTACAATATTTCAAAAACTACAGTATACTATATTCATAATAATACCACAATTTATAATACCACAGTTTTGAAAAAAATGCTTCATACTAAAGTTTTTAATATTGTAGATTAAGGACAATTAGTGTTGTGAGTATGGGCCGTGCCATAGGGGCCGGCACGAGCACGGCCCAAAAAAGAAGGTCCAAAGCACGGCCCAGCACGAAATCATATGGGCCGTGCTAGCACAGCTCGAAGGAAGGGCCGGGTCGGGCCTCAATTTGTAGCCCGTCGTGCCCCCGGCACGGCCCGCACACTTGGGCCGTGCTTGGGCCGGCCCAGCACAGAAAAAGCCCGAAATGAGTGACGTTCACGACAGCACATCACGTCCATGCATTCAGCGGTACAGCACATCCACAGACCACGGCCCATTCTGCACGGCAGCACTAGCCATGGCCTGATCCGGACTACTTGGTAATTGGTCATAAAATTTTGGCTCTGTGTGTTCCTACACCTGGACTTTCGTTCTGGCTACTCATAATGTGATTCGATAAAGATGGTGCACCATTTTGGTTCAGTATTGCCTTTTTTAAATGCAAAGATCAACTCATATGCTCACAGCAGCAGAGCATGAAATAGTGAATATGAGGTCTTGTTGTGTTGCCCGGTCAATATGAAGAGGATTGCAGTGGCATATTTGTTGGAGTGTTGCTTTTGATTTTTGAATATGAGGTCATGTGTTGGATGTGTTACTGTGTTAGAAAGCATGTGTTTCTTTGATAAAAAGATTATAAATTTTCTTTATTTTAAACATACAAGGTATATACACCCTAAATAGTGAAGATGGTATATATCCCTTCAGTATACCAGTATACTTGAATATGTGGGCCGTGCTTGGGCCGGACCGACCCGAAGAAGCCACGCCGTGCTTTAGGGCCGTGCCAGGCCAAGGTTTTCGCTACTTGGGCCAGCACGGCATGGCCCGAAATAATTTCGGGCCATGTCGGGCCGAAACATTTTAGCTCGAAGCACGAAAGGGCCGGGCCGGGCCGGCCCGGCACGGCCCAATTCCCAGCACTAAGCGCAATATATCTAATACTACAGTTTACTTTACAGAGATTTTAGATGGAGTTGTCAAATACATTTCTGTATATAATATCGTAGTATTGCTTAATACTGCAGTATTGCTTCCAAAACTAGAAAAAATAGTGTTCCCGCAAACCTAAACTGCTACATACTACGTGCAAAAATGCTAAGATTTAATGCATATGAAAACGTAACAGCTTATAAATTTGCCATTAAAATATTTTCATGTGCTTATATTTTCAATATATGATTACATTTAGTAGTGATTACGTCGATCGATGTCTTTTGAAAAGTGAATAATGAACGGACTATATATATACTCACAATGCAAGTTAGAGAGGTCAACGGATGGTTAGTTGTACGAGAGAGGTACTCGAGCAAGTTGTGTGAGACACGGCCATTTGTTGAAAATAATAGGATCGCATTTCAAACTGTTCTTACACTGACTTCATTTTAGTGGCACCCTAGCCATCTGTTGGGGGAATATATTTCCCTTAAACAGGGGCCAAATGACGTCAGCTTCCGACAGCCTTCGGCCCAGAACCAGGTACTGTCGGAGCCTGTTTTCTCTAAGTATTATTTCCAGGTCCCAAGGTGCCTGTCGGGGCCCGTAGCTTCGGAGCCCCTAGACCAGGAGGTCCGGCCCGGAGCCCCCAATTCAGGCCCGGGCGCAGGCCAGTCCGGAGGCCACCCTCCGAAAGTCAAGTCCGGAGGCCACCCTCCGAGAGCCAAGCCCGGAGGCCACCCTCCGGAGTCCTGTTCGGAGGCCATCCTCCAAGAAGCCAAGTCCGGAGGCCACCCTCCGAGAGCCAAGCCCGGAGGCCACCCTCCGGAGTCCTGTTCGGAGGCCATCCTCCAAGAAGCCAAGCCCGGAGGCCACCCTCCGGGGCCAAGCCCGGAGGCCACCCTCCGGAGTCCTGTTCGGAGGCCATCCTCCAAGAAGCCAAGCCCGGAGGCCACCCTCCGGAGCCAAGCCCGGAGGCCACCCTCCGGAGTCCTGTTCGGAGGCCATCCTCCAAGAAGCCAAGCCCGGAGGCCACCCTCCGGGGCCAAGCCCGGAGGCCACCCTCCGGAGTCCTGTTCGGAGGCCATCCTCCAAGAAGCCAAGCCCGGAGGCCACCCTCCGGGGCCAAGCCCGGAGGCCACCCTCCGGAGTCCTGTTCGGAGGCCATCCTCCAAGAAGTCAAGTCCGGAGGCCACCCTCCGAGAGCCAAGCCCGGAGGCCACCCTCCGGAGTCCTGTTCGGAGGCCATCCTCCAAGAAGCCAAGCCCGGAGGCCACCCTCCGGAGCCAAGTCCGGAGGCCACCCTCCGGAGTCCAGTCCGGAGGCCGCCCTCCGGGAGCCCAGCCCGGAGGCCGCCTTCCGGAGCCAAGTCCATACCGGGGGCCCCCGCCCCTGGAGTGTCGTTTAGCTGGTCAAAGGCTGGCGCAGCCTGACACGCCAGTAAAGCTGTAAAGTTGTCTGGCACCTTTTGTACCGTAGCTATGCTCCTTTTCCCCTCTCTGCCCCTATGAACCAAGGGTTCATAGGGGGCATTCCAGTCCTTTCCTCTGGCCTGCGTGCCTATAAAAGCAGGGCCAAGCCCTTGTAACGGGACATATGCTCCAGGGGGCCATGAGACCCTGGAGTTATCCTCTCCACATCAAGGCACACCATGCCAAACCTACCACAAACTGGACGTAGGGTTATTATCCCCTAGGGGAGGCCCGAACCAGTATAAACCCTGTCTCTCCCTGTGAGAACCCATCGAGGTTCATTCTCCGTATCATACTCCACCACAGAAAAACCTGCTGGAACTAATGCAATTGTTCCAACAGTTGGCGCCGTCCGTGGGGATCTTAGTCCTAAAAGCTAAGTTCTCTACCACTGCCTGCAACCCGAAGTGCGCCCGAGGGGGGAGCGCCGAGGCCTTCTCGCTTCGCGCATCCCCGACAAGGGGCTTCGGGTGCAGGTCGAAGGCCACCTGCGCCTTCATCCACCCTTCGCATACCGGAGCCCGCTCTCCGGCAAGGGAGCGCCGAGGCCTTCTCGCTTCGCGCATCCCCCGACAAGGGGCTTCGGGTGCAGGTCGAAGGCCACCTGCGCCTTCATCCACCCTTCGCATACCGGAGCCCGCTCTCCGGCAAGGGGCTCCGCTCCACGTTTCAAAGGACATCGAAGCCCCGAGGGCTACAAGGTAAGTACCGTCCGAAGCCATGCTTCGCTTTATTTAAATCCGAAGCACTGCTTCGCCTTATTTAAAACCCGAAGCACCGCTTCGTCTTATTTAAAACCCGAAGCACCGCTTCGTCTTATTTAAAACCCGAAGCCTTGCTTCGCCTTACTTAAAAACCGAAGCCATGCTTCGCTTTATTTAAATCCGAAGCCGTGCTTCGCCTTATTTAAAAACCCGAAGCCACGCTTCGCCTTATTTAAAATCTGAAACCTTGCTTCACTTTAACAAAATCCGGAGCACCCCTCCGAAGGCTACACAGCGCCCCCGGGCCCGTAGCAAATCCGGAGCACCCCTCCGAAGGCTACGCAGCGCCTCCGGGCCTGTAGCAAATCCGGAGCACCCCTCCAAAGGCTACACAACGCCTCCGGGCCCGTAGCAAATCCGGAGCACCCCTCCGAAGGCTACACAGCGCCTCCGGGCCCGTAGCAGTAATAAGGACTCCGGGCCACTGGCCCGACGCGTCCAGGGATTCCGGGCTCCGCGCCCGAAGCATCCCAGGGATTCCGGGTTCCGCACCCGAAGCATCCCAGGGTCGAAGGTGACCCAGAGTCGAAGGTGGCTCAGAGTCGAAGGTGGCTCACATTATCACAGGTTCGGTGAATCCACACCAATTATCCTTCTCATTACAGGACCAAGCTCCGAAGCCCAGCTTCGTTACCCAAGCACGCTCCGAAGCCCTGCTTCGCGTGTTAATATAATATACGCCCGAGCGTCTCGAAGTCTCGTTTCGTTAAAATCTAAGTGCGTTCCAGAGCCTCGCTTATGCACAACATCCGAATCCTAGCGTGCCGAAGCATGCCTCGCTAAACTCGGTTGCGCCAGAACCCTGCTCCGCACCAAGTTAGCGCGTACGGAGCCCAAAAGAGGGCTCCGCTCAGTGAATTTCAGCAGCCGAAGCATTGCTTCGCACCCAATTAAGGCATTCGAAGCCCAAAGGGGCCTTCGCTTGAATAAAACTTCATCAAGCCGCCAAAAGGCGCACCCTTCGCATCTTTTATTTTTTGCCCGTACCAGCAACGGCTAAAGTCCCTAACTGCCACGTGCAAAGGGGGGAAGCATATATGCGAGGTGTGCGAATGTAATGTACAGTACGAGCGTGACAAGCTAGGCGTTCGAAGCCAAGCAATGCGAAGCATACAAACAAAGTATGCAAGTATAATAAACTCCTTTCATTAAGAGAGTTGAGAAGTATGTTACAAATATACTTCGAAGACAAAACTACGAGTAATCTGTATCTAAGCCTAAGAAGAACCGAGTGCGAGGCCCCAACCCTCGCTTGCCTCTCCTTCGGCGAGGGCCCCCTCGGCTGGATGTTGCCTCGTCGGAGCCCGCTCTCCCTCGACCGGCTCGTCCAGGCTCCGAAGTCTGCAGGCTTCGGCTTCCGCTTTGCAGGTCGCTCCAAGTTCGCGAAGCAGGCGGTGCCGTGTCGAAGGCAGAAAAATCTAGGACTTCGTCGCTCGCTAAGGCCGCTCGCGGAGGCAAAGGTAAAGAACCTTGAAGAGGCTCCGTCTTCACAGCGGCTATCAAATCCTGAGCTATTTCGGAGATGGCTTCGCCCCGAGGCCCCCTCGGCAGCTTAAACCGAGGGGGGCCTTCGGACCTAGCTACTTCAAGGATCGCCCACAGCTGTTGAAGCTCTTCAGAGTCCTCGAGGACTTCGAGGTCTACGCTCGAAGGCTGAGCCTGGGCAGGTATAAAAAACCCCCGCATTCGTATTAATGAACTGATAAGTCTTTACAAGCCTACAGCTAGGTATTACAAGGAAGCCTAAGGAGATCTACACCTTCGGAGGCGGAGGCGTCGAGGTCGAAGGCTTGTCCGGGTCAGTGGGCCCCTTGAACCGGCGTTGTCGGAGGGCCTTCATAAGGTCAAGGACTGCCTCGCAGCCTTGCTCCTTCCAGGGATCCTGCAGCCGCCGCCAGGCTCCGCGGACTTCGCCCGGAGGCGTCACCAAGTGCGGACCCCCGAAGGCCACAGGGGCCACGGAGGTTGCCGCCCGAAGGTGGTCACACCCCGCGGCGTGGAGCATGTGCAACACCCCTTGACCGGCGACGCGACCGGCCATGAGAGCGAAGCCTGTCAGCGCTTCGTCCGCAATCGAAGCCGCCGTCTTCAAATAATCGGCGCGGTCCCCAATCGGGTCTTGGTCGCCAAACTCCGGAGCCCGGCACTCGGTCCCTATTTTCTCAAGGACCTCGGTCAGGCTCTGGGTGGCCTCGCCAAGGTTGGCCACAACGAAGCTCTCGAGGTCCTGGGCCCGTTGATGGAGCTCTTCGATCTCCTTCGCCTGTCGGGCCTCGGCATCCTTCGAAGCCTGGAGCTCCGCGCGAAGCCGAGCCGTCTCCGAGGCCAAGGCCTCCCTCGCCTCCTTCGCCTCCGCAGCCGAAGCTTCGGCCCGTTTCCGCCCCTCGGCTTCCTCTGAAACCTCGCGGCGAAGGGCCTCCTTCTCCGCTGCGAGGCGCTCCAACCGCCTGTCGGCAGCAGTCGAAGCGGCTGCGTTCAGTGCGAGGGCCTGCAGAAGTTGAAGAAGTCATAAGTACCAAGGAAAAGCTAACATATAGCTCGAAGTTGCAAGGGGCTTCGCTCACCCGCAGGAGGACTTCGTTCGAGCTGACAAAGAGATCCGCGGGGTCCTGGTGGCTAAGCTGGGCCACCAAGTCCCCCTCCTCCGCAGAAGCACAAGCCTCGCGGAAGCCGCGGATCGCCGCCACCGTCACACCTCCCCTCGGCTTGAAAGGGTGAATCACGGCAACGGTCCCCTCCGCGGGCTTCGGCGAAGCGGGGCTCAAGCCCACCACGTCGACATCTTCTTCGCCTCGAGGGTCCACGCGGCCCCCGCCGCCTTCGCCGTCAGACGAAGCGCTCCCGGACTCCGACTCGCTGCTGCTGCTGCTGCTGCTGCTGCTGCTGCTCGAGGCCTCCGCGGGCTCCGCCTCGGCGGACTTCGACCCGCCTTCGCCGGCCGGCTTCGCCGCAGCGGGCCTCGCATCATCTTCGTCCTCTGCGAAAAGCCAAGTCAAACCTGCATATTGAAGAGAGGCATGCAAAAAGAAAAAGGGTTTACCATCATCGGAGATCTCCTGGAAGGAACCAGGGGCTAAGTGTGTCCTCCAGCTCCCTCGCTGCGAAGCTGGCGCATCCACCTTCGCGCCCGAAGTTGGTTCCGTCGAAGCACCCGTGGCCTCCTTGGCAGCAGGAGTGCGCGCGTCAACCTCCGCCTCAGAAGCCCTCGCCGCCAGGGGCTTCGCGGTCTTCTTGGGAGTCGGAGTAGCTGCGGGCTTCGCCGCAGCCTCCCCCGAGGCGTCCGCTTCGTCCTCATCCCCCCTCTTCCTCTTGGCTCCGGCCGACGAGGTAGCCAGGTGGGCGAAGTCCGGCAGAGCGGAGAGCCCTCCGAGGCCAAGAGCGGTCCACACTCTGTTCCAGCGTTCCCAGGACCCCACCAGGGCGAGGCGCTGGTTCTGCTCCTCGGGAGTCGGAGTCCCGACGACTCGGTCCGCCGCCGCGATGGCCTCCTCCGGGGTCCTCATGTCGAGGTCGGCTACGCGAAAAGGTTGAAGTTAGGAGCAAAGTATTCTAAGTATTAAAAGCAAGAAGAACGTGAAGACTTACAGAAGCGGTCGAAGGCCAGCTCGCTGAGTTCACCTCGACCCGAAGCCTGGAAGAGACCCTCCGGCCAAGAGCGCGCGAGGGGGCTTAGCCGAAGGGTGAGGAACTCCTCTGCGAGGTCCCTCATGCTCATCTTCGCTGCCACCCTTCGGAGCAGCGAGATCCTCGATTGAAGGAGGCCTTCGCTAGTCTTCACCACCCCTTCGCGCCGATACAAAATATGGGCGTTGGTGCTCCGAAGGGGGGAGTTGGCTCCGACGGAGGCATAAAACCACTCTTGGTCCCACCTCGAGTGCCACTTGTTGTTGACGGCCCTCGCCGGGAAGGCGTCTTGGTACTCCTTCCGAAGCTGAAAATTGGCGCTGCCGAAGGCAAGCGCCCTCTTGACGCGGTCCGGCCCCTCCCGGGGCTTCGGTTGGCAGTTGGCATCATGGAGGGCAACGAAGACGTCCGCGCGGCCCTCGCAGCCCTCGGCCCTCATGGCCCACTCAAAAACGGCTAGCCTCGCCACGGCGTTGGGCGAAAGCTGTGGAAGCTCGAGGTTGTAAGCCTTGAGGACTTCGCTCAGCATCCCCACTGCTGGCAGACCGAGGCCGGCCTCGAAGAAGGCCTCGAACACCACCACCTCGTCAACGCGAGGCCTCGGCTCGGCCTCCGACTTCTCCGGGACCCGAAGCTGGATCTTCGCCGCAATCTTCCCTTCGCAGGCCCTCCGAACCGACTCCTCCGTGGAGATCGAGGCCCTCATCTCCAGGGTCTGCTCGAATTTGTCGGAGGGGGTCCGAAGGTCCCTCGGCCCCATTCGCCTGGGCGCAGTCTTCGCCGCCGCAGCAGCTGCCGCCTGCACCTGGGCGGAGCCCGAACTCGAGCCCAAAGCAACAGGCTTCGCCACCGCCTTCTTCGGCATGTCGCTGGGACTTCGGCGCGAAGAGCTAAAGCTAAGCGAAGGGGGGGGGCTCGGAGCGAAGCCAGAAGAGGAGCAGAGCGAGGTTTGCAAGGCAACTAGAAGAGAGCAAATGAAGGTGTGCCGAAGCCGCACGCGGTAAGTCTCTATTTATAGGCGCGGTAAGAATTCCAACCGTCGTGGGCCGGGCTCACCGCCAGATGGGCCTCCGGCGAAGGCGAACCGGCCCAGAGCAAGGTAACGGTAACATTTTCGACCGTTGCGGAGCCGTGCGGGCTCCCCGAGCCCCGAGGCCGTACTGACGGTAAGCGCGGGCATTTATTGCTCCCGGATGTCGAGGCCGCCCTCGGTCCAGGCGCCGAAGGTATGTTTTCTCTGTAGTTATGTTTCCAGGTCATTTGTCCTAAGGACGCGTGCACCCCTTCGTTCCGAAGGCCTGCACGCGAGGGGCTACTGTTGGGGGAATATATTTCCCTTAAACAGGGGCCAAATGACGTCAGCTTCCGACAGCCTTCGGCCCAGAACCAGGTACTGTCGGAGCCTGTTTTCTCTAAGTATTATTTCCAGGTCCCAAGGTGCCTGTCGGGGCCCGTAGCTTCGGAGCCCCTAGACCAGGAGGTCCGGCCCGGAGCCCCCAATTCAGGCCCGGGCGCAGGCCAGTCCGGAGGCCACCCTCCGAAAGTCAAGTCCGGAGGCCACCCTCCGAGAGCCAAGCCCGGAGGCCACCCTCCGGAGTCCTGTTCGGAGGCCATCCTCCAAGAAGCCAAGTCCGGAGGCCACCCTCCGAGAGCCAAGCCCGGAGGCCACCCTCCGGAGTCCTGTTCGGAGGCCATCCTCCAAGAAGCCAAGCCCGGAGGCCACCCTCCGGGGCCAAGCCCGGAGGCCACCCTCCGGAGTCCTGTTCGGAGGCCATCCTCCAAGAAGCCAAGCCCGGAGGCCACCCTCCGGAGCCAAGCCCGGAGGCCACCCTCCGGAGTCCTGTTCGGAGGCCATCCTCCAAGAAGCCAAGCCCGGAGGCCACCCTCCGGGGCCAAGCCCGGAGGCCACCCTCCGGAGTCCTGTTCGGAGGCCATCCTCCAAGAAGCCAAGCCCGGAGGCCACCCTCCGGGGCCAAGCCCGGAGGCCACCCTCCGGAGTCCTGTTCGGAGGCCATCCTCCAAGAAGTCAAGTCCGGAGGCCACCCTCCGAGAGCCAAGCCCGGAGGCCACCCTCCGGAGTCCTGTTCGGAGGCCATCCTCCAAGAAGCCAAGCCCGGAGGCCACCCTCCGGAGCCAAGTCCGGAGGCCACCCTCCGGAGTCCAGTCCGGAGGCCGCCCTCCGGGAGCCCAGCCCGGAGGCCGCCTTCCGGAGCCAAGTCCATACCGGGGGCCCCCGCCCCTGGAGTGTCGTTTAGCTGGTCAAAGGCTGGCGCAGCCTGACACGCCAGTAAAGCTGTAAAGTTGTCTGGCACCTTTTGTACCGTAGCTATGCTCCTTTTCCCCTCTCTGCCCCTATGAACCAAGGGTTCATAGGGGGGCATTCCAGTCCTTTCCTCTGGCCTGCGTGCCTATAAAAGCAGGGCCAAGCCCTTGTAACGGGACATATGCTCCAGGGGGCCATGAGACCCTGGAGTTATCCTCTCCACATCAAGGCACACCATGCCAAACCTACCACAAACTGGACGTAGGGTTATTATCCCCTAGGGGAGGCCCGAACCAGTATAAACCCTGTCTCTCCCTGTGAGAACCCATCGAGGTTCATTCTCCGTATCATACTCCACCACAGAAAAACCTGCTGGAACTAATGCAATTGTTCCAACACCATCCATGTACCACTACTAGTATACCACTATAGGAACACACGGCGTATTGACGAGTAAACGGCAGCAAATATCTGTATATAATTTCTTTGATGAAAAAACATGATTATTGGTACTTATGAACTTTAACGTACAACATTCAGCTAATCAACTCTTTTTTTAACCTATAAGTCCCAGAGCCGGCTCATTGTTTTGGATGGTCGTCCTAGTGCCAACTCGACGTCATGGGCCCTTTCGCTCTTAAGGAGCTATATGTATACATATAATATACTTATTAATCTATGTATATATATATATTATGTATATCTATATACGTATTTTTACTTGTATCTAAAAAAAGATAAAGTTTCAAATTAATTAACACTAAACAAGAGGACATGCAGTTCGCTCGTCGACTGTTCGCCTGACGCCCTTGCCAAATTGCTAATCTAAACTCGAGGACGAGGACTGAATATTAGGAGACGGAAGAATCTGAACTCTAGACTCACGGCAATCGGCAGTAGACTGAGCAGAGCCCTCTACTAAAGTCTAAATACTTGGACCTTGGGCCCCTCGGCCCGTGCACCGGCCTAGAGTCGGCCCTGTTAAATCCATATCTTTTTTATCGGATAAAATACCCGATAAAATGGTTTGACATGATGATTTTGTCTATGTGACAGATAGTCCACGTTAGCATATGACTACCAGCTGATTCACACTACAACAGGAAAATGAAATATTTCTGTCGATATTTCTGAAAGTCGACGGAAGTTAACCGTATGTCTTTAGGAGCAAACATAAATAAAGTTAATTTTCATCGGTTTTTATTATTACCAGCAGAAGTTAACCTGGTCGACTTCCCGCGCAGACACGGAAACCAGATTTCCTTGTCTTTATTCCCTTGTGCGCCCACGCCGACGTCTGCCCGCGCACCCAATTGACGCGTACGATTGACATATATGATAAGAATTTGATGTGGGTCGATTATGCAAAACTGTCATTTTATAAATAATTTACACGGACAGAAGAAATGGAAGGATTAACGGTCCGGTTTTATAGTTTTTAAAAATATATAGTCTATATCTATATATTATGAGTGCGTTTCGTAGGTTCCAACTCCAATTTTTTGGTTACAATTTTGTTTGGAGAGTGGATCCTCCGAGAGCACTTCAATCAAATGAACTAGAGTGGTAGAGTACTGGAGTAGTACTAGCCAGCTTTTAGTGCTTCGCTCTAGTTTTAGTATGGATTCCAGGATCCAAAATTCTACCAAATAGACCTCCTATAATATATAGTTTTTTTCTAAAAAAACTATGATTCTACCGTGTGACTTTTATCGTGATTTATTTGTCATGACAGCCAGACATAGTCCACGTACAACTCGAACGTGCTGCCCATTACGGTGGTTACATCCGTACCGCGAATGAGCGAAACGGCCTTCTTTTTTACCGCGAGAAGCGCTTCCAGTTGCGCGGGAAAGCTCCGGCCTGCCCACAAATGGCGGGAAAGAACCAGATGGCTAGCTAGCTACGAGGCGCCAAACTGTTCGTTTGACCGGGGACAGCTGGCCCTGGCCCTGGCCCTGCGACTGCACATTGCAGCAAACTGCAAACTGCAAACACGAGCCCAAGTGAACTGCACGACTCTGCACTCTGCATGCATAATTAAAATAAAATAACCAAACCAATCCTTCGCTGCCTGCTGCTGCTCCCTGCCTCGTCTCAACTCTCAATCACAAGGTTTCATCTTCAAAAACAGTACGGTGGCCGGTGCTGCGACGAGCGATGTGTCGCCGCGGCGGCAGGCGAGAGGCGACGGCGAGTCGCGAAGGCTGCTCGCCGGAGCGACAGTGGGGAACCTGCAGACAAATGCCGAAAGGAAAATACCAACACTATCAGTCTATCACACTCGAGCTTCCAAGAACCAAGATTCAAAAAAAGAAGACAGAATCGCCAAACTGTCGAGTCTTTGTCTGCACATTCTTTATAGCTTTTTTTTACTTGTCTCGTTGCTCGTGTTCTTGCATGTCTTGGCAGTGCAGACAGGGGAGTATTGTATAAGTAGTTCCCTAGTTGTCCTATGTTTTTGCTTCGTCTCTCCTCTCTCGCCTGGCGAGTAGCGAACGACGGGGTGCCAGTCTGCCGGAAAGCATCCAATGCAGATTTTCATTTTATTTCTGAAAAGAAATAAAGAAGCAAACCGATATTTTATATTAAAAAAACTGAATCTAATGATTACCGATATTTTATATTAAAAAATTGAATCTAATAATTACCGATATTTCCATGTTCGGAGGGAGATTAAAAAGGATTAGAGAGTATTGTAGTTTAAATCTCCTCTGATCCCTCTCAATTAATTTGCTTGGATTAACCGAAGAGGCCTTACTAATGATATTTTCGTGGGAAGAAAGATGCTGGGCCAGTTTTTTCTTTTTATTGATCGAATTGAACTCCAAAACAATTCCAAATATAATTACTTTTAAAAAATCACTAAAAAATCATAAATCACCTAAAGTTTATAATAAATCTATTCATAAATTTTCAAATGTATACAATTTAAATTTGAAACTAAACCGAACAGTTTAACAAATCAGTCCGACATGGACGACGGCTGACCGCTCCGTGAGTGCTAGCTTGTGTAATTTAGGTCATGTTTAAATACTATAAATAATTTCAACTATGAAGAACTCTAATGTATCTAGACAAATACAATACTACATCCGTTCCAGAATGTAAAATCATTTCGTTTTTTTTTCAAATTCATCTATGAATCGATAAATCTGAACACATATATGTCTAGATTTATTAATCTATATATAAATCTGAAAGATGTCGTAATGACTTATATTCTGAAATGGATGGAATACGTAATGGAAGAAAAAGTAAGTAAAGCAAATTTGGACAAAATCACCATAATATAGATACCATCTACATGACTCGAATGAAATATTTGGAGGCATGAAGTGATCTAAAGCATGAAAGTAGCAAGTATGCTCATTTCATCCTTAACAATTTCTTATAGGTTACTCACAGAAGAGATTTGGTTAGGGTAAGAAAAGTCTTACGTATAAATCTTAATTGTTATCTTAAAATAAAAGACAAGATAATTTTTAGACAAGTTCGAGTCTCTCAAGAATAATAACCATATTCCTATATGTGTAATATGAGCTCAAAAGCTTTAAATGACATTAAACATATGAAATGTATGAAAACATATGAAAATATGTATGAAAACGTATGAGAATGTGTGCCCGTAAAAGATTTATTCGAACCCTTTATATATAAGAAAGATCGAATGTTACAACTCAAAGCTTCATATGTCATATTAATAACCATTTATAACAAGAAAAACAATCAATTCGTGGACTATGAAATCAACCTTATCTGTTATATTGATTAGACAATTATTGACTTAAACTTTTTATCATCAATGAAACAACGTGGTTATTGACGGTGACCATCAAGTGTATGCAATCGGGCTAGCCTCTCGATTGCTGGACTCGCTTGGAAGCATTCAGACTTCAGAATGCTTGTAGCTATTAGATACTATTAGATTGTTCACAATGAGAGTTTTATGGGGTGTTTCATGATATTAATTACCATGCCACATCAACTTGTTTGCTTCCATGACATTCAATTAATGAAGAAAGAGAATAAAGTAGTGTCATCACCATGACATGGTGCTAACCCATTTCTAAGACGGATGAAACGAAATGAAACAATCATTGAGAGTTAAATCGTTTCATCAGAGAGGGTATTTCATGAGAGCTAGTTGCATTTAATTACACTGGTTAACATAAGAAATAGTGAAATGAAACTCTCCACTGAGAGAGTGTATTTCATTCAGTTGTAATGTTGACATGACATTCTAAAAAACAGTGCTATGAAACTCACCATTGTGAATAGCCTTAGATAATACGATCCTCTTTCCTCTTAGGGGTCATCGTAAATACACCGACACATCCCAATTCATTGCATTGGAAATAGCGAAATATTAGTTAGGTGGATTTGGTACGTGCCTAATCACCAGTCGGAAGCACGTTCCGTTCATATTTTGTTTCGTTCTCCTGTCCATGCTGGCACGCAAATTTAATGCGCTGTAATATATATATATATATATATATATATATATATATGAACTCACCGCAAACCGTCCGGAGAATATGCAATTCTTCGTACCATCCTTTACTGAACGTGTCGCGCATTGAATGGTTCAGTAACAATGCTCCAGCAAGGTAAGTACCACCTGCTTAACGCAGTGATATTCACAGGTCGGTCGGCAATTTGCCAAATTTCAAAGCAGAGGTTGACGAGAGGTACAGCGGCCAAAGCTGGAACGAGCGTCTCATATGTAAAGAAAACGTTGCAGCTTTGTGCCATTTGGATGGGCGTGTTTTTCTCGCCGATTTCGGTTGAACCACCGTGTAGCCGACGGACGGACGGTAGGAGTGGGTGGAATGCGGTCGACCTAGATGACGCACCCCACAACAAAAGGGTTACTGGTTGTTTGAGTCACGTTTTTGGGTTGGCAGCTATAATTTGCCACACCATAAGTATGACAAACATACTTGTGATGAACAAAAACAATGAGTGAAAAAAGTGTGGTAAAGTGTGACGGTAATTTTCCTCGTCATAAGTGTGGTAAATTGTGGTTGTCAATCAATAAATTTAATTATATTGATAGTTGTTTGATTGCTGTTATAAAATGTGGTAAGATTATCTTTAGTTTCACATGCGAACGACTTAAAAAAGTGTAACAAGATTTTCCTAGACAAGACTTGTTAAAGTGTGACAAAAAAATTAATAATCTTACCTTAATCAAATTTAACAATTTTTATTGACAAACGGTAAACAACTATACATGTCTAAAGATCGGGAGAAAATATCGAAGTAATCGTAGTGGAGTTCGTACTCAAATGAGATTCCCTGCAGTCGGTGAGGCCGACTGCAGGGGGCAGTCACCCTTCGGCGCCGTCCGATCTTGATCGGACGGCTGTGCGAGGGGGGCTTCGGAGAGAGAGGGGGGCTTCGCGCTGGTGGGACCCACTTCGCAGGAGGATTCGGAGAGAGAGAGGAGGGCTTCGCATCGCTCGATCAAGATCGGCCGGTGCGCGAGGGGTGACTGCCTTCTGTAGTCGACGAACCCGACTGCAGAGGAACCCGTTTCGTTCGTACTCGGTACTCGGTACTAACCCCACAATAACTCGGCCTTGAGTTGCACGGCCAAAAAAAACGTGCAGGAGTAAATCTTTAGCGTCTCGCAGATACACACTCAAGTTATATGCAGTTATTATGCTAGTGAAATAATAACGTATTTTTTATGTATACATAAAATAAAATACTAAACATACTGTTTCAAAGAGTCGAATGAAACATTTTTAGGTTTTGGACGGTCCCAAACAGGGAACGATTTCATAGCATTAATTATTTTAACGAAATTTGAGACGAGACAAAAAGATTTCACGAAAGAAAACAATTCTCGTGATATACACAAATAAATAAGAAGATTGGAAAAGAAAAGATTTATGATTGTATATAAATTTATTTTAAAAAAACTATCCGTATCTATCATTTCTATTAAAAAAGAGAGAGTAAAAAATTTTTGGGACTGTTCACCCGCCGTCACTTAACTAGCCACTTGCAGACTGCCCAGGCAAAAAAATAATATTGAGAAAACAATTTAGTACCGTTTGGTTTTTAGTCTAAAATTTTAATTCCATCTCATCAAATATTTATATGTTATTTTAGAGAATTAAATTTAGACTATTTATGAAATTCATTCATAATTACTGATTTATGAGACAAATTTAATGATCCTAATCATACCATGATTTGACAATGCAACAGTAAACATTTGCTAATCATGGATTAATTATGCTTAATAAATTTATCTCGTGAATAATCCTCCAATTCTACAAATTATATTTATAATTAATTCATATTTAGTCTTTAAAATTAATTTACAAACATTTAATGTAACACGAACTAAACTTTAGTCAATAAAATCAAATGCAATTTAGTTTGAACCATTCTTTAACGCGAAAAATGATTTATATGAAATAATCGATGTGCTTCCCTACCACTCTATCGCTCGCTCGCGTCTTTTAAAAGCGTGGCCGACTGGCGCATTTCGTCCGCTCTATTTTTCTCCTTTCTTTTTGCCACGCCCCTTTTCGACGATAAGCGCCGCGCTTCTCGCCGCCGCTTGCACCGGCACCGCACCGCTCCGCTCCGCTCCGCTCCCCCTTCTTCCGCATCCTCGTCTCCATCTTTGTGTGGGGGACCGACGGGCCGGTTGCAGGTAGTGGCTGCTGGTCGTACGATCGAAGCTGTTACTACTCCGCTCCGGTGACCGCTTTCTGACGGCTCGTCATATCCCCGGACGGAGGAGACTGTTGGGAGGGTTGGAGGGAATGGCGACGGAGTGGTCGGACGGCGGCGAGGAGTTCTCGCTGCCGGATGAGTTTCTGGATGACGATTTCTTCTCCGAGGAGGAGAAGGCGGCGGTGGCTGCGAGGAGCGAGAGCGACGAGGAGGATTGCTTGGCCGGCGTCACACGCCGCCTCGCGGTGCTCCTCGGCGACGACGGAGAGCGCGCGCCTCCTTCTAAGGTTGTTCGGCTTCTTAGTCGTTTCATTGGCCGTATGCCCGTGTCTGGTTGTCTGAGTTTCTGATCGGTTTTTGGTTTGCAGGCGGAGGTGACGGTTGGGTCGCCGCAGTCAACGTTGTGCGGACTGCCCAAGTCGGGCCAGGAAACCCCGAACGGCGGCGCGTCTCAGGGGAACTCGCCGCCGTCTTCGCCGTTGGAGCAGAACCCGGCCGACCCATGGGACCTCCTTTTTGAGGCAGCCAGTGAGGTGGCCCGCACGCGGGTGAACAACAAAATCCCGGAGCCGAGCAATCCCTACGTCTTCCACGGTCACGGAGGCTTTGCGGCACCTGCGCGCAAGCCATCGCCGCCACCTCCCGTGGCACCACCGGTCGCCAAGGTCCCAGCCGGCGGGTACTATCATCCTCTCTCCCAGTTGATCACCCAGCGCCAGATTCATGCCGCCCAGGTCCGTGTTCTTGACATTATATTTTTGTTTCCATCTTTTCCGTTTGTTTTGCCATCGTCGGCTGACATTTCCTTGTCTCCGCTATCAGTTTCATCTCCTCAAGCAGCAGCAGCTGCTGAAGCAGCAGAGGGATCGCCATCTGGCCGCAGCCGCCGCGTGCGGCGCTCGCCAGACTGCGGCAGCTAATGTCGTCGGCTGTAATTTGGCCTGGCCCTCGTTGCAGAGGCCGCAGCACGCTCCGGCGGCGCCCCTCGCCGCAACCGGCATGCGCGCAGTGTTCCTCACACCGCCCGGCGCCAAGCTCGAGCGCAACGGCACCGGCGTCTTCCTCCCTCGCCCGGCTGGCGCCCCGGCGGAGCCGAGGAAAAAGACAGGTGCGTCCCTCGTAACGCGGCTTTGGCCGTCTCCTCGCCGGCGGATTCCTCCTATGAGCTGTTTTTTGTCTAAATATTTCCCCCCTTTGGTATTTTTCGCAGTTTGCTCCACGGTTCTTGTCCCCGCCCGCGTCGTGCAAGCTCTGAACCTCAACCTCGACGACCTCGGCGCCCAGCCTCGCTACCCCGGGGGCATTGTTCTCGACCACGGTAACGTCCTCACCTCGCAAAATTGCCTGTTCTCCATTGGCGAAAATGACATCGGTAGCTTATGTTAACTAATCCTTCGATACGCAGACGCCTTGATTAGCCGGAGCAACGCCATGCTAGCCTGCCAGAAGCGGCGAGCTGCGGCAACCGCGCCATCGCCGGCTCTCTGCCACACTTCGTGAGCCATCGTCATCACGGAGCAGGATGATCCACCAGTGCTGCGGCATCATCACCGTTGCGTTCAGTTTAATCTCACTATTAATTAAGGCTAGTAACAGTACCGTCGATTAGGTTGCTGTACTAGCCGAATAGGTAGGCGACATCAGTAGTAGCATCAGCGGTAGGTTTGTTTGTTCGATTGGTGAAATATTGGTTTTTTGGTGTGGACGGAAAAACGGGCGGAATCGGAGGTCGACGACGACAAAAAGAGCAGAAATCCACTTCCGCGGTTTGGTGGTCTGGCTGGCAGTGTGGTTTGCAAGGGAATAAAATTACGTGGTTCTTTTGGAGTTGGAAATCAAGATACTGTCGAAGTGTTTTAGGGATGTGTTATCTTGGAGAAGTAAAATATAATAACAGGAACCCATTTCTGCATTAGATCCATGGCTTTGCATGTTCTTTGTGGGCTCTGCCAAACTAGTCCCGAGCACACAGCTCAGATCTCTCCATCCGGCATCCTTTTTGCAGTGTTTTGCTTGCAAAAGAAGCTTGCCGTGGGCTCCATGAACCAAGGACTTATTGCCATTTTTTTTTCCTGTAGTTGCTAGTAGTTGAAGTGTTAAGCCTGGCCTAACTTTTTTGCTTTGGGTTTTGGCACAGCAATAAGATTCTTCAAGTAGGGAGTGAAGTAGCAGTCCGCCAGTCTGTTCCGTTCTCCAGCGAAGCTTGTCACTTGTCACAATGTCACTGTATGTTATACTCCGTAAATCTCTTGTACTTTGTATCGTCCAGCCTTATACGTGAAGCAGCGGTGGCGATATTTTACTGCTTGAAGAAGTATTTTGTGCACATCATCCGTGCACATGGTGCATATGTGAGATCTCCATCTTTAATCTGTAATCTAACGGACAACAGCTCCACCAGATCATTTTGCAGAAAACACCTCTCCCATTCCGTTCCTTGCTACATTTGCGATAACCCCCAGCGAAGCTGTTGTCCGTTGAATTACAGATTGAAAGTGAAGATCTCACATGTGCACGACCAACCGATGTGCACATGATACTTCCCCTTACTGCTTAACACGGTGTTATACTCCGTATCATCGTTTGCTGAATAGATTGTTGCTAGTTGCTTCATGATTCTGAGCCTGGTGGTGGTACAATACACAGTACTCCACTGCTTAACCTCCTGGAATCTGCGGGTGTCGGTCACCTCTGAGAATCTGACTGCATCTGCGCTGCGCAGAGGCGCGCTCTCCGAGAAAACGACGCGGCTCCGCCGTTCGAGGCTTGGCTGGCTCGCATCATCGCATGATCCAGCGCTGGTATAGCTGGAAACGGGTGGGCGTATTCGTTTTATAGTACTGTTTGGCGGGAGAAGCCTCCCTGATGGCATGGCGCGCCATAAAAGCAGTTTTGTATTTGTAGCATCGACTCCTTTCTTCCTAGTTCTTCCCCTTGGACTGGCTGGCCTTCTGCAAGCGGATTCATAGCCTGTTATATTCTGAGCTGGCTGCATGCGTGATGCGTCCTTGGCTCGGAGTGTAGTCTCTGACCGGTCAAAGCTACGGTCTCTCTCTGACTCTCTCTCTCTCTCTCTTTCCGTGCGTGATGACTTTGGCGTATGATGTCTTTTGTTCGGTGTTTTTCGGAGAGAAAGCGACCGTCCTTGCCCAGTTGCCACCTCGGGTTCCACCGTCCTTGGCTCCTTGCCGCCTGGTGCCGACGGCCGCGCGTGCCTGGGTGGCACGCACGACGGCGGTGGCGGTGGTTACGTCGGTGTGACCGGTAAGGTGAGAGGGCGGAGCTGTTGCTACTACTCCATATGCTTGCGTTTTTGCAGGAAGAATACATTTTGTTTCTGGTTGTTGCAGGAATCATGTACTCCTTCCGGCCCGAAAGTCTCCTGACAACCAATGAGCCATAAAGAGATTATTGAATCTAGTTACTATGCATTCTATTAATATAGGTAAACATGTAAATATACACATTAATTAAACCTTTATCTGTATTTAAAATAATGTCCAAAACGGTTTCTTTTTGGAATCACAAGGGAGTACTGAACTTGTCATAATTAATTGGCTAGTGCACATTAGTAGTTTAGTATTGTTCTCTCTCTTTTGAAAGACAGCTATGTGTGCTAGAGGATAATCTCTGTAGTTCTTGGCCGTGATCACTGCTGCAGTAACAAAGTGCCAGCAGGACATCACTATGGCCATTGGCCTTGGCCTGTACAGATTTCTTTTATTAAAAAAAACCTTTTCTTTAGGATGGATGGGGTTTGACACAGCTGACAGGCTTGTCCAGCGGCACGGCAGGCCTGTGAACTCCGATCTGGAGTCTGCGGATCAAGGATTTCTCCGTGTTTTTGGACAAACGTACTGTACTCTTGCAGTGCCAGCCAGAGCTAAAGGCGTCGACGACGCCGACGAACGGACGCTGCAAGTTGGCTCGCCCAGCATTGCAGCCGCAATCAAACGATGGATGGATTGGACATCAGGACATAGGATGGGACGTATGACGGACAGGCTCCAGTCCTGCAATCCATCACGGATTCTGACGCCCTTACTTACTTAAGTGTGTTTGAATTTAGTGGCTAAATTTTAGTCCGTGTCACATTGAATGTTTCAATATTAATTTGAAGGACTAAACATAAACTAATTATAAAAATAATTACAGAATTAGAGACTAAATCACGAGATAAATTTTTTAAGCCTAATTAATCCATAATTAGAAAATGTTTACTGTAGCATCACATTGTCAAATCATGGTGTAATTAGACTCATTAGATTCGTCTCGTGAATAATCCTCCAATTATGAATGAGTTTTGTAAATAATCTACATTTAATATTCCAAAATAGTATTTAAACATTGGATATGACAGTGGCTAAAATTTTAGCCCCCGATTCAAACACCCCTTAAGAATCATGTTGTCTTCCTGGAGTTAGATACTGGGATTGAATGATTGATCATTTGGTCCAGAAAATTATATCGCCAACAGCCAACAGCTACACGCAACTGATTAATGGCGTATGGATGAGTGACTATAAACTTCAGAACAAATTGGAACCATTAAATGTAATTCAGTTTTTTAATTATAGTAGTGAACAACTCTTAAATAGTTGAATCGGTATGGTGTGAGTCGACCTGGGCTGACGGCATCACCATGTAGATGTATGGTAAGTTGGAAACCTACTAAACTGGGCCTCTGCTAGCGCACCAAAGCCCATGAAAAAGTTGAGAAAAAAAACATAACAGCTGCTATGTAGGAGTAGCCTATCACAGCTGATTTCCCGTGGAAGCTAACCTGTCAGAGAACGACCTAACATGTCACTTGTTCTTGCGACAGATCCAAGATTCCAACAAGTAGGCAAGCATCCTGCGTACCCCAGCAAGAATCAACTAAATAACCAATACCAACGACTCGACCTTCAGCTCAGCTAGCGTGGCGTGCAATATATCGAACACTCCATCAGCCGATCGCCATAGCCCATGGGGGCTAGGGCTTAAGCCCACTGTATTGGCTCGCATATGCATGTTGCACAACCGGCAGATCGTTCACTCCGCGATCGAGTAATCCATGCTTAAAGACATCAATTGCTTCGTGGATGTGTTGCAAGCGGCATGTCACATCCTTGCAAAGTAATTAAGGTCCACTGTAAAAACTACTTGCATAAAGAAAACCAAGAAATGTTAGCAGTAAAACTTCATAAAAAATGTGTCAATGCTGACAGTACTGCTTGAAGTAGGTTGCAGAGTACAGTATCCTGTTTTTCAAAGCTTAGAAACCTTCATGATCTGTATGTATCATTGTCGATGCTTTTGAATATCTCTCGGTACAGCATACCATTAAGCCATTAATCCGTACCGCATTCCATCAAGCCATTAAGCCTCAATCATTCGATATTTTATTGCGTAAACATGTCTTGGTAATGTTAAATCAAGTGGTTTACGTTGAAAAGCGATCTGTTTTGGCTTGGAAAAAAACATCTTCAGGCTTTAGCTCAGTCACAGTGAGGTTTCCTATTCCCTCCTAACCAGTAATGGTTAAAACGAATTTGAACGAATTTGAATAAGCATGTTTAAAATAATTAATTACAAAAGATAATGGGCTAACTCACTTGATTATGGAAAGCAATATGCATGCGTGTCGTTCATACGAAAGGTTTATTGATTATTTTTTCTAGTGCATGCAATAATTAATCCATTAACATGCAAAAAATAATTAATATCAGATTTAAAATGTGCATATTATATACTTAAAAATAAAATAGAAATATCATTAAGAGCAAATTTTTCTTTTCAAAAACCCCCTCCTCTCTCCCGTCTTTCTCCTATCCGCCCCTCTCGTCTTTCGTTTTCTCGATCTCTCCAACTCCCCCAACTCTCCAAGTCAAGTCTCGGTGCTCACGCCGCCGCCGGTCCGTCCGCCCCGTACCCCCCGCGTGGCCGCCGGGCGCGAGACGCACGGGGAGAGGCTGCCTTTATCCTCTTCCCCACAGGCCACACCCAACCCCTGCAGCGCTCGCGGAGAGGAGCAAATTGGAGCCTTGGACGGACCGTTCCCGTCGCGCTGGTTGGTTGGTTGGGTGGTTGGTTCGCGGGGCGTTCTTTGCTTCGGGCTACCGGCGATCCCGCGCCGGGATGCGGCGGACCGAGGCGTGATGTGCGGATCGGAGCATGGACGTGATCGCGTCGCCGAGTAGGAGCTGCAGCAGTCGTGGTGGTGGGAGCAGGGGTCGTACGGGCTGCGGTCATGACGATTTACATAGCGCGGGAGGCTTCCAAGGTGTAGAGTTCTACTAACAAGAGTAGGCATGCAAAATTTATGATTGTTCTGTGAATGAAAAACCGTTTGAGCTGTTCCTGAATACCTTCCTTTAAAAGGATTTCCGCTTGAATGTCTTGCTAGAAGATACAATTTCTTGGAATTGTGGTTTAGTATCTTTTAGATGTTTACGAGATTCATCCAGAAATTTTTTACCCGTTCAATTTCTAAGGAATCAAGAGATCCTCCCGTTCTGGTATAAATCGTAGCTATCTGCTCCTCCACTGGGAGAGGGCTTGATTGGGATTGTTTAAGCAATTCTCTTAATTGTCGACTGTTCCTTTTCGATTCGATTTTGGGCGATGCCTTTTCTTCTGGTACTCAGTGTGGATTTTTGCTGAGTGTCTCGTCTGAAGTCATAATACTTCGTTTCTTATGTGTAGGTATGGAGGAAGGTGACAACGGAAACGTTGGTGGAGCTAGCGCTTCTGCGCGAGAAGTGGGGACTGCTCCTTGCCGGAATTGTGTTTCAGGTGAGCTCCTCAGTTTACTACCCTAGTTTCTGAGCGTGTGCGTGGAATTACTGATTTACGAGGATTTTTAATGTCTGTGTTAATACGAGGTTGCCTAATTTACCTCCCCTTGCAACGTGTCCTGCATTCTATTATTGTTGCTAATATTGCATTTTTCTGTTTCATTCACACAAGGGACATGGTTTGTTTGATGGAACCAAGGTGCTAGAACTGAGTCCTTAAATAGCTAAATGTGCAGTCAGTAAAGCACCCATTAGAGTTCTGCGTTGTATATTGGACTGCATTCCGTAGGATGTGTTGTTGATCAGGGATTTGGAAGAGTATAAGAGACTGCTGCCCTTTGAAGGAAAGATGCCCTGGAAACAGATTGGCATTTTAGATTTGAAGTAGCAATAGAATGACATAATGCGGTGTGTGTTTCATGCTGTATGCCTGTATGCATGGCATGAATAATTCAGTACCAACTACCAAATAGTTAGAGAAATAAGTGGGTAAGCACTTTGTCAAATGTCAATCTTACGTGCTATATGTCGCATTGTAGAGGTGAACTGTCGCCTTCTGTGTTGATTGATACTTTTTTCAGCATGGACACTTCTTCTTATCCTCATTGTCTTATTTTCCAAAATCGATATGAATTTATGTTTCTTTAAACAGTATATGCATTAGCAATCATATCATGCTTGCAAAAAATCCATTACTCTACATATTGTGAATATTTCCTCAGTATTTTCTTTACATTGCTTTGTCCACATTCTCCTTTATTTATCGATTTTGCTAGCTGGTTGACAAACTGTATAGGAATGCTAGAATTAGACTCTTATTCTCTTAATGTCTGGCATTTGTGCAAAGATAGAGATAGGTGGCCTCTTTCTCTATTTAAACTGTGAAAGTACCATCCAAAAGGTGCTTGATCAAAATGTAATTAGCATAAAACAACATATTACCTATTCTGCTGTGTTTCTGAGTTGATAATTGGATTATTTTGAAGATTCATACAATATTTTCCCATAATTAGTATATTCACGGGCTGGCTGCTCGAGGAGTGCATTACTTGCATCGACCTGGTCCACTTCTGCAGGACCTGGGATTTATGGCCCTTCCAGTAAGTGAATTAGTGAATTACTTATCCTTTTAGTCATTTCAATCAACTTGCTACAAATATATAACATCCATTTGGTGCCTCTTTTTAGGAGCTTGGGCAAGACAAAGGTTATCTGAGTGAGAGCATATTTTCTTCCATCTTCTTCTCCTTCGTTTTGGTATGTATTATTGTGCACTATTAAGTACTAGTAATGACTATTGTTACTCATCTTATATGAATGGATTTTCATATGTTTCTTTTTGTTTGTTTAGTTAATAGTTCATAATTTCATATAACCAAGAAAAACTAGACCATTCAGATCTCTCTACACACAAAGCATAAACAATAGGTGGTATCTGTTACCATTCTCTTTTAAGAGAACAAGGTGGTTGATATGCTTCCTGGTCTTGACATGTTGTAGATCATAGTTATTCCTTACTTTCAAGCATTCAGATGACTCCTTTTTATGCGGCGATTTATAAAGCTGGGTCTTACAAGTATATTTATGTGCAGTGGACTTTTCATCCTTTTATTTATCATAGCAAAAGATTCTACACTGTCCTAATCTGGCGCCGGGTGCTAGCTTTTTTAGTTGTGAGTGATTTTTTTCCATTGATATAATGTTATTATGCATGCCCCTGGAAAGTAACTGAATATTCTTTGTCCAGGCTTCACAAGTTTTAAGGATCATTACATTCTATTCCACCCTGCTTCCAGGTCCAAACTATCACTGTCGTGAGGTGCCTTTTTTAGTTTTAGCCAAGATTTCTGTGTACTTTTGCTCAGCATTATGGATTGTGAAAAACTGTGAATTACTCATATCTCCATTCATTTATATCTTTGTCCATTGTAGGGCTCAAAGTTGGCTACTCTTCCACCACCCAACAATGTACTTGAAGTACTCCTGATTAACTGTAAGTCTTTTTTGTTGGTTTGATGAACTGCACAAGTAATTATGCCTGAAAGTATAGAACTTTGTATTTTTCGTTGCAGTTCCCCGTGGAATACTTTTTGGCTGTGGTGATCTCATATTTTCATCTCATATGATTTTTACTCTCGTTTTTGTTCGGACATATCACAAATATGGCTCCAAAAGGTATGATCTTGCCAATGTTTTCCAGTTTAAATGTGATCAAATTCTTAGCCTCGTACTATTTACTGTGCCTGAGAGTATTCCTGAATTAAAATTGAACCTATGGACCTTTTTTTACAGGTTAATTAAGCTCCTTGCTTGGTTCATGGCTATAATTCAGAGTCTTCTTATAATTGCTTCTCGCAAACACTACTCTGTGGATGTTGTTGTTGCTTGGTATGTTAACTCTGTTTCACTTATTGGTTGTTTGCCCACTACCTCTCTTTGAACATATTCATATTTTCCCCTTACAGGTATACGGTTAATTTAGTTGTATTCTTCGTGGACAGCAAACTTGCAGGTTCTGTTTTTTTGTCATATTTGTTGTCTGTACGTGCCTACGAGGCTTTCTGTGGTAGTCACTTTGTAACACGCCTTTTTTTCATATTTCTACAGAAATGCCGGATCGTACAAATGGATTACCTTCGCTTCCATTGAGTAGCAGAGAAAAGGATGTCAGGTTGAAGGAGGAGAAAGACACCAGGCTGAAGGAAGAGTTCCATAAGTTGTTAAACGGAAACCATGGGGATCCTACTGATCGGGTATGGTAGAGCTTCCCTTCCTAGTGCTATCTCTCTCTTTTTATGCTCCCTAAATATTACCTACATAGTCGACTCAGATAAACTAACCTATTGTCGCTTCAGTTTAATTTGACCATAACAAGAACCCCTACTTGTTTAACTAAAACGAAACTTAGGTCGTGTTTGGGTGAGCTGCAGATTCTCAGAATCAGATAGTTCGAGTATCTAGCTGGCTGGTTGGAGTAGCTACCTGTTGAGTGGGTGGGTTTTATTTAGTGACATAGTGGGTAAATAAAAATATGCAGAATCTGGAGAAGTTGGGGTTAGCCAGCTTATCAGCTACTAGGCTTGGAGAGACTAACTGCTTCCGTAGATTTTGAAAATCTGAGCTACTCGAGATGCTGTTTGGGGGAGCTTCTGGCTGGCTAGATAGATTGATAAATTCTACTCCTTAGATACAGATTGCTAAATTCTACTCCTATGTCCCATAACATTATAAGTAGGATCAGATTTGATATTTTATTATAAATTCTGTTATTTCTAGAATGCATATTTTATTATAAATTCTGTTATTTCTGTTATTTGTATCATTTCAGCGACAGCGCGCGCAGATGAACGGGAGGCACGACGAAGACATCAACACGCTCTCCGACGCCGCCGCTTCGGCCAATGGTGGTGGTACATGAGCGGCATCGGCTAGCTTTCCACCGGGAGTTCGTCTCCTCCAAGGAGAATCCTCTGGGGGAACTGAGAGAATCGCCCGGTGTGCACCCTGCATCTTGAAGCCTTCCAGGATTCTAGCCGCGCACACATGGTTTCGTGGTTCTCGATTCCACACCCTTCCAGTCGTCCACAATAGCATGGTCACGGATGAACGAACGAACGACGAACGAATGAATTGGTGCTCTATCCGCGGCAGATCATTCAAGAATCAGAATCTCGGAGTCGCTGTTCCTGTCCTGAATTAGTTCATGCGTTAACTCAGACGGCACAGTTTAACTCAGAATACCGTAGCAGAGTTCCCGTAGAGAGTACTGTAGCTACGACCGTTGCACGTCGGAACGAACGGTTTGAGATAGCGTGCAATTGAACCGCATCTCCGTCCGCCGGAAGCTTGCCTGGTTTTCCGGCGACGGCGTGGGCGAGCACGTGCCTGCGTTACGTTCCGGTCCCGCGAACGGCGAGGCGTATGGGGGACGCAGCAGCAGCACATGCGTTGCGCCGGTGGTGCGTCTGCGTAACCGCAAAGGCCGTGACGCCGGCGCGGGCGAGCGCGTGCGGCGCGGCAGGCCCGTCTCCCGTCGTGCAGCCGAGACTGAATACGTGAATTATGCGGTCTCTTATCTCACTCTCTGCTTGAATTCCATAGGTATGATAGAACAACTCGAGGTTGGATGAAACCAAAGTTTATAAAAATTATTAAGGGTTTAACGAATAAATTTAATATTTAAAACTTATTATTATTATTTTTATTGATTTTTTTAGTAAAATGCACAATTCAAGAACTTAAAACCACATGGTATCTCCACAATTGACAATTCCGCCTTCGCATATGAGGATAAGCTCACAAACTTGACAACATCTGTTTATTGGGAGAATTGCTCATTTATCATTTATATACTATTTTACCATTTTTTTATTTATACTTATTTTTTCTTTTCCTTTTCTATTTTATAAAACTAAATCGTTCCGCAAAAAAATATGTCGCTGTCACGTGCAAAGGTCGTTGCCAAGTTACTGCACCGCTACGCCGCCGAGAGCCAAGTGTAGGACCGAAAGTAGCGACCAGAGGGGGGTGAATGGGCGCCTAAAAATTCTTTCGAATCAATGGCCTCCTCCCAACATCCAACGCACCTCAAAAGACTAAGCAGCAGAAAATAAACAGACAGCCTAAGTCTAAAGGTATCTAGTCTAGGAGCAACAGTTGATTAAGTCGAGAAACACAAAAGCAGTGCTACTAGACAGATCGACAGAATACTCAAGACATGGCTAGACAAATCTCAATAGGGCAAACTAGGTGCACTATGAGTGAGAAGAGAAGTTACCTGTTCAAATCTGTCTCCTGTTCGAAACTCGGTGAAGCCTGCTTCGCAGGTCGAAGCCTGCTTCGGAGGTCGAGGTCTACTTCGCCGATCGAAGTCTGGTTCGGAGGTGGCATTCGAAGTCTGTCGAAGGTGTTGTGAAAATGTCGAAGGTAGGTTTCTGTCTAGCCTAGTTCGAAGTGGCAGGAATCGAAGTGTGCTTCGAAGTATGTACTTCGAAGGCAAGGCTTCGAACACGGCTTCGAACCGAGGGTTTCGAAGCCAAAACTTCGAACACAACAGACAGACAACCTTCGAACAAAGAAGCGAAGCCTGTCACACGACAGAGAAACCAAATTCGAAGCCTACACTCTACCTTCGAAAGGAGCTAACTTCGAAAGGAGAAACGAAGGCTGACACGCGACAAAGAAACCAAAGCGAAGCCTACACTCTACCTTCGAACAGAACACAACAAGGACCTTCGTAGAAGACGAAAGCAAAAACACTGAGCGAAGTATAACAGTGAGATTAGCTTCGAAGCTAACTCCGAAGCCCGACGAAGTAATGACTTCGAACAGCTAGAGACTGAAAACACCTTCGCCAATACTGTCGAAGATAGTGAAGCTGACAGAGCACAAAGTGTACTATGAAGGTAGAGACACAGCACAAACTTGAAGTCGAAGCCTTCAGGGATATCAGTTCGAAGCCTACCTCACGGAGCTGAGGGGCTTCGAACAGAGAAGGGGCTTTGCAAGAGAACGGCTAGAAAAGTTATTCGGGACTGTCAACTTCGATCAAAAAGCTGTGCAGTAGAAAGCAAAAAGCTGGCACAGAGTACTGTTGCTACAGTATAGTAGTACTACTTGCAACAGCAAGAACTAGTACTACTTGCGTGAAGAACACACGCAACAGAAGCAATCCGAAGCCAAAACACTTAGAAAAAATCCCTGTGCACGTGAAACGAAGCAACAAATATTGCTGCAGATTTGTTGCGCACGTTCAATAGAATAGAAGCTTCAAAGCATCAAACGAAATGAAATAAATGCAAGCTGAAATCCCATGAACAGCAGCCTGGCTGTGCACAACAAGTGAGAGAAGAGAGAATGCAAGAGACAAAAAGTGACCCAAAGGAGTAGTATTGATTTCAGCAAAAGGGTAGTCCAAACCCTAAGGATTGGGGCCCTATTTATAGGCTGCCCAACACTAGGAATATTCTACCAGCCCCTTAGAGTTTTTACAAACGCAAGAATAAAGGAAAAGACTCTACTGCCCTTAGGTATTTTTACAGACACGACTGACTGACTGTGGGCCTAGAGATACAGAGACTTATCCGGAAGCTAAGTTTTCGTAGCGACTACGGCTTCTCTTCTGGACAGTCGGATACAAGATCAACGGTTGTCAGTTTTGCGCCGAAACTGACAAAGCCTCCACCGACTTTGCACCAGGTACCCGGATTGGGCCGGCCCGACTCCGCAGCTCTCTCAGCCCGGCAATCGCTCACCGCCCGTGTACCTGAGTCAACCCTGGTCAACAGCCCAGTGGGTCTTCTTCTGCTTCTTGCCCATGTACCCGGATTGGGCCAGCCCGACTTCGCAGTCTCCTCTGCCCGACAGTCGCTTGCTGCCCGTGTACCTGAGTCACACGCGGCCCATGAAACAGCAGATCTTCATTCTTCTCAGTCCTCTTTAACTATCGTTGACAATGACTCATCACTTCTGGAGCCATGAGGCCCACGCTATTCAGCATGGCTCCTCACCAAGTCATGCCGCCGCCGCACCATGGCAGCGGCAACGATTCAATTTTGTAAAATAGAAAAGAAAAAAAAGTATAAATGAGAAAGATGGCAAAAAAGTAAATAAATCAGCAAAACTTTATGGCAAAATTACAAATGATATCAACTTTGTAACATTCGAGAACATGGCAACAAGCTTTATGGCAAACGAGCAATTCTCTCCGGCGACATGCTTCCGAACCGAGTACAGATTTCTCTTCAAGGACAGTTACCATCTGAGCTTGTAACATATATATGGTTTTAAGCACGAGGAGAAATGTGAGCAGAACGAATCAGCAAAGATCACACCAAATCAGCTGAAGAAATGACGAATTGCCTAAGAAGCTATAGAGAGTGGCTACAGCAGTCTTTTCCCTGAAAATCGTGACAACATTAGTGACATTACAGCACACATCTTGCACTCTTTGTTTCCACCTCCACCCAGATCATGGAAACGGTAGGTAATTGCTCTTCCAGTTTCTTTTCTCACGGATCCTGATATTCATGCAAGGAGAGGAAACTGCCAGTGACACAGTCAAGAACAATATGCCCCACCTCACATCTTTGTATGTACTACCACATAGTAGCTTTGCTCCTCCTCAGCCTGTTCTCCAGATTTGCTGAATCTAACCCACATGCTTGTAGTAATGGCATTGGAGCTTTTATTGAGGACCATGTGTTCTGAAACTTAGCCCGGGACATTGAAATGAAAGAGCCATGAGATGACAAAGGCAAATACCATGCAAGCAAGGAGAAAATTCAGGAACCGGTGCCCCTGCCAAAATCTCCGGGTTTCAGCTGGTTGTGCTTGCACAGGTAATGTAGTGCTGTTTGATTCATTCCACTGCTCAGTGAGCTCTGAATCACCAAGACCTACCACATTGCACACGGTAGAGCTGCATATTTCACATATCCTAGCAAACAGAAAACAAATCATTTAGTTTAAAGTTTAAACAAATTCAAAACTAGCCATTATGTTTTCTTTGGATTTGCAGCAGAAGGTGATCAAAAAGTTATGTAAAAAACTAGCGTTGCAGCCACATAGGAGATCAACATTAGAGATATCAACTTATCAAGTAAGAATCTGAAAAGCAAAATCATGTCGGTAATTAGGGCATGTTTGTTTTAGTTTGGGATTATAACAATCAATGATCATATGCACACACATATATGATATGTGTTTCTGAGTTTCCTTAGCGAGTGTAGACATGTTAGCAAAAATTATCCCGATATTTTGCCTACACCGTAGACAGAAAAAAGGCAAGAGCTAAAACTTAAAAAATCACCGATTGTCCGAAGAGATTCAAAAGGTACAAATTGAAGGGTCCACTATTAGCCTATTACATTTCATAGTCTGAAACAATTGATCAATGCAATGAATCTTGCTGAAGTTGACATCAAGTAAATAATTTGTTACCAACAAACTAGTTCTGAAAGTTCTAACCCCTTTTGAGAATCTGGGCTCTAGAAACAGAACCATTTTTTATATATATACCAGCTAATTTCCAATGTTCACACTATTCCAACAGTATCTGGTTCAAACTGAAGTGCAACTATATGGTTGAACTAATTTCATTGGCTTAACTGCATTAGTTGGGAAGTGTTCTTATTAATACTTTGCACAAATGTTGTAGTGACCAACATGTGGAAACTCAGACATGATCAAATACATATATACTCAATATGTCTCACCTTTAAAAACAATATTGAGAACAAAACCTATTTGTCGGTTTACACAGCCGATTTCTATAGGAAAGAAAACACCAGACAATAAGTAAACTTAATCTTCAAGCCAAATTTCTCCCTGGGAAGCTCGGATACTCCAAAAAACTCGCGTACCCGTATCGGATTCATCTCTAGATACGGATACGTATCAGATACGTCCGGATACGTATCCGGTGCGTATCCGGTATTTTTTTATTTTCCCAAAAATTAAAAAAAATCGGATACATATCGGACTCGTCCATATACGCGAAACGCAGCCCAACAACCCGACGGCTTACACCCGTGAAGCCGTGACTTACCTCTGCGGTTGTGCCCTAACTCGTGCGCCGTTAGTCCATCCCATTCTTCCTATAATAATAATCCCCTTACTGCGTCGAGGCTAAGTGGATCACATTACGGTTCCTCTTCTTGACTATAATTTTGTTAAAACAGACACTTTTATAAAGATAGATGGCAAAACCACACCTTTTTCCTTGCACCATCAAACAAAAAGGCGTGCCACATAAACTCACATATCAAGTCATGTCAATCTATGAAGAAACAAACTTGGTCAACACAACACTCCAGAGGAGCAAGCAGATAGAGAATATGTGGCAAAAGCAGATTGAAAGAACGAATCAAAACTTTATCCTATCCAATGATGTCAACCTTCCTGATTCCTACAACAGTACTAAATTAATTCACTGATTTGCCTTTTACTCTCCATCTGCACCCTCTACCTTTGTCTGCCTAAAGAAAGAAGAAAGAAACAGCCACTATTAAGATTCCTTAACCATCTGAGTTCTTCACTGTTATGCTGATGCCTTATCCGATAAACTGAATCGAATCATCAATTTATCAGAGGAGCTCGAGCATTGCATCTAATCAGATGATTTAGAGTGAATTGGACTGGATTACAGAGTTAAACGAGTCGAGGGGCTTACTTGTTGCCTCTAATCTTGAACCAGGTCAAGGCGCACTGCTTGTGGGAGTAGGAGAGGTCGCCCTTGCAGGAGCAGCCGAGCGTGATGCCGGCGCCCGACTCCGCCGCCGCGCTCTCGAGGCCGAGGTGACAAATGCGGCAGTTCTTCTCCGCCTTCTCGGAACTGGCCTTGATGACCTCGGCCAGCCCGGCCTCCAGGTCGACGTCGTCAAGCGAGCACTCGGACACGCACGACGACTTCCTGCGGTGCTCGCCGGTCTCCTCGCCGTCACCGTCGCAGGAGCTCGCGCGGACGGAGGCGCAGGTCGTCGAGATGTAGTCCTCGTAGGCGGCGGAGTTGTGGCGCGAGTGCGAGGCCCACGACTGGTCCTCCGCATCGGAGTAGTACTGGCTTCCCTCCTCCTCCTCGTCGCGGTCCGCGAACTCACCCGCGACGCGCCGCTCGCCGCGCTCGACGTCTTTGGCCTCGGTGGCGATCGCCGATTTCCTGCCGTCGCCCACCATTAATTGCTCCTAATCCAAACAAAGGTAAACACAACCTAATCAAAACAAAACCCCAAGAACATACCAATTCAGCAAAGCCCAAGATCAAATCTAAACTCACCAAGACCAGAAATTTTCGTTCTCCAAAAAAAACAAAAAAACCCGCCACAGCTAGCACGCCACACCGAATCGCACTCCCTAGAACCAACCAAATTAACGGATAAAATCAAGAACTCGAGCAATGCGATCGCGACAAGCGATCCAAAGACGACCGGAGCCAGCTAACGCTGCCCCAGACAGCCAAAGCGGCGGGGTTCTCGTGAGGTTTCTTGATCCATAACCGCAGGCCACGCAAGATGACAAGGAGAGAAGGGAATAAAGAAAACGGATTGTACTGGCCACACCCACAGAGGCGTGCACAGTGTGAGACTGTGAGTGGGAGGGGCAAAGAAAGGAAAAGACGAGCCCTGTGCTTGTCGGGAGGAAGAGAGAAGAGCAAGCTGGGCTCCCCTCAGTTCATCATCGTCTTATGGCCATGGATCCAGCCGGAGAAGGGTGTAGCTCAAGGCCAATGCCGCCTTGCTGATGCTAGATGGATGCATTTGCAGACTGCACTGAAGTTGGCAGCAAACAACTCAACGAAGCAGCTGCGTCTAACAACAGAGAAAAACCTTTGTTTTTTTTTAAAAAAAACTCTTTTTTTTTGTAAAACATGGAGAATCCTATGGCTTTGTCAATCTCTCCCGCCAGTTGCCAACGATTACATACATGTACACCTACAAATAAAGGGTGTCATATCTTGTTGTGATTGCCGATCCAATGTTTTGCTTCAAGAAAAGAATTCTCTTTCTGATGACTGCTTTAGGAAAAAGAGTTTTTTTTTTCCTTTGAAGATTGCTTCAAGAGAGATTGAGTAGCAATGTCGTCTAAGAAACAGAAGTGCTTCACGGCTTCCTACAATGGGACAACGACTTAAGGTGTTGCAAAGATCATGCAAATTTCATAAGCTACTGCTAGGGAAAACAACTCTGTCCAACAACAGACAAAAGGAAGTTTTGATGGAAGATATCTATGGTGTCTCGGTCTCCTAGATTATCAATCAATGATTCACCAATGTTAGTAGCAAATGTTTGGCCAGTGGCCATTTTGTGCGGGAGATTAGTTAATAAGAGTCTTATATTTGTTGATCTGGGGCACTCAATTGCACATATTTCAGTCAGACAAAGCCGAGACGTACGCACACTCATGGAAAAAGAAGCTCCGGTTTGCATGAGTGTGAATTGCTGCAAGCCTTCCATGATTTCTTGTTGGAACAACCATTTCATGATTTCAGTGAGGCATGCATGCTAGCTAGCTCAATGACTCAATCTATTCTCTTATACCAGCAAATTAAAGTAGCAAACGACGAAGTAGATAGATAGATTGACAGCCTTATTTTCCTTTTAGATTACGAGATTGGCGGCCTTAACAAGAGCTAAAAACAAAACGTTTCAGCAGTTTCACATGTTTTTTCATCAACTCGAAATCTCAAAACCCCCAGGACTCTTGCACTTGATCAGCAGATGCTCCTGTACTTAATCAGCAGCATGCACTTGGATGCAGCGGCTCGTCGAAACGTAACAAAAGGAACAGGGTTTTCTTTTGGAGGGAAGGCGTACGTCGTCAAGTACTGGCCTGGCCATGGTTTGTTAGTTGCTCGGTACATCATCATTGTGTGCCCCAAAGTTGCATACATTGCTGATTGCTCGATCGATCGGTGGTAGTACTGGATATCCATCGCTCTGGCAGATGCAGATGCAGTAGCTAGCTAGCTTGGTAGTCTGCAGGAAGGCGTCCGCCGTGCGCCATGCGCCATGATTCACTTCGCTACAGGAGCTTTGCGCTGCAAGCGAATAACGCAGCAGATCGATGGCTGGAGCTGGCCTCGATCGATCGGCTGGAGATCTAGGGGTTTAGCAGAAAAATTTGCAGAGTTTCACTAGCTGGAATGCCAGTATATATTGTATAATTGTACCTCACCTGTGTAATCTACCTGTTATGCAAGATTGTTATCCTTCTGCTATTGCAACCGGCCGGCCAGTGACCATAAGCATGAACATGCAACTTGCTTGTACATTCATGAAGGCACATGTTATATGGTAACTTATTAATCTAATGAGCAGTAAGGATGATGCATATGACTTTGGTACCGGTTCAAAACACAAGTTTGATGATGGATTATGGATGAAACTGAGTTTATGACAATATTTAAGGGTACAAAATAATGAATTTAATGCTAAAATGTTGATAAACAGTGACTAAAACAAAATTTTCAATAATCTATAGAGTTTTTTTAAAAGAAATTGCAAAAGAAAGTTTTTTAAAACAAAATGTTGATAAAGATTTTGGCAGCTGCAGCTACTTTTAGAATTTGTAGCTTCTGATTCTCACAATCTAAACCAGAATCTAAAAATAAACTAAAATCTAGAAGCTATAAAATATAAAATACCAGCTTCTTCAAATTCTCATCAGTTAGATACTCAAACTATCTAACTAAAACTCCCCAAACAAACCCTAAGTCTCAGCTATTCGATCTTTAAGCAAGAAGTGTTCTTGGAGGCTTGACAACTACTCTTTCGGTCCTTAGAAGCTGGCTTGTTCAGTCTGTCTCTGTCTACTTCTACTGAGTATTGTTTGACTATTAACACTCTCCTACCACACAGCAAACAAATAATCAGAGTAACAGAACCATATACAGAATGAACGCCAGTGATTCGGGTGCACTAACTAAAGACATAATTAACATCAATTATGTTTCGTGCACCGACCAATTCACCCCAAAAATACGTCCACCCATGTAGCATCGTCAGTGTGCAAAGCTGAAAATTTTTCAGAGTTAAATTGCTCCATGAATTCCGACAGCGACAAATATTGCAGGCTAATTAACGAAAAGAGGTGAGTTTGTACATTCGTACCAGCAACCGATATATATATATATATATATAATCTATAATGGCTAGAGATTTGCTAGCAAGGACTGTACTTTGCAGCAATGATGCAGAAGCACTGTGAATTGCAACAGTACGTAATAACTAATAATTGCTGTTGCTACTTGCTAAAGCATGAAAGATTCAGAACGAATTCAAAGAGACGGATAAGTAGGCATGGCATGCGGATCTGAGAATTCAATCACACATAATAAGTGCATATAAATACAAGGACCATGCATATATACTCCACTGACATTATGGATGCCAAACTAAATGCCGTAGCAAGAAAACTGTTGGTGACAAAGAGACACTACAAGATGAGTGGCAGATAAAAACAGGAGTAACAGTTGGCGACAAAAAGACACCAGGATTAGGTTACATCCGGAGGCATATATATGTATATATGTTGAAGACGATCAAGCCAGGACCGGCATTAAAACCGAACTGACGTCGCAGGGCTGCGGCCAAGATTATGGAATCCGCTAGATTTATTTCGTCCAGAGCTAGCTTGTAGAGTTGCAGGTGCCATGAATTGGCATATGCAGGGGCGGATCCATGTTATAGCGTCGGGGTCAGCCGACCTCGATGATTTCGTCGTAGCGTATTGTATCTATGTTTTTTTACCAGTTAAGACCCCAGGAAAAATGTATGATATTATATTTTTTCAACTTAAGTTAGTACTATAAGTTTTAGCCTGAACCCAGTGACAAATTATCCTGGCTTCGCCCCTAGGCATATGCATGTCAGCTTCCAGTTTATCTTCTTTGTCGAGTACTTGGGTGATGGTCTAAAAGATTATTGCATCACGGTTGCTAAAATGTGTGCTGGATGGTGCAGTAGTTGATCTTTAACAAGATATGAACTAATTTAGGCTCTTTGTTTGGATCCCATTAACTAATTTTTAGTAGTTAATTTTTAATCTTAGTTGATCCAAACAGGTCTAACTAATTACTAAACTAATTATTAGTTCATGGGCCAACTAATAGTTAGCTATTAGTCCAAAAAATGAACTATTCACAATGAGAGTTTTATAATATTAATTATCATGCCACATTAGATTTTTTTGCTAACATGACATTCAATTAATGAGAGAAGATAATGAAGTAATGTCATCACCATGACATGATTCTAACCCGTTACACGACGGATGAAACAAAATGAAATGCCCACTGAGAGTCAAATCGTTTCATCATATAAAGGGTATTCCATGAGAGCTAGTTGCATTTAATTACATTGGTTAGCTTAGAAAATAGTGAAATGAAACTTTCCACTAAGAAATGGTATTTCATTCGGTTGCAAAACTGATGTAGATTTCTAGAAAACGGTGTTATGAAACTCACCATTGCGAATAGCCTAATGGAAGCTACTATGGGTCGTTTACTTTTATTGATATTAGTCCAAAATATCTAAACATGTGTCAACTAATTATTAGTCAACTTAACTAATAATTAGTTCTAGCTAACAATTAGTTTTAGTCCATCAAAACGTGCCCTTGCGGACGAATGTGAATGGTAGTATTTCAGATGTCGAGGAATTACATGAGCTTCACTTCTGCACTTGTGCTACACATGTAGCAAGTTCCAGAGATGTTAGCCTTGTACAGCTCCGCTACCTTGTCGAACTATTTTTCACCGTCTAACTATAAACAGGAAACCATTGGAGAAAATTATTTAAAAAACGAGTAGTCATATTACTAGATGAGATGCCAATCGAACAGCGACGAGGACAACCGACAACCTAGGCTATCCAAAAGAATGCTATTCAGTTTGCAGAACTTGGTGGGTTTTTGTGGGGAAGTAATGGCAGCAGCAGGTAAAGCAAAGTGGTCCAGGTTACACGAGTGTAGTTGCAGTTACAGAAGAAATCAGAAGCTATGGCCAAGACAAAAGAAAAGGAGACTGTTGGTGCATCTAGATTACCCACATGACTATTTAAATTTAAATTTAGGTTTTTTTTATGAAAAATGAAGCCCCAAGAGTTCCTCTAAATGAGTCACTTTCCTAATCCATTCCCTAAATCACCATTCATATCTCTCAAATATAGAATTAGTTTAGCAAATCCCTATTTTCATTTATTATAAGTTGGATGATACACATATTTGAATGCATTATAGTTTTACACAAAATTATTACATATTATAGACCATATTTATAGGTTTTAAAAAATAGGAATTGATATTATAAGAAAACTGTTGTAGATTAATTATTATTTTTTAGGAAGAGATATAGTTTAGAATGATCATTATATGTGATTTAGAGACTAAAATTTAAGAAGTCTTTTAAAGATGCTCTAAGTTGCCTATAAGATAATTTAAAACAATCAGAATTATAATATAATCCTAATTATTGAATAAATTTGCCTGCTCTATCTCAAAAAAAATTATTGAATAAATAGGGATACAGTTGATTATGATTTTTAGTTATGTTACTGCTTATGATTAAAATAGAAGCTAATTATAATTTTCCATTTGGTGTATATATAAGTATATAATTCACTTCTACTTTTAACCCTAAGTTGTTGAGAAGCTATCCTAAAAAGGCTTCCTCTCCTTTAGAAACCCTACTATTTTTCTTCTACGGTTGGTTGATGTATAAATTACTGATCCATCCAACTGTTTCCTTGTGTTTGCAGGTTCTTTGATCCATCGAACGGCATGATCAAATTTTCTACAAGAATTACGTGACACAGCTTCAAATCTTGTGTGGATCCTTGCAACCAACAATGACACAACCTGGAAAGAGGGTTAGAAATTCTCATTTCATTATATGACCAATCGTATCACAAAGCCACAAATCAAAGAACCACGAGGCAAGAAAGGAAAGCAATAGAAAGAGCGCCTCAGACTGCATATTCCCCAATGTTTTCTTCACTGGTAAACTCATAGTGCAAGGATGAGTTATGGATGTGAAATCATTGGCACTCCAAGAAAACACAACATCACTCTCACAAAATATAATCTCCCACATCCCTCAAGAGAACGCGGACAAGATTTCATCATCAAGACTAAATGCTTTTAAACAGTATGTTTTATCCTACTGGATAAACCATGTTGTTGAGAGAGTACGAGAACAATTGCATCACCCATCACACAAAGCCAAAGCCACAAATCAAAGAACCACGCAAGAAAGGAAAGCAAAAGCAGGAGAGCACCTCACTGTACATATTCCCGAATGTTTTCTTCACTGATAACCTCATAGTAGCATTACCGGCGCTCTCAGAAAGCATAACAAATAGCAGGTGAAATCTCGCGAAGATAACACAGAAAACAGTCGCGTCATCGAGACATCACCCTAGGACAATGAGAATCATAATGCCGCAACCAAAAACGCATCTCAGACTATATATTCCCCCAATTTTTTCTTCACCGGTTGCCTCACAGTGCAAGGATGAGTTATGGATGTAACATCACTGGCGCTCTCGGAAAACACAACAATGAAATCTCCCTCCCAAGATAACACAGATAACAGTCGCACATCAGTGCATCAAACCAGCTTGAGAATCGTAAAACCACAAACACAAACAAAAGAGTAATCGGAGAAAGGGGAAACGGGGGGCATGAGAACCAGAACATCTCAGACAACAAATTTCCCCAATTTTTTCTTCACCGGTTGCCGTGCCTCAAGTGAAGGGATGAGTCAGGGCGGATCTAGCAATTTTCCCGGAAAAAAAACCCACCAAACTAGGGTTAAGGCAAAGAGAAAAACCTCGAGATCCAGAGGAGAAGAGAAGGCGGTGAGAATTCGCTCGGACATTCTCCCCTTTATTGTGTTAGGCCGACGAAAAACCAGGCCTGCAATATGGGCCGGAAATGCATGCGTAATGGGCCAAATTTATACCCGCTCGTTGCTGGATTCCACCGAAACAAAAGCCCGGCCCACCTTAATCGCGAGGGTTGTTTGAGATTCCAGTTGGTTTCACCTGCGCCCGTCAGATCCAAAATCTATGGCTCAGATTTATGGCAGCAGAAAATGTTTCCAGACACTTTTGCAAAAGGACCCGTATATACTATTTTCATCATTTTGGTACCGAGTAGATCGATATTACATATATATTATATATTTTATTTTTCATCGTATCTTGTACTCTCTATGTTTATTTTTAAATGATATCGTTGATTTTTATCGTAACATTTGACTATTTGTTTTATTCAAAAATTTTCTGTAAATATGAAAAAATATAGTTATGCTTAAATTAACTTCAATAATAAAATAAATGTAATAAAATAAATAATTATTTTATTTTTTTAATAAGATAAATGGTTAAATGTTAAGATAAAAGTGAACAACATTATTTAAAAATGAATGGAGGTAGTACATTTATAGATACAATTATAATATATATAAGTATTGTAAAAGAGTAATATAATAGCAAAATTTTGAAGAAAACGCAGAGCAATTGTGCAAAGGAACCCTTGTATCCTGTTTCTCGGACCACGCGACCACTCCCCCGGCGGCGGCGGCGGCGGCGGCGACGCTATCTGGGCCACCATGCTCAGGCCGTCACGGCGCCCGGTGTAGTCGGTGGACGGTGGCGCTCCGTGGCTGCTTGCCGTCACCCATCCCTAGTTGCACATATATCAGGCCGCTGCCCCCTCCTCGCGGCCCCTGCTCTTGCGTCTTCGGCCGCCTCCGGCGAGGGCCACATGATGTTTCTCCTCTCGTCTTAGCCCTCGTCGTCGTCGTCCTCATCGGCAAAGGTGAGGCTACGTTTTCATACTGTCGTCTGCCTCACTTGCAAAAATCACGCATCTGCAGGAAAACGACGTGGGGCTTAGGTTGTATGAAAATCACTGATCTGTCCTTCGAGAGTCTGAGACCATCAATACGCAGGAAAACTGCATACACTTTCATCAGAAGATGAAAAATGCAGCATCTATGCTTTCTTATGCGATTATGTTGTTTGCTGATGTTACGAACACTGAAACTGAATGGTTGGGAGCACCATGGACATTCCTGCTTCAAATTTTAGAATCGACATCAGCAACATGCTCAATACACCAAGGTCTGCGCTGAATATGACACAACCTGTGCAATCTACAAAGTACATGGTGTGGCATGGAGGAAACTGGATAGATGACTGCAACCACAAGTTTCAGATTTCATAGGTGCTACCTTCTTCTAGAGTAGATGAGAATTAAGATTTTAGGCATTAGTTGCTCAGAATTCAGAAAAATGCCGAGATGCTGGCAGGTACCCGGTGGAACGAAGACGGATACACGTCATATCTACAAGACATGAGCCCTCATCAGACATTAAAATGGCTATCATACCCGTGATCCATCATTTGCAGAATATCACATCGTTATTTGATGGTAAGTACAAGATGGAGCATACATATGTTCAATGTTTCTGTCAGTAACTGGCCTAGGATGGATATTCTCAGATGATCCCACCAGGTTTTAAACTTTTGCAGATGGTGAGCCAAGAGCCATGCTTGATATCCTGAGCCTTTTAGCCATTCGTCATTTTTTCCAACTTCCCCTTCCTGCTACGTGCTGGTTTGGAAATCTTGGTGAGCTCATATAACAAAGAGCGGTCACAAGCTGTGGAGAGTACCTTTCTGAAACCTTTCAGCTCATACTATCCATGTTGATCTCATCTCATATTGTGCAACTTCGGGGTGCGGAAAAGCGGCAGGTGTAGCACCCCTGATTGGTCCATAGTGGGATGATTCATGCTGAAATCAGTTTATTCCTCCTACCAATCATGGGTGATGCACTCACTACTGATGAAGTGATGAGGTGCAGACGAGAAGAGTGGAGTTGGAGATAGCCTATAAGCCACTCTACACATTGACGCTTATGTTTGTGCACATGATACAGTTGAGCTCAGAAAAAACACATCAACAAGCAATCTCTTTGACTGGTGATGCCTTTCCCCTGTTTAAGTTTTATCTTGTTAACAATTCGCTGACATAAATGAGTACCTCAGTGATCATCTTGCAGGTAATTTGCTTCACCATGTCCATGAGTAGGCTGAGCTAAGTGTGATGTGATCAAATGTCAACATCTGGCGATGGGCTCATGTGCACTGGCTCATTCGATTAATCACGAGCAAGGATAAATAAGGAACAAATCATTGCATGTCGCACCTACAGGACATGATCAAGAATACCATTGACATCAATGTTGTCCACAAATTTCTGCTCGTGGGTACAAAAGCCTTCTATAAGACTATAACTATCCCTCTTTTTACGAAATTTACGTGTGCGTGAATCATAATTGTTTTAATTCTTGAGGGCCATAATTACGATCTGTGCTGATAGCGTTGGACTTTGACATTAGGACATACATAACATGTACTGTTTCTTACTTTTATCACCCATGACACTTGCACTAATCTACATCACACAGATCATATCAGCAACAAGGCGCATGCAGCTCCACAAGAAACGGAGGTTCGTATCGGGGCAAAACGATACAGAACGTGCAGGGGATGGCTTGAAAATGTATTCTGGGGAGGAAAAGGCAAAGCAGAAGAGCAACACGATAATCTTGTCTGGGAGGCAGCAGCAGTAGTGGTGCATTGCATATCACACTAGGCGATTAAGTGGCGTGTGTTTGCTACTAGCTTTCTGGTGTTGGGTGAGTGTGTATGAAGATAGATAGATAGATAGATAGATAGAGAGAGAGAGAGAGAGAGAGAGAGAGAGAGAGAGAGAGAGAGAGAGAGAGAGAGAGAGAGAGAGGAGCAAGAGTTGCATTTATCAATCCCGGCGCATGCGACCTGAAATCGACCTGTGGCCTGAGACGGATCGAGGGCGACCCATACTTGACCATGCCCGACCCACTACTACGATCTATCCAATCCATCTCCACTTCTCCGTTTGGTCCATTCCTACATCAGATTCTAGTGTTGGTGTGAGCCGTATGTATAATGGCTATGTATGTGCAATCTCATGCTCTGAATTTAACAGCTTCTGTTAAATCGGACTCTAGTCTAGGGTTCAGTGAGAGGTACAGTGGGTAATGGCCATGTGTGTGTGTGATAACTCATGCTCTGAATTAAATGCTTCTTTTTAGTACTTAGTTACTCTCTCCTGTTAGTTACTGACTAGTTGTTTTAGACATGATTACAAATACTAAGGTGATATTAATTAGATTAATACAAGTTGTCCTAACTGGTTACCAAAACAAGATTCGAGTGGTGTCACTTAAGTTCAATTCTTGGTGGCCACACATATCTCGTAGAAATGATTTAGTTGACGGGGACTCTCACCGAGTAATCAACCAAATTTTACAAGAGTTACGAGCGTGGAGCATGGGGGTGAAAAAGGAGTAGCGAGATTACCCTCTTAGCTTTTGCTAACGCTTTTTACATGTTTTTTTCTTTCATTTTCTCTCTTGTAAATACTTTACTTTTCCTCTCTTGATATAATACTAGCATTTTGCTGGACCCTTAAAAAAGTTATGTAACAAGTTCTAGAATTCAAAATTTATTTTCAAATATAACAACGACCTCATACATGTAAAATATAACTTTTATTTTTAAATACACATACTACTTTCAGATTTGATTACTTGGTACATTGTCCGATCATTCTTGGACACATACACATTCAAATCTAAATATTTTATTATGGATTAGAATTTAGGAAGTAGGAAGCAGTACATAAGACATCATACATGCCTACATGGATGGATCATTAACATAGTGAGCCATTTATCTCGCGAGATGTGCATATATTAACATGGATCATTAACACGCGTCGCATTGATTAATCTGACTGATGACCAGGGTAGTTGGTTAACCGTGCAGTGGATCACTCAACGCCTATATATGGCATCAGTAATTCCACGGGGTTAGTAATTAATATAAGCCGTGTTACTTTCTCGCTTGTTACACGGGACCGATCCATCAATTGTACATCAATTGTAAGGACGTGTACAACCCCATTTAATATGTGGTCTCTTGAGAGATTTATAGGGTTAAGTGAAAAAATACAAGAGACGGGCTCTTCGCGAAGAGTCCGTCTCTACACGATTCTCCATACGCAGTGTCTCTTAGCTGCATTTATGATTCAGTGGTTTATGGTTGTATCATGCGGTTTCTTTGTTGTCTTTTGTACTTTGAAAACCGTTCCGTCGTCTCATGGTCATGCCTTAATGTAATTGGCTGCAGCCTGCAGAGCTACGCTTACCGCGTACGGTGAATGACATGGTTGTTCGAAAGACCACGTACGAACGAACGAGCTACTACGAAGGCATCGCCAAGTCGATCAATATTACGAATACGACGACAAGTATGCGCACGGGCATGCAACCGTAGATAGATGGCACGAGAAAGATTAAAAAAGCCAAAAGAAAATTCCAGGAGAAGAAACGTGACTGCGAATTTTAGACACGGAAAATTTCAGGGGGGTTTCACAAGTTTCAAACCGACGACTAGCGCAGGTTGAATCAACGGTGACGGTGATTAATTGGATGTTTGTGTGAATTGCTATGCTTGCTTAGCTTGCAGCACTGTACGTAAAACTATCCATTCAACGCCGCCGAAGGGAGATCTGGACGTACCGTTTGATCAGCTTTTGTCGCAAATGCATAAACCAAAATTAAAGCTACTGACAACTGCATTTATTTCTAGAATATGATGCAAAAACAAATAGTTTAGATTCTATACTCAAATGGTAAGAAACTAGAAAACTAGAAACTAGAAAACATCAGCTACTTAGACTAACTAGCTCCTGAAAATCTCTAGCTACTAAAAACTGAAACAAACATGAGTTAATCGCAAATGCATAAATTATCTATATATCATAAACGATGTGACCGATTGAATCGGTGCATGCTCTCCTAATCTCGTCTCTTCCTCGTGATTTTCAGATTCTAAAAAACAACGAGTCAGAATATAAACAAATTTGATATTCTCTACTTTCTAGATTGTGTTCGTTTTAAAATTCTTCGACTATTAAGTTTTATTTATGATCTGAATCTAAAATCTATATTATTTACAGAGTTTTAGTTTCTAAACATAACTGCAGTTTGCAGATACTAGAAACTCTCTCAAAACTCTAGCCAGCACTACCGAATCGAAGTTTTAAATTCTAGTGCATACAATTTTGAACACACACATGCATGTTTTCATGGTGATTTTAATAACAAGATTTTTATAGATTCGTCATCCGTCTCGCTTTTTGAGCGTGTGCTATAGGTAAAAGCAAGTTTAATAATATAGCTAGTTATTGGTTTTATATTTGTGTCATGTCACATGTAGCTAATCTAATAACCAACTCATATAATAAATAGTTAGTTGGCTATATGTATCATGCATTTAATGTGTAATATACTACACCATCTCACAATGTTCATTGAAACCTGTGTATGAGTGGACTGTTAACTAGTAGCCCACTTTTATTCTCTCTCCTTCATTCTCTCCTCCACCTCACTACTAATCTGACGTGACAAGTCTTGTAGCTTGCTTACATAAGCTTATTATACTTGCTCTAATGTGATCGATTAACGTGCATGGTGGGGGTGTTCGTGTGCACGCTCCATTTAATCGAGAAAAAACTATAAAACTCTAGTTAGAAATAGAAGATTTGCGGTTTCAGGAGGCCTCCTCACTACGTAAAAAACTAAATTTACCGGAGTGTCATAAACTTTGTTGAGTGTATTATTTTGGGTACTCGGTAAAAAAGGGTTTGTCACAAACTTTGCTGAGTGTATTATTTCGGGCACTCGACAAAAACGGTACTAATGAACGTCGATCACGACGGAGTGCTTGCACGTTCAATTTTTTTCGAGCTTGCCAAAGGTTTTTTTTTGAAAAACACTCAGCAAACTCAATTTTTTTGTGTGCGTGAACCTTGTTTCGAGCCTACATAATTACCGAGTGTCTTTTAAAAAACACTTGGTGAACCCAATGTATTTGTTGAGTGTTTTTCAAAAAAAAAACTCGACAAATCAAAAAAAAATTGCCCGTGCAAGCACTGCATCATGACACTCGTTAGTACCATTTTTTGCCGAGTGTATTTTCAAAAAATACTCGACAAACAATTGGTTTGTCGAGTGTTTATAGTTTGTCTAGTACTCAATATAATGCACTCGACAAAATTTGTTACTCTCGGTAAATTTGAGTTTTGCCGTGGCGTGTAGCCGGTGTTGTCACTAAACATATAGTCATATAGACCACCTCCATTAGGAAAGCTAGCTCGGAGTGGAAACTTTTGTACTCGTGTTAACTAGCTAAGCTCCACTACCACATATCATATATGGGCCATGATATGCACGCATAACAACTAACATTTAGCTTAGACAGTCCATTTCCTGTGCCTGAAAAAGTGACAAAATATTTCTTAAATATATGCACCTCGAGTGGGCCCAACAAGTTGTAGATAAATTTTACATGCATGTATGTATGTTTCTAGACTGATGCTGAAGCTAATTTGTGAAAGGTTTAGCTTGCAATTTCCTGTTCCAAAATAGTAGTGGATACACTGGATTTTTGGATGTTAAGTTCTAACGTACTCCCTCCTTCCCATTATCTCCATCATCTAACAACTTGACACGATGACCAAGACGAAAGATATAGAGCTTAAATTCTTTTCGTATGTTGTGTTTTTGCTTTGTTTTTCCGCACTCTCAACCTACATGTGCATGTGACAATGTGGAGTACTAGTAAAATAAGAACAAAAGCGGAAGTCAAAGCTATGCATGTAGACTCTAAATCAATTCACACATAATACGATGTACTGCTTTAATGACTCAACTATTAGATGATGTAGATTGTGGGAAATCTGAAAAACGCTTAGATGATGGAGATAATGGGAAAGAGGGAGTATATATCAGGAACGCACGAAAGTAATATTAGACACTTAGAGCATCCACAATGGTTGTCTCAAATAGCTAGCTGATATGGAGCTGAGAGAAGAATAAAAATAATAATTTATCTCACAACTAGTACTTGGTCCCACACGTGATACACTCAGTTTCTTGGAATACATGAAATCTCCTATCTATTAGCTCGTCGCTAGCTATTCTCTTTTTCTCCACATTTTTCATCCACGTAAGAAAGAGAGTGAATTTAGCTAGTGAAATAGCTTACCATTGGAGATGCTCTTAGAGCATCCATAATATTGTCTCAAATAGCTAGCTGATGTGGAGCTGAAAGAAAAATAAAAAGAATAATTTATTTCACCGCCAGTATTTGGTCCCACACGTGATACACTCAGTTTCTTGGAATACGTGAAATCTCCTATCTATTAGCTCGTTGCTAGTTATTTTCTTTTTCCCCATATTTTCTATCCACGTAGAAAAGATAATGAATCTAGCTAGTGAAATAGACAACCATTGGAGATGCTCTTATAAGTTGACGTGACATGAAAATTCGTTATCTCATACACTCGCAGTAGTGAACATTGCACCGCGTTTTGTTTCTATCCAAATGACTCACGCTATTATTTGCTTGATGTTATTTTAATATTATAATATTTTTTGTAGTTACATGTGTATCATGCAAGTGGCAACTTAGCCAGCGTGCGGTGTGTTGCGGCGCGGCATGTCACGTACGCACGCCGACGTGGACCTCGACGTGCATATATATACGAGGCGACGGCCACTAGTACTGGAGTCCCCCGTGCATGTACGCTTCGGCGGCCGGAAACCACACGAGAGCACGCCACGCGGCGGGGGCGCGCGCGTACTCGTGCTGCAAGCTCCGCGTTACAAACGGTGCGCGACGCTGCAGGGAGAGTTGGTACGAAACAAGCAGAGGCGCTGGCGCGGCGGTTGGCGAGGAGGAGGAGCAGATCGAGCAGCCGCGCCGCGGCTTATTTCCCGGGCTTTTCTCCCGGTCACTCAGAGCACCTTCAATGGGAAGCTTGCAATGGTGCTTAAAGAAAAAAACCGGATTTTTTTTGCTATCATAGATGCTTAGCGCTAAGAGCTGCTGCTTACTTTAGCACCGGCTCTTAGTGGGTGCTTATCAAAGTAGTTAAAGAAATACATGGCTAATCAAGTAGTTGTAGTAATAAATTAACCAATATATATAGCACTACTATATATTTTTGCATTGAGGCACAAGACTCTTAAGATAGATGCTTAACTTTGTTCTCATCCTAAGCATCTATATTAGCACTAAGCATTGGAGATGGCCTCACAGGCCTCCTCGTTCTAGTCTCGCGCGGGGATCCTATTCTTAGGCGCCCCGCCGAGCAAAACCGGGCGGTTAAGCGAGGGCCGCACGTTCCCGGGGGGGTTCCCAGGCAGGCTATGGCCACGGCCGCGACGACGACGACGACGTCGTCCACGGCAACCACGTGCTCGTCATCGTCGTCCACCAGCCCCATCCACCAGGTCGTCCAGCACCGGAGGCGGCTCAACGACATCGAGCGCGTCGACCACGCGCACGCGGACGACTGCGGCGCCGGCGCGCCCGACGCCTCTGCGGACGACGACGAGGACGGCCACGGCCACGGCCACGGGCACGCCGCCGCGGCCGTCACGCTCTGCAGCGGGAGGGGGGCGGCGCTGCTGTTGGCGCGGAGGAAGCGCGCGTGGGGCGCCGCGGGCGGGGCGGCCGGACAGGGGTGGATGAGGGGCGTCGTGGTGTGCCTGCTCTGCCTCGTCGCGTTCGTCGGGTTCTTGGGCTCACACCGGCGTGGCGCCGGCGCCGGCGACGACGACGGCAACGACGTCAGGCTCGTGCAAAAGGTGGAAGTGGCCGACGCCGACGTGTTGGGGTGGACGGAGGAGAACTTGACGGCTCTCAACCGCCGCCCACCCGACCCACCGGTGCGTACGTGCATCTCGCCGTTAGTCACTCGATCAAGCTTACTTCTTTACTCGATCAAGTCTTTTATTACAAAGATCATTTATCCAGTAACTAACTTTGCATGCTCCCTTTTCCGACGTAATCACACCTGCTCATAACTTACAACTGTTCGTTGAATGAGCTAGCTCTCTGAAATGAACTTGATTTCTGATCAAATGAGATCAATGTTCTAAACAGAAAAACATTTCTACTTGTGTGAATTGAAAGAAAGAGATACAACATGGCGTCAGAGTCTTGAAACGGGGCATCCCATTTATCTCTCGACTTTTTATGCAATTTTTCTCTTATTCTTTTCGGTGTTTATTTGTCTCTACATACTCCATAAGATACGCATCGCTTTCGTTGTTTTGCCCGGTCGCTGTTGAGTAATTAAATGTTAGGATTTGAATGACCCCGGGGTTGGTGTCACCGAGGTTGCTTTACCTTGTAATTGTCAAATGACGAAATGATGCATTTCAAGATGTAAAAAGGTTTTATTGCGTACACAAAAGATGTTACGGCTTTGATATGGACGTGAGTTTACGGACAACAAATCTCATTAGAACTTCAACATTCAGCGTGTTCAAACGGAAGTTGGATGACCTCCGGGAAGTACTTATATCACATCCTTGATACGTGACCTTCAATTAAGATTGGATCCGTGTGGTCTTCTTTAAAAAAAGATGTTTTAGCTTGGTAAAATATTAATGCACGTTACATTTCTGTAAATTCTCTAACTAATGTGAAGTTTTAAGGGATATATCTCCGGTAACTTCTCACAAAAAGGGTGTTACAATACTCTCTTTTTGAGGTTTGCAATTGATACTCTACTTTGTAAGATCCACCTTTACCAAACTAGGAATTTTCTCAGTTGGTATATTTAAGTCAGAACATATAATCATATATTGAGAAAAATAATGTGCTGCACCTGACCTGGTAGGGACATCAGGATTTATGATGTATAGGTTTAGGACAGAGTTTGGCAGAGATTGCCAGAAAGCAATTTTTTGTTTATGTTCAGACAAGAGAATTTCATTCATGAGACCAAGACATGCTGACTTTAAATTGGGTTCTTCCGATCCGTGTTCTTGTGCAATATGTCTTTTGTAATAAGTTTGTCTACAACATTGCATTGCTTGTGTAAATTGGGTTAAACTATACCAGTAGGGGTTGCTGTTTAGCAAAGTCATGGTATGTGTGCTTCATTGTATATCGGTATCCCGAAGACTTTTGTTTTTGCTTTCAACTAAAGCCGGGTCCTCCCAGAAGTTGGGTGACCTTTTCTTAAAAAAAATAAAAAATGAAACCAAGACATGCATTCAAATGCTGGGCTGGGCTGGGCTGGGCTGGGCTGGCTTGCTTGACTTTACTCAAGTTTCTTTATAACATGGACAGGTACCTGAGATATGGATGAAGCCAGACGGTGAGGGTTACAGACAGTGCATTGAACGCCCAAAGAATCATCGCAGTAATTTCCTTCTCTGTATCTTCCAATCCATTCTGTTCCTTGCTTCAGTGTCAGGCTCAATTTCTGAACTTGGGTGTTCTTTCTGCAGGGACTACCAATGCAACTGTTGGTTATCTAATTGTTGATGCAAACGGGGGGCTAAACCAGATGAGAATGGGGGTACGTGTATATATAATGCATATCTATGTAAACAATTTAACATGAAATGCTTTTCAGCTAACTCGTACCCGTACAAAATTATTCTCACAGATAAGTGATATGGTTGCAGTGGCGAAGATCATGAATGCATCACTAGTAATCCCTACTCTAGATCACCAGTCATTCTGGACCGATCCAAGGTTAGCATCTTTTCTGCTTAAGGTCGCCCTGGATAAAACACCAAGTAAACTGACCATTAGTCTTTGAGTATAGTGATTTCAAAGATATATTCGATGTTGAGCATTTCAAGGAAATATTGAAGGAAGATATTGTAATTGTGGATTCCCTTCCACCAGCTTACAACAGGGTGAAACCCTACATGAGAGCACCTACCTCCTGGTCCAGGGTAAGCATTCAAAAACATTTGTTGCATCTTATTGCATAGCTTAGGAATTCAGGAAACGTGAATAGGCTGCTGAGTTGGTAGCTCCATTCTGCAGGCTTCCTATTACAGAGATTTTGCAAGGATACTAAAGAAGTACAAAGTAGTGAGGTTTACCCACACAGATTCGCGCATCGTCAATAACGGTCTTGCTCCTTCCCTCCAACGTCTCCGTTGCCGTGCAAATTATAAAGCACTTCAATACAGGAAGGAGATAGAGGAGCTCGGTGGCATCCTAGTAGACAGACTGAGAAATGGAACAGATCATTACATCGCACTTCACTTGAGGTGTTGAAAGCTTAACACGTTTGGAGACCATCTTACTGCATTCCCTGCAAAGAAACCGTTTACAGATCAGTAATCTTCCATCTTCCTTGCTTCATTGATGTACAGGTATGAGAAAGACATGCTGTCCTTCACAGGTTGCAACCACAACCTTACCCTCAGTGAGGCAGAGGAGCTGACAGACATGCGACTCAAAGTGAGACACTGGAAGGAGAAAGACATCAACAGCGAGGAGAAGCGACTCCAAGGTGGCTGCCCCATGACTCCTCGTGAAGCTGCAGTCTTCCTCAAAGCCATGGGGTATCCTTCAACCACAAAGATATACATTGTGGCTGGTGAAATATATGGTGTGCATAGCATGGATGCGTTAAAAGCTGAATACCCAAACATCTACACACACTACAGTCTAGCCACAGTAGATGAATTAGAGCCGCTTGAGTTGTATCAGAACAGGCTAGCTGCTGTGGATTATATAGTGGCTCTTCAAAGTGATGTTTTTGTATATACGTATGATGGAAATATGGCCAGAGCAGTGCAGGGTCACAGAAGATTTGAAGGATTCCGAAAAACTATAAACCCTGACAGGTATGTATGTATCTACATATAATAATTGAAGTTTTTCTATCTTGGTTGTAGGCCTTCAACATATCTTTATCTATTTGTAATGTAGGCTGAAGCTTGTAGAGCTCATTGACAAGCTGGATGAAGGTTCCATGGGCTGGAACGAATTCCAAAGTGAAGTGAAGAAGCATCACGAAAATAGACTTGGAGGTCCATATGATAGATTAGTTGGTGAAAGTCCGAGGCAAGAGGAATACTTCTATTCAAATCCTATCCCTGGGTGCCTCTGCAGAAAGGTACAGAGAATTAAGTGAAACAGATTTATCTCAAAGGGAAATGATAAAGACATGAATTGTTCAGTCTTAAAGGAAAATAGCTTCAGCAGTTGTAATATGGATGGAGACAACACTTCCTTACTACAAGTCACCGATTACATTATACTGAGGGTGTCCTAGCAAGCTGACAGAGACCGGCTATTTGATTATTTATCCTAGGCTGACAACACATGTAGTTCAGGGCATGGGACCAAGAAGTGCTGCGTTTTCAAAGAAATGATCATCCAAGGGAGGGTGGAAGAAGAAGAAGAAATCCTGGAGTACCTGAACCTGAAGAATTAATGTATCATCAATTACAGGAACAGCCAGAATGAAAACTCTTTCATGGAGGCTGCTTGTAGTTAGTCCAGTCCATACACACTTCCCATGTTCATGGTGTTCTCTGATTCGTTGTAGGGAACATCTTACCTCTGGGTGGATTCATAACAGTAATGCATTATGCTCTACTTGATAGATGTAGAACAAGCTGCTACAGGTATAGAATGACAGACAAATACTCTTGTAGGTTAGACTGACAGATCATTAAATCTTTGTAATCTAGCAATGTCACATACATGATACATCAATTTAGCTCCTGGTAAATATTTGTTTTCTGTTGCAATGATGTCAGAATATGTGCTCTCCTTCAAGCGAAATCAAATTGGGTTTTAGAAACTACTTCGAAATAATGCTGGAAAACTAACTAGCCACCATCGAACTAGTAGATTTCATCTGAAAAATCTCAGTGCAGAGTAGTAAATTTGGAGATCGGAACCGCATACCCGATGGGCGAGAATGGATCACACCCATGACATGTCGCCGAGGAGGACAAAGGCGAGGCGGGGGGAGGACATGAGGGAGATAGCCGGTGATGCGCGTGGACCATAATGGTGAAGAGAGAGTCCATCGAGAGGTCGTAGTCTGGCACCAACCACGACGCCGAGGCGGGTTCGCGGGAGGATACGAAGCCTACCTGCCGGAATCGGGCTCCTCACAGCCGGAGGAGGAACTGAAGGACCTACAGTGACCCATCGCGGAGCCCCGGTGGCGGCGGGGCGCTTCTCTGACGCGTCCGACACAGGTGCGGGCCAGGGTTTCAAAAACCTCTGGACCTCCGGTCAGCGGTCAATGGCGGATTTGAGGTTCGCCGGAGCGCCGCCTCGCCGTCGCGACCAGAGTCGGGGAAGATGAGTAGTAGCTCTCCCTCAATCTAGGCCGCGTACGCGTTATCCAACGTCTGCTAGGCTACTGACGTTTTGTTCTCCGGTACATTCTACTCCGCCATCCTCTCATATTATTTAAACAAAAGATTAAATTTAATATTCTATAATATAAAATACTAAATCTAATCTTAGATTAAGATATTATCGGCTGGTAGAATATTTTAATCCCATTTTATCGGTTTTATTTGATATAAGATAGTACTATTTAGAGCATGAGATTATCTATTACTACTTAAATTTGAATTTAGATATTTTTGTGAAAAATGAAGTTTCAAGAGTTTCCCTAAATGAGTTCTTTTCCTAATTCATTCCCTAAATCACCATTCATCTCTCTCAAATATAGAATTAATTTGGTAAGTCCCTATTTCCATTTACCCATATTTTTTCTTGTATGTATATTATTTTTTTTCGTACGTGTTATTATAGGTTGGACAATACATATATTTGAATGCATCATAGTTTTACTTAAAATTATTATATATTATAGACCATACTTGTAAGATTTAAAAATAGAGATCAAAATTATAGGTGTAAGATTTAAAAAATAGGGATCAAAATTATAGGTGAACTGTCGTAAATTAATTAATTTTTAAGATGAGATAGAGTTTAGGATGATCCCTAGATGTAATTTAGGGAATAAAATTTAAGACATCTCTTGGAGATGCTCTTAGTAATTTATCTCGTTGAGTAATTTAATTTTTATTCTGTATTAAAATAAAAGATTAAACTATTTTATTTGAGCCTTCTAGACTTTGACTCCGCTTCATCCACATATGCCACATCCACTGATCCACGGCGAAGCAAGCGGTGCCTTCGCAGCCACGCGAGGCCGCGCAGTCGGCTGCTAGCCCCTTCGCGCTCTCCGTCGCCGCACCACAGGCGACGACCCCGCTTCCGCTCGCCCATGGCTACCGCCGCCGCGCCAAGCCCAGGCCCGTGGACGGGCGCCCGTGACCGGTGTGCACCTGAACGGTAATTTCATCGAACACCTGACTCGGTCTCCACTCTTTTCCTTCTTCAGCGTTCTCTTGCTCAGAAGCAACCGTGGTTGCTCTCTATTTATTCAATTCTAGGCTCAGCCAAAGGCGAGAAACAATTGCAGTGGTACACTTGAGGGTTTACACGGAAGTATTATTTTCATCTCAGTCAAAAATTTGGTCTCCTGTCGCGTAGGTGTTGTAGAAGATGGTGGCGCTGAAGTAGAGCACCGCCGTGAGGGTGAGGAAGGCCTGGAAGGATCCTAGCCACTGCACGAAGAATCCTGTTCCTATGGTGCTAACTATGGCTGCCACTGTCCCGATGCCGTTGGTCAGTCCTGTTCAAGCAGAAGAAGAGATTTCAGATTCAAGAGCTAAAGAGTGGATTACTGAATAGTACTAATGATCGAGTTTGTGGACACACCGTGCAGAGATCCAGCGTATTTGGGAGCGACGTCCTGCTCGAACAATCAAGGAAAACACATTCGGTCAGTACAGTTGAAATTGAGGTGATGATCCAGAAGGAAAACACATGAGATTGTTCGAGTTATTATCTGGTATGAGCAGGATATGCAGGAAACACTACCTGCACATTACAGAAGTACCCAGCTTGACTGAAGGAACTCAAGCTCAGGGCTATGGTCATGAGGACTGCAGCAATTGATGGTGTTTGTGCAAACCTTAAGCAGAGAAGTGACACACCCGGTCCGATAAAACCAATAGACTGTACCAGGTATTAATAGAACAAAACTGCTGTCAGTTTTGTGTTTCTGGTTGCACAAGTTATCAGTAAATTCCAAGCACTGTACAAGTCTACTATCAGGTGTTTCCGTTACCTGCATAATCTTCCGAACTAGTGCTACAGAGAAACCAGATTTGATCAGGAAATCTGCAGAAGCTCCAGCGACATAACCGGACAGAGCCATAACTCCCCAAGGTATGGCACTGAACCATGCCGCTTGTTTCAAGTTGACATTATAAACCTGTTGTAGGATAAGAGTCAGGAATAACAGCTTAATAGCAGCATTGTCATAGTGACCAATTTGAACACCTTAGAGACAACATACTGTTTTGAAGTAGACAGGCATCCACGAGAGGAGTACAAAATAGCCCTGCATGGTATTTTGAATTTGCAGACGTTAAAATTTAGACATGGCTGCACAAAATTGTAGTTAACTGAGCCATCAATCTTACCCAGTTGTTAACCACATTAGCTACAATGATGGCCCACATTTCGATCTTCGACAACAGTTCTCGTAAGGATGGGAATTTGCTACCTTCAACTTTTGATCCACTTCGTCCAGCAAGGATTAGTTGAAGCTCAGATTTGCTTATTGTACGACTGTCAAGAGGGTCACTTTCTACATTTAACAGCCATACAGAGAGCCACAAGTAACCGAGTGACGCGAAGAAAGCAAATGTCCCGGCGAGACCAATATGTGACATGATTATCGGTGTTGCTAAGAAGCTTATGACGTTTCCAAGATGGAATCCTGCCATGGAAATGCCAACAGCAGTAGCACGTTCATGTGTTGGGAACCACCTGTTTTGTGTTCAAAATAAGAATGGAAACCCAAAATGAGATTGTGTTTGATTGCATCAATACATTCTTTTCCAGAAGCTCTAACAGCAAGAATTGACATCAATGGAGAATAGTACAGAGATACATACTTAGGTAAGAAAGTGCTCATCGTGGGAAAAGCAACACCTTCTGCAAGGCCAAAGAGGGCACGTATAGCAAGTAACATAATGGTGGATTGAGAAGCGGCCCATGGAGTGAGGAAAGTGGCCAAGGACCAGAGTACAGCAGCACCTGCCATCACCTTCTTCCCTCCATATCGGTCTGCCAAAGCTCCCCCAACCATGGATGAGAAGACATATCCCCAAAGAAATGATGACTGTACAAGGGATGAGAAGATTTAACCTCAAGTCCATTCGAACATCATTAATCAAGCATGGCATAATATAACAGTTATGATTAAAAGAAGTATACGTCTTACTTCCTAAGAGGTAATAAGTTATCTTGTTTTTATCTAATTAATGGCTGAGATTAATTATATTTCTTAGCTCTTGAAGAAGTAAGAGATGTACCATAAAAGAACCCTACTAAGAAAATATGTTGTGTTTGTCCTCGCCTAGCTAGTTATGCACATCGCCAATTTCATACAGAACCTGTAGAGTGTTGTTATGGAGTATTTGTTGTTATGCTGACTTATTTATGCCAACTCCATCTGGTGAAGACATACTATTGAGCAAGTGCATAACCATAACCATACACAAATCATTTTGATGTTCTTTTTAGGCGAAAATTCTTTAGAGCTGAATAACTTCAAATGTTGCAATGGTATTGAAGTGTTAGGGGGTAATTAATTGTGAAACCTTTTTATTCTCAATTACCAGGTGAAACTGAACTCCATCACTGGAATTTCAGTATTCCAATTATCAAATTTAGACATTGACAATATGAGGAAATATTGGTATTGATAACACCTCAAGTTGTTTCCTGACTTTCCTGTCTTTTTTCTGTTCGCTGAGATTGGTTTCTTCCGGATCGACCCCTGACACTATCTGGAGGCTACTATATGCAAAGTATATGATGTGTGGAGAAAACGGCATCACCATTCATGTGTGAAGCTCATAGAATGTCAAGTTCCATTTTTTTCAAAACAATGGTATTAAGATAGTATTCCCTCCATACTATAATACTTCATATTTGAGATATATAGTTAATAAATTAACGGTGAGAGTAAATAAGAAAGTATTTTTGAACAATGTTGAAGAGATAAAAATAAAATCTTTTTGCAAAGATGTCAATAAGTTGGTAACTTTGTGTTTTCACCACTGCCCACGTCCTTCACCCACAGAGGCTAGTACCCTGGTCGTCCATAATTGTACCTCTGTGTGCTAGTAAAATTTTAATGTTCAGTCGTTCTCCTGATGTTGATGCGTTGTTGACTTTTGTTTAAGCAATGAACTGATCATGGTTTGGGACATTCTGTTTGTAATGACAGAGCATCAATTCTTGCTTAAGGTCCGAGTAAAATTGCAGTTTACGGTGTGGTAATGATGGGCTGAAAAAGGGATGGAAAGAAAAAGTTTGGTGCTTTTACCTGGACGATGCCCAAGAAAGAGCTGGACCAGCCGTACTGCGCGGCGAACGGCACGACGGCGACGGACATGACGACCCGGTCGGCGTTGCAGAGCAGCATCACAACCGCCACCAGCGCGACCACCTTGGCCCGCTCCGGCAGTCCAGACGCCGCTGTAGCCGGCGCGCTCGCCACGGCGGCGCCGTGCCGGACCCCCTCCATGCCGGCGCTACACATGGCGACGACCCGCTGCCGGCACCATCTCCCCCTCCCTCCTCCATCGCCAACCAAACCAGCGACACCATTGCCCCTCCCGCTGCTACTGGCGCAGCTGATGTCTCTGCTACCGTCGCCACCGGAGTCCAAGAAGGTAGAGGAAGAACACGAAGAAGAACAAGATATCCGCAGGCTTCTTGGCTCCAAGCTGGCCGCTCCGACCCTCGCGGATCTGTACCTGACCGGGCTCGCCGCCGCCGCCGATTTCACCGACACGCACGACCTCACCGACGCCATGCCCGGCGAAACAACCGCCCCGCCCTGATCCAACCAACGGCCCGCGCGCCTGACGCGGCAAGAACTCGCTCGCGAGAGGTACGGGGATCAGAGGCCACGCCGTCTCCAGCCCATGTGTCAGTGTGAAGAGACAGGCCCGTGCGATCGACGGATCGAATGGTCGTTGATATATATCAGGACTCGGCGAGGACGACGCCGAGGAGGAGGAGGAGGAGGTTGTGGAAGGCAAGGGCGGTAGGTGGCGGATCAGAGCGCCGCAAGCTGGCCAGCGAGCCGGACTGCTTGGAGGGGAAAGCGAGGTTGGCCTGTCAGAGTGTCAGGTGCAAGGATTAGTACTACAGCAGAGTAGATAGTATTCATGGACTAACTAGGGCTAGCTCTCGCCTCGTCTTTGGTGGGATTTGGAAACGGTCAAGGATTGCCACTGGTAGCCGCGCCGCGCTGCACTGCACCTACCACGGCCGTGGGCGAAGGCGAGAGCGCGAGACCGGGCAGCGTGCGGAGACGGGGGACTCTAAACCGACCGGACTTCCGGGACGGCCGTCTGTTGGTGGCCGACGTCGACTGGCCTGTGTTGACATTTTTGACCGAGTGGGGAGGTGGTCGCGTACGTGTGCCGGTGGCGCACGCACGCCAGCCATTGTCGTGTGCGACCAGCAGCGCACACGAGAGATCTGATGTTTTGACAGTCTTATATATTATTTAGTATGGTAATATAATCAAAATTTCATCTTTTTTCAGGACGCAGTGCTGGTGGATTTGAGCTTTTAGAGCAGGTGACCTGAGTATCTGACCTGTTATTCTTATTCAGTTATTCCTGACTTTTTTAGGGGGTGTTAATTTGGTCGGCATCCATCGGAGGCAATGGTGTTTTGTTGCCGACTTTGCGTCGTGACATGATCGAAGTGACTCACCTGTTGGTTTCAAAGCAGGTGCCTATCTGTACATAAATCTATCTAAGGTGCGATCTTACCTGTATGCATTATGGGCAGTCTATTTTGGTTGTTACTGTTTAATTCGTTGCATATTCTACCTTTCCTGGATGCTAGCATATATTGCAGTATGTAACCTTCGTATATTGTCACACGTGTGGCATGCGCCAGTTTTACACGGACGTTCGGGAATTATCGCAAATAATTTCACGCACGACGAATATCACGTTGTACAATAGTGCAAAAGTATCAACGATAAGGGTTCTGATTTTATTTTACGCATACGTGTAATATTGAGCTTTTTCAGATACAGTATGTAGTTGCTAGCTTCTGTGGGTTGCTCTTGAGTCAGTTGGCACTCCATCCAAGAGCACGCAGTACATGATAACGAACAGTTCATTGTATATTAGCATACTTTCTCTTGCGTAGAAAAATGAAAAACGACTCGTTTTATATTTTATTTTATATTTTGGATGGTAGTATTATTTCTTTTTTTTATGTGTCATCTTTATTACCGTGTTGTATTTAAATTGTATTTAATAAAAATAAATAAGGAATATATACACTAATTAATAATTTCTTGGTATCTGAATTTGTTGTACATTAATACCATGCGTAGAGCTTTAAATGCATTCGTAGCGTGCCCGTGAAAAAATACTCTAGCTTATATCACCTCTGATTCATGGAATCCAGACCTCGGATTTTTAAATTTTTAATAAATTAAAAAATATTAGAATTTGATATTTGAAAATGATATCACTAGATTTATGGTGCAAAATAGTTTTATATTATTATTTTTATAATAATTTTTATAAGTATGTAAATAAAAAATAGCGTAGAGACATGTATTGTCCATGTTGAAAGCGTCATAGGTAGTAGTGCAACCCTAGGATAAGGTTTTAATATGCCAGCCAGTTGGAGAGTTGTCAAGTTGCCAACTTCATAGTACAACACAAAGAAAACACTATTCTGAGTTTCTGACCATTGCCCATTGGGCCATTTCTGCTTGAAACAACAAGGAAAGACTTGTCAGAAATATTGTTGAAAGCCCAGTTATTCATTCAAGGTTACATGATGTTGGGCAGGGGCGGACCCACTTGTATTCAAGGGTATGCAATTGAATACCCGTTATTTTTGCAACAAAAATTTATATATATATATAGTGTATATTATGTATATACATGAAAAAATAAAATTATTAGCAAACAAGACGGGCTAGTGACACAATTGGCTAGTGCAAGCTATCTTAGTTGCTGGGATCATGAGATCTAGAGTTCAAGGCTCTCTCACCCCATATTTTTGTTTGCAATGAAACACAAAGAAACACATAATTATATTCTCTTATTCTTACCACTAATTTAATAATTTTATTTTAAAAATAAAGTCATGGTATAATTATATTCTCTTACTCTTACCACTAATTTAATAATTTTATTTTAAAAACAAAGTCATGGTAGAGCAGAGAAAGTATTGTCTAATATACTTGATTTAGATCTTACCTCTAATTTAATAATTTTATTTTAAAAGTAAGGTCATCGTAGTGTGGAGGGAGTATTGTATAATGTATTTAATTTTTTCATAACTTAGTATCACAGGAGACTGATTTTTAAACTTTTCTATTTAATATATTTTTGTATCATTTATTATAGTATCATGTAAGTTGAAAACTATATATAATAATATAATTAATATTTTTATTTTAAAAGCAAGGTCGTTGTACAATGGAGAAAGTATTGTCTCATATATTTGATTTTTCATTAACTTTTGGTATCACAAGCGATCGATTTTTTGAATCTTTTTATTTAATATAATGTTACATCATTTATATAATTTATTATAGTATCATGTAAGTTAAAACTATATATAATAATATAAGTAATGTTATAGTCTAAACTCACTTGGATCCTCAAGTATCTCCACGACTCGGTGAAGGCTACCGGCCACCGGGGATCCCTGCTCTAGGCCCCCGCACCTCCCCCGTCGGTCGTCGGGCTCCCTACGCCGGGCCCCCGTTCTTCCCAATCAGGCGCCAGGCCAAGTGCCCCGAGCCTAGATCCATAGATCCAGGATTCTAGATTCTTTTCTCCAGAATTAAAAGAAATATGTTGAAATCTATGGTGAAATTTGTTTCATTCTCGTTGAAATTTATTTGTTGAAATCTTACTGATTGGATTGATGAATGCTGATAGTTGTTTTTTTCACATAAGTAAATGGGTTTACACACCAAATTAAACTACATGTGGTCATGTTGTTGTTTTTATCTTTCGTTACGCACAAAAAAAATTCTATCCGGAATTTTGAATACCCATGGTCCAAATCTTGCGCCGGCCTCTAATGTTGGGTTGGCAACATATTCTGATCATCTCACACTGAAAATAGCTTACAAGACGATTTGGAATGAAGAATTTCCCACGGTTCACTTTAGAAATGGATAGCTTTTTTTAATGTGAAACTCTTTTACATTCAAAAAGAAGCTTACAGGGGTACGCATGCAGAGCTCAGTCAGATGAGCAGAACAAGTGTAAGGTGTCTGAAAACTGTAACAACTGTAAGCTTTGACACGTGTTAAGGACTAACGGCAGTGCAACCAGGCACGAATCAAAACCATCGATGCAAACTTGCCCAAGTCACAGGCAATATATGATAATCTGCCGAAAATGTTGAGATCTGAAATGATTTGAAGAACTGACTCACACAGTGTTCACTCATACATGGATTCAGTTCAGCCTTGCGTGGCTTGGAAGGAAATCCTTGCAGGTGTTCTAACTGACATGGCACCATGACCTGAACAACACTAGTTTCCCATGGCTCACTCAGCTGAGCTATGATCAGTCTGTCTTGTCATTTTTACGTGTATGCATGCATGCATTTTCGGCACGAAAGAGACGGTATCTCAGACAAGGCAAGAAGAGTAGATCAGTAGAAGACCATCGACTTTGGAGAACGAGTTTGTGCTCCCCTGGGGATTGTTCCGCGGTCAACTCCGACCAGGCCAACGCTGACCACCCTGCAAGAAATTCTGTAACTTTATATATACATCTCGCACTCTAAGATGTAATACATCTCGCAGATTAAGCAGGCTTGGTACGCAGCACTGCGTGATAATTCTTCAGGCTCCAATGTTTTCAGACGAGCCTGTGCATTGTCTCCAGCAGTGAGGCAGAGGCAGAGGCAGGTACTACCATCTGGCTATTACGGCGTCGTCTGCACATGGATCCCATGTACTCGCCGGAGTGAAAGACCGAAACAGCCCCGGCCGGGCGGGCGGCCGGCCATGAAATGGGTTGGAAGTTCTTCCGTGGATTTCTGTTCTTGCTCACCGAACCACATTGTCCGCAGTATCCGGAGAGTACGTTGTGAGAGTGAGAGTAACTGGAACGAGGATTGATGTATAGGAAAAATAAAGGAAATTTTCCTTTTCCTTAGAATTCATAGGAAAAATATAGGAATTCAAACATCCAATCTAACCTTATTTTTCCTTTCCTTTGCTAAGTCCAAAACAAATCAATGCATAAAACTTCAAATGAAATAATATAAGTAGCTTTAATATGAATGTTTAAAAAAAATCTTGTGATTAGTTAATTCTTGTGTTCCAAACAACACATCTCTAATTTTTCTTGTGTTTTCAAATCATCTGTTTTCTACATACATTCCTATCTTATTCCTACATTTTTTCTATTCCTGTGTTTTTGGATTCCTACATTCCAAAGAAGCCCTTATATTTATATTCAAAATTATAAATATGGATGTTCGAATTCGAATTCAAACTATCCATCTTACATTTGTATTCGAAAATATTCGTATGCTTATTCAAATCCAAAATAAAATAAGATAAATAGTAATATATGAATTCATTTTCACTCGCATTATCTGAATATATCCTTAGCGCATCGCAGCGCAGGTAGAACAGCCGAGCTGAGTTTGAGAGTACCCAACACGCTTGTGCACTTTGCCACGCGTGTCCCGGCCCGTCTCCCCGATCGAGCGCGCAGCAGCAGCTCATGGTGTGGCCATTGCCGCAGACGGAGTAGCCAACACCTACACGTACGCGCTCGTCAGTTGAGCTCAGAAACTTCAGTTCAGTTAGCTAACTGCTAGAGCAGAGGAGCACTGCATGCCCATGGAATGGATGATAAGACGGCTCTCTCTGCGTCACGCAAAGGAGCACGAAGGTCGTCGTCGTCGTCGTCGTCGATGCGATGTGAGCCAAGAGCATCATCATGTTCGCCTTCACTGCGGGTGCGGGCAGTGAGAGCAATGAATGCCAGACTTTAACAGCGGGTTTGTGTTTCAGACAAGGGCTAGCTGGGCTGGCCCTCACTCTGCCGTCTTCACGTACATCTGATGCCCAATCAAGTCTCATCGTATTCATTCCGCTGAGCATCTCCTCCAATGACGTCTATTTCACAAGTTAGATTTATTCTCTTTTTTCTACATGGATAGAAGATATGTAGAAAAAGAGAATAGCTAGTGACGAGCTAATAGATAAGAGATTTCACGTATTTCCAAAAACTGAGTGTATTACGTGTGGGATCAAATACTAGTGGTGAAATAAATTTTTATTTTTATTTTTCTCTCAGCCCCACATCAGCTAGCTATTTAAGACAACCATGGTGGATGCTCTTAGCTTTTGCTAAGGCATTTTGCATGCTTTCTCTTCCTTTTCTCTCTTGTAACTAGCTCGTCATCCAAGATGAACATCAACTCCCCTCAGCCCTCATGCCAGCAAATTGTACATTTTTTACCATTTAAAACTTATTTAGCAAATAAATCCTTAAAAACGAATTCTAGAACTAGTTCTAAAATTTAACATATGTCAAACATATCCTATATCCTATTGACACCAACCTCCCTGCCCCAAAAGACGGAGACAGGGGGCATGTACGTGCCATGGCTCCCCTGCATTTTTTTTACTTACCCCTTATATCTTCTAGCCCAAAGTAAATATGCAACGATACTATCGATACGGTATTTTTACGGTTGATGTTGACTAGTAGATTCAGTGAAGAAGCAATTGAGTTACTTATTCTTTGTAGCTCTTTGGATCTAAGGAACTCATATAGGTTATGTTACATTGACAATGTGTGCTGGTTAGCTATAAGGTTTATCCTTCAGATTTTTCAAAACAAGAAAAGATTAATTTGAGGCATCAATTGCAACATTATGAGCTTGATGTGCTACGAAATCAGAAGTTCTAAGACTTATCAAATATTGCTAAGCTTTGCCCAAAATTTGTAGAGACGAAAAAATCTAAAGAATATAATTTGATAGATAGATAATCTTTATTTACTTGTGTTTAAACTATAGTTGTCCTCGACACTCTTATTTATATGTGTGTGTGTATATATATATATATGTTATTCTACACCACAGGTGTAGCATAACTATTCTACCGAGAAATCTACTACTGAGAAAAAAGTAGACTCAATTGCTATTCTACTGAAAAAATCCACTACTGAAAGTAGTTGGTGTAGAATAGCGCTACCATATATATATATATATATATTAATCCCATCGTCTCCTCTAATTTGAAGGTTAATTCAGTTTGTTCTTACTTTGCCTGTTTCAACTGCAACAACAGAACATGTATTTTCTGCCACGAAACTTGTCAAGACAAGACTTCGAAATAAAATGGAAGATGAATTTCTAAGAGATTGTTTGATAGTCTATACCGAGAGGGATATGACTCTAGAGTATAAAACTAAAGCAGTTATAGATGATTTCATTACAAAGAAGCGTTGACGAGTACGGATTAACTAAACCTTTGTAGGTGTGTTACATTCCCTAATTACATATGAATTCAATGTCCTACTGGCCCCTAGCAAATAAAATTTTTCAGCTAGTTATGCAGCAGATAACATATGGGCACTTGCATACACTGTTGCCTGACATATCTAGCAAGCATAGCAAAGCGGAGAGGACCTTTGAAATACAACAGGAATTGCAAAAGATCGTTAGACCCTGAGTGGCACGTACGGAATTAGCCTCTGGAACGCAAATTATCAATTTTCTCAAAATCAAACTAAGGGGTGTTTGGATGGAGCCCCCGTCACATCTAATATTTAAATACTATTTTGGAGTATTAAATATAAACTATTTATAAAACCCATTCATAATCGGAGAATTATTCACGAGACGAATCTAATGAGTCTAATTACATCATGATTTGACAATCTGATGCTACAGTAAATATTTGCTAATTATGGATTAATTAGGCTTAAAATATTCTTCTCGCGATTTAGTCTCCGGTTCTACAATTATTTTCATAATTAGTTCATGTTTAGTTTTTCAAATTAATATTGAAACATCCGATGTGACACGGGCTAAAATTTAGCCCATGTATCCAAACGCCCCCTAAGCGGCGGAATGCCGGATCTAGGTTTCATTGATGTGGGATTATCTTATGCACATGGTCATGGACATGTTGGCGAAGGATTCTTCAAGCCAGTAAAAGGGGCCTCTCACCCCCAATCTGAATCTCCCACTGCTCCCGATCAGACTCAGGATTCGCGCCCCAACAACCCCGTGCGACCGTGTACGCGCGCCCGACGCGCCGCACGCCGCGCAGCGTCGGAACCAACCGACCAAATCCACGCCGAGTTCGGGGCGCCGCCGCCGCCGTGCGGGCGGCTGGCGGCGAGATATGAAGGGCAGCGCGCGCGGCCTCGGCGGCACTCACTGCAGCGGGCAGCGGCCAGTACTGTCCGCGGAAGGACAGGTCGAGGTCGGTCGGGTGCGGGCTAGTGGCTACCGGCCGCGGCCGCTGAGGTTGACATGGATGCTACGCCACTACGACGTGTCTTTGCCACCCTGGAAACCAAAGTGACACCATCTGCCACACCAGTTTTAGAATTTGCAGGACATCTTGCTGCTTCCTGATCGAGATCGAATCGATCTTGCCTGCACTACACAGCTACCTCGCGCTACCAATGTCTATTTCGACGAGAAACGAGTTAATTAAGAACAAGACAAGATAAAGAGATTAACATGTGATTACGAGATAAACCTCGTTCTGTCTAAATCCAAACCCCCGGATGAACTGAATTAACACTGAACTACACATGGATGTAAGTATTGTACCATTGCTCAACTCGGCCGTGGCTGCCGCACTCGATCATCCTAGTACAGCCGGAGCATGCTACGCGCGAACGATTGCGACCTGAGTTGTTGCCGGCCGCCGTTCGCCGGGAGCCCCGGGGTGCGCCGGCCGCTTGCGCTCTGCATTGGCGTGAGGTAGAACCGCAGCATGCCGTTGTCGGCGTGGCCCGGCGAGTAGCGCGCGCTGCGATTCCGCTCCAGCACGCACTCCTCCCGCCGCCGCTTGACGTTGCCGTTGGTGTCGACGTAGCTCAGCCTTGAGCTGCCGAGGCCGCCGCTGTTGCTGCTGAACGAGCTGCGCGCGCTGGCGTTGCTGTTGCACCGCTGCATCCTGCCGTTGTACCCGCGGATGCGGAGCTCCGGCCACGGCTCGGAGAAGGCACGGTCTGCGACGTCGGACGCGCCGTTCCGGCCACCGGCTGCCCGGCGGTGTATCAGGCCCCAGAGGCTCCACGCTTTGCGCCACCTCCGGGGCTTCTGGGCGGGGCTCGCGAACACAGCGTCCAGGCTCATAGGGAAGTCTTCGATGAGGGAGCTGGTGCTGAACCGATGTTCGAGCAGGTCTTCGGCGTGCTGGAAGTGGTAGAACTCTGAGCTCCCAATTAGAGGCGAATCCTTGTCGTTGGTTATGGCGGCCGCCGGCACAGGCACTGGCTTTGTGTCGGTGACTTCGAAGGACGGTCTCCGCACGGAGCTTGTCCGCTCCAGGCTTCGACGCCTCCGGCTTGACGTGTCCGTATAATAGTCTCGCGTCTGCGCCGTGCCGCCGGGGATGTCGGCGTCGGGATCCGGCTCGGGCTGGGAGTCGTCCTCGACGGGGATTTGGCCGTCGGAGCGCTCCACGATGCCGGCAGGGGAGTCCTCCAGCGCGGAGAGGATGGGCGGGAGGCGGGAGATTGGCGGGGCCGCTCGGCCAAGGCCAATGCCGTTGTTGCCGGTGCCGGCGCCGAACAGGTAGCCGTCCCACGATGCGCGGGGCTCGTCCCAGGAGAAGCCAACATCGTCGACGGACATGCGGCCAGCATCAAGGGAGAATCTTGGGTCTGTGTCGCACGAACGCCGACCACCGCCGAACTCCGAGTGGGCTTCTCCACGGCGGCGGCTCTGCCGGAGGAAAGACGGCTTGGAGGGCTTCTCCGGTGGCGGCATTGCCGCGGCTGCTGCCTTGCTGCGGTGTCATCCTGCTTCTTGAGCTTCTGCTTACGCCTCCACTTCTGCCACTTCTTGCTGAACACTGAGGCGGCGAGCCAGAAGCTCCCAGCGATTTCCTTCAGGTCCTTGGGCTGCGGCTTCTTGGCTTGCGAACACTCCAGATCTATGTGATACTTCATGGCCTTGGCCTGCGGTGCCACATTGGCTTCGATTTCCATCTCCTCAGAGGTGCCCACCACCAAGAAGGGCTCCACCACAGGAGTTATCTCGTCGAACTCGTCAACTACAGCGATCTCCTCCTCCAAGAATACCTCGGGGACGCACGGCGGCAGGGGATGAGGCGGTGCCTGTACCTCAGCGGCGAGCGCCGCGGCCGCCGCGGAGGACGATGCCGGGAAGGCCCCGAACGCCGTGCCGTCGCGGACTCGCTCGCGGTCGTCCTGGTGGAACAGCGCCCAGAGCGTGCTCCTCCCGCGCAGGTCGCACGACCGCCTCTGCGGCTCGTCCGCGGCGAGCACGCCGCCGCCGCCGCGCCCGCAGGAGAACGACTTACATCGGCGGAGGTCCGGCGGCGCGGCGCCGGAGCACGACGGGGCCGCGCCGGCGGCGACGAAAGGTCTGGAGAAAAGCGAGCGGATGGCGGAGGTGGACTTTCTGCCCGGCGCGGCAGCCGCCGCGGCGGACGCCTCGAGCCCCGCGAGGCGCTCACGCAGGCAAGCGGCGCAGAAGCCCGTGAACGTCTCCTCCGGGTGCAGGTCGCAGCTCGTCGACACGGACCGCCTCGGCGGCGGCGGCGGTGGCTCCATCTGCAGCGTCATTGCCTCCCCTCCCAGTCTCCCCTTCTCCCCCGGGCTAATCAGTCGCCGTCGCAGCGCGCCCTCATATTTCTTGGACTCTGACGGGCTCGGCTTCCCTTCACTTCCCTTCCATTCACTCTGGCATTGCCGTGCTGCCTGTACCGGTAGTATAAGTAGCTGCAGGCCTGCAGGCTGCAGCTGTAAGCCTGTGAGCTGCGTGACCGATTCAAGAACTGGTTTTTACTACTCGTAGAACGTAACAGCGTGAGGTCGTAGTAAAAGGGTAAAAAATATCAAATATGCGAGGGGAAAGCGAAAGGAGATGGGAATCACGGGGCCCTCTGCTGCCGCTGCTTCTCTCTCTGTCTCTGCTTTGCTTGCTTTCTTCCTCTCTGGCCTTCTTGGGGCTTGGGATTGTTTTGCTTTTCCCCGTTTACGAGGAAGACGAAGGGGATCAACAACACAGCGCAGCTGGCAGTAGGCCAGTAGCTCCTGCACTATCACACGCTCGCTTCCTTCTCCCACTCCGGACTCCGCTACATCCTGCAGCTGCTCGCCATGTCCTGACTGTGTTTATCTGCTCTCGTGCAAGCATCAATGTCAATTGGGGGAGTAACATTATATGCTTTATTGCCAAAACATACATCGTCTTTTGGTTGTTTGATTTGCACTACCTAATGGTCACGTTACCACTAAGTATTTTATCAGGGTATGTATCGATTATTCAGAGAAGGGACAAAATGGACCACAGAGGACAGTGGCTAAGATGTATTTTTCAGTTGCATTTGATATGGTTAGCACTAGAACTTAACATTATGATGATGTTTGCACGCTTGGCAGCCAGCAAACAACAAATGTGTGACAAACTAATCCCCCTTCTGACTGCTGAGGATGTGTTTGGCAGTAGCTGTTCCTTCAAAAAAAATCGAGTTCGAACTTGAGAATCTGACAGCACAATACGATTTTTTTCAGATGAGTTAAGTCTGAGCAACGCCACGCCAAAAGATCGGCTGCTTCCAGTTTATTTTACGCGACAACAGTAGATGACAAGCTTCGATTTCCGGCATTTTTTTGCCCTTCGGGTAAGGTAATTCTACCTAGTCAAAGGCAGCCATCTGAAAGCATCACCTTAATTCCTTCTGATTTTTGAAGCTCAGTTATGCAGGGACAGGATGGTCATTTTCCCTCAAGAGACCTAACAGATGCAACAACAAGAGAACAAAAGGGCACCGGGGTGTCACTGTCCCTCCACTTGAGAAGTTCAGATTTGTCCTACTTATGAAAGTTTAGGGCAAAAGATGGCATCTGATCAAGCAGCTCCTAGGAGCTAATTAGCACAAAGCACATGATGGGAGGCCAAAGCTGTCCCTTCCCGAGCTTAGGAATCATAATTAATCATGGCACCTCATCTGTTGCTCAGGAACAGTAGCTTAGCTTCATCTCTCACATGTGCAAGGTGCCTGTACGGCTGCATGCACGCAAGAGCATCTAGTTTTTTTTTTGTGTGTGTGTGTTCTTTAGGGGATTTTTCAGTTCTTGGCAAGTGAGAAACGAAGCATGAAATGGGCCAAGGGCCATGTTACGAGCTTCGGAAGTAAAAGAGGGATCAGATGAACTGGGAGATAAATTAATTCAGAGGCTATGGAGATATTTCTAATGGTCGTCCTGGTTCTTTGTTCAGACAATGCAGATATGAGCAAGATTCAGAGCACGTTCCACCCGAATCGAGCACAACATTTCCATTGTTAACTCAACAACGAAGCTTCTTAGTTCTTACCGAGTGTGCCAGTTCCAGATTACACTGACCAACAACATATGACCTGGAAATTTTGCCTCGAATTTTCATCTGCATTGAAAGTGAAACACTGGGCGAGCTAAGTTAGACTACCACCTCTTTTGAACAAGCCCAACGAAAGCAAAAGGAGGCCGCTCGTGAACAGCGCCCTCCTTTGATCGATCGGCGAAACGCATCGGGATCGATCACATCACAGCATCACTCACTCACTCACTCACACACACACGGTAGCAGCTCGCCGTGGCATGCATTTTCGAGAGCCGCCTTTCTCCCTCGCCATTTTTCTCCGTGAAAAGGGGATAGCTTGGCCTCGGCGGCATCAAAGCGCGCACAAAAGAAGAGAAACATAAAGAGGAGACGAAGAAGAAAGGAAATGAAAGGGGAAAAAAAAGCACTGCACATGTAAAACGTATGGGAACGAGCGAAAGAACGCGCCGCTGATGATTGCGCTAACATGTGTGGAAGGATTCGTCTTTCTGGATCGCTAGCTGTAAATTTCGCCGTCTCGTCGTCGTACGGCAAAAGAGAGTAAATTGCACCTCTTCGGATCGAACGATCGGTTTAGAGGATTACATAGGATTTGCCTGCCTGTTGCTACTTGCTAGCTGCAGCTCGAAGAAGCTCGCCGTGGCGCTGCTTTTCGCTCGTTGTTTTCCATGCCACGCAGATCCCGATGAGAGAATGTGTGTTGCAGTTTGCAAGCTTGCAAATGGGTAGGGGTATCCTGCGATGCGATCTGTGCACGGCATGCATGCACACAGTGTGCTGTGTGCAGGACCAGGCAGAGCAGGGGAGTAAAGGGACATCTCCTCACGTAGGGCCCGAATTATCCTCAGCACGTAGTAGTAGCAACTTTAATTTGGAGTGTATATCTCTGCAATTCTGTGTCCTGGTCCTGCAAAAAGGAAATAGCTAGATGCTCTCTTGTTACTGAATCAGAGCCATTCTTGCGACAGTCCTCTGTGTTTTAGATTTTTAGATGTATACATGCCAGAAAAACAAATCAATGCTGAACTTTTCACAGCTTGAGTAGCTCATTACTACTTTGAGTATAATAACTGAAGCCGGCTATACTAAAATTGTAAAATTACCAATGGCTGAGCACTGATTGTGAATAGGAGAATCTAGCATGTGTGGCAGTCTGAACACTGTGAAACGAGTAACCTAATGAAACAGCAGCAGATAGGCCCAATGATAGAGCATTACATTAGCAAGGGCACGCGCGGCTTGCTGGAGCTGAAAATAATAGCTCTGGACAGCATGCCTTGGAGCTCACAGAGAGGAGGATGCCGGCCGGGATGTGGCCCAGGTCCCAGGAGGAGAGATTTGTAGTGTTATCTTCATGGGAATCATCAGCTGCTGCTGCATGCCGCTGGGGTTCAAAGGAGTCCAACCAAAGTGGGGTTCGAAAGGCAAAGGGGGAGAGAGCATGCACGCATCACCAGCTTTAATCACCTCCTCTTTAATTTCCCCAGCCACAAGTCATTCGTGCGTTGCAGCATACTACGCAGTAGAGACGCGCAATGGTAAAGGGCAGCAGCTGCGGCTGCGGCGGCGGCGGCGGCGGCGGCCGGACCATCCATCGGCAGCATGATGGAAGGCATCTCTCCGGCGGGCGCGCATCTCGACGCGCCCTAATCTTTCTCATGATGACAGTTTACCACGATCAAGATCGTCGCTTTTACGCATCGAATCATGCGTCTCTCAAAAAAGATTAACCCTTTTTCCGTCCCGGGTTTTTCCTTCGCCTAATCATTGTCGTCCGCTTGGGTTTCTTTCGGATAGAGTGAGAGGTGTACAATCATATGGGATCATAAGCTCTCTGCATCGGATACTCAGCAAGGTAGGAAGAACTAGGAAACGTCGTTGTAGTAGGATGGATGTGAGCTGAGCCATCAAAGGATGATGAATGCTTCTTCAGCACTGAAGAGATCGTGGAGCAAACGAGGAGTGTGCGGCAAGGGGAAACGATTCCTCCCACGAACGATAAAACTTGTCTCTTTTGCTGCAAAGGCATGGCAAGAAGAACACAAGGAATGATTCGCCTGCAATTCGAAAAAAAGCGCACCTGAATTGGACTGGACGTCGGCGAAAGGGCCCCTTCTCCTCACCATCTGCAGGAAAAATATATCGAACATTGCATCATCACATGGGGGGCAGTCAGAACTCAGAACTCAGAAGTCCCTTGCTGTTACTGCATGACAACGAGCGCGTCGACGTAGTACATGCATGGCAGTAAAAACAAGGCGCCGGTGGCGCAGGCGAGAATGTCAGGCGTCGGCATCTGCATCTGCAACTGCAACTGCAAGCAGCTGCGCTGCAGATCGACAGATCGGCGCCGACCCGCACGTTACTCCGGGGGCCTGGTGGTAAGCAGGAGAAAGGGACGCGGCGGGTCATCAAAATTCAAAAGTCGTTATCATTCTCGCGACAAGCCTAGAGGCTCGCGCCGCCGGGAGGGAGGGAGGCGCGGAGGCGCCGCGCGAGTGGGAGCGGAGCTTGGCCGCCGGAGCCGCAGATGACCGGACAAAACTGCTTGGAAAACGGCCAGATGGGACGCGACGGTTGACAGGCCGCTTCCCGGGTCTGCCTGGGACACGGCGGCGTTGTGTTTCGTGGGCTGCAAAGCAATCATCCTCTTCCTCTCGTCGTGGACTCGTGGTATGGACTATGGAGCACTCCGCTTTGCAGTTCTCATGGCTAAATGAGCTCATGGGCCTATGGGCTTACGCCATGCTTCAACTCTTTTTCATAGCCAAATTACACCTTAAAAAAACGTGCTAAGACATAGCTCGTTCTGAGTTCTGAGTTCATCACCATCTTCCACGACCACGACGAACGTAATCGTGCACACCACTTCTCTTCACAATACGCATCTCGTTTTTGCCGTAACCAGCGTCACATGTCAGAACGTCGGGCGATGCTTTCGCATCGACCGCCACCACGCGAGATTCTCCCTGTTTTGTTCTTTTTCCAAACAAGGAGAAAAACCGCACGGTTTTGACGAAATTTGCAGCCAAAGTCACTTTTCGAAAAAAAAAACAAACAAATGCCACGAGGGAATCTTTGGCAGCATTTGGCGTACTTTCTTCCTGGCAATAGGATTGCATGCATCCAAATTCCAAAATGATCGTTTGGTTCTTTGTGAGGTCATGTGAAGCCGTGAAGGAGAGCCGTCACAGGGCCTATGCAAACAACGCTTAGTTTATTGCATATTTGCATTTGTATCCCTTCGTTGCCCCCAAAGAGCACTTGTATCTATGCCAAAAGGGATGTACGATAATTTAATAGAAAATTGATATTTACAAACTTTAGGATTTTAGTTTACTTCTAGATCGAGAATCTATACCGTTTATTTTATTTTCATACCTTTAGGTGTCACTGTTAGGCTATCTTTAGTGTTTAGTGTTAATATTGGTGCTTAGTATAAGAAAAAAATAAGCATTTTTCTTAAGAGTCGTATATCCCAATACAAAAATATATAATCGTGATATATTTGTTGGCTATTTTTTTACTACAACTACTTACATATATTGCTACTACTACCTTGAATTGCACTCATTAACATCTGGTGCTACGCTCGGTCTTATCAGTAAGCATCTCTGCTGCAAAAAACTGGTTTTTTTTCTTTAAATATTAATGCAAGCTTCCCATTGAAGCTGCCCTTCACTTGTCATTGCTCACTACAGAATGTGCTTAGTGCAAGCATGCATTGCCATCTTAAAAAAATGCATCAATGGAGGAACTTAAATATCAACCTGTCAATAGTCATTAATAATAATAAACATATAAAGAGACCTAATGATTGTAGGTGTGCTGCCGCCATTTCACAGCTAGCTCAAGAATAACATAATCAAGTAAACACCTTCAAACAGAAAATCGCTATAGTGACACGCTACCAAGAGTTGGCTCAAAATAGAAAAGGAGGACAAACCCGTGACTACCGGCAATTGGAAATTTGATATAAGAGAAGGATACCAGACAAAGAAGTGGATCAGAGATGGCTAAGAGCAAGTATAATAAGTTTATGTAAACAGGCTACAAGACTTGTCACATCAGATTAGTAGTGAGGTGGAGCAGAGAAGGAAGGAGAGAGAATAAAAGTGAGCTACTAGTTAACAGCCCACTTATTCAGAGGTTCCAATGAGCATTGTGAGATGGTGTAGTATGTTACATATTAAATGCATGATACATATAGCCAACTACCTATTATATGAGTTGGCTATTAGATAAGCTACATGTGAGATGACACAAATATAAAGCCAACAGTTAGCTATATTATTAAACTTGCTCTAAGACGGTGAATTTCAGTGGACTAGAAACAAAAAAATGGTTAACAATGTCCAAACCGGTAGCAAATTTTGTATTCCTTTAGATGAAAGTTTTTTACCTAATAATACTTGGAATCGCAGTATAGAGTTTTAGTATTACTCTCTCCGTCTTATAATATTATAAGATAAGTCTAGATTTGATATTTCAATGTAGACAATGGCACTGATGTGCTTAGGTAAGCTGAGTGCTTACTTAAGGGGTGTTTGGTTTAACGGACTAAATTTTAGTCTATGTCAAATCGAATGTTTACATACTATTTTAGAGTATTAAATGTAGACTATTTACAAAACTCATTTATAATCGGTGGATTATTTGCGAGACGAATTTAATGAGCCTAATTATGTCATGATTTGATAACGTGATGCTACATTAAACATTTGTTAATCGTGGATTAATTAGGCTTGATAAATTCGTCTCACGAATTATCTTCTGATTCTATAATTGTTTTTATAATTAATTTATTTTTAGTCCTTTAATTTGATGTTCAAACATCCGACGTAACACGGACTAAATTTTAGTCCATGAAACCAAACAGCTTGATCATACGATTTGTCGTTAATTGTTGGTGCCATGGCCTTAGTTGTACTTGTACGCGGGCCTTGTCAAATGTCATTGTTGGCTAGCAACGCAAGTACATCGGGAGCCGTACCAATTTAAATTAATCCCAAGGGCAACACCATTTTAAAGCGAGGATCTTCTATGCCACCCCAGAGTAGAACCATGGCTGAAATCTGATCCCCTCCCTAAGCTGACAGTAGGCCATCATCTCATCATCATATAGTGTTTTGTGTTAGAACATAAGTTTGTAATTGTGTAGGATAAAGAATAAGAGTTACCCTGTATGTATGTTTTTTCGCAAAGTAATATCTCTATGGTCAATATCGTTTCAAACTCGGATATTTAGGTGTTGGCATAAAAATTTATGTTAACATGTTCAATTAGTCTCGAAGGGTTAGGTTATAAACAGAGTGATGTTTGTACTGGTTTAGGCCTCTGAAAGAGGTAATAATCTTACGTCCAGTTCAAAGTGTATTTAGTAATTGAGTTTCGAGTCCCTGTTACATTGAAAAGAGCATATATTTATTAACAAAAATACAACGAGAAAGTACTATTTTACTTTTTAGTTATAACCATCGTTAGGAATTCTGTACACGGAACGAGGTGAATTTGAAGGGGAGACGATTCTCTGAGATCCTTCGGCTGCCACGAAGATTTTGGAACATATTTGCAGGCCACTCCGAACCTTCAACACTCCAAATATTGTATCTCTGTCTTCCAAGTATACTCCTAAATACAATATTTAATTACAAGTATGCTATGATTATTTTTCCCAATATTAGGTAAATCACGGGTGTTAGGAATAAATGCACAAGTTTTATTGGTTTTGAACTTTTGATGACGGTAGAAGACGATCCTCCTGTGTTGGCTCAACATCATGCCTGCTTTTGATATTGTGCAAAGTTAAGTTTATATTTATATACTATAAACATTTCTCACTTTCTTTCTATCTCTATGTTTAGAACAACTCTAATAGTAACCCTCAAATCAGGTCTCTACTTTTGATTTGAGTGCTCCCTCTATTTTTGAGAGGTCTGTTTTCTGCGTTCCACTACCGCAGTGGCTCTGGAAATAGAGCCTCTATTTTCAATTTTCACCATTAATTCACACGCTATACACATATATTTGATTTAAATCATAGTACATAATAAATTATTTATTATTTAATAATAAATGACTATATTTAAATATTCAAATTTTGTAATACAAATATTCAAATTTAAATATAGGAACATAATCATCTGTCGTATTAAACAATAGAAACAAAGTCATCTATCATATTTAAATATTCAAATTTTTTAATTCAAATACAAATATTCAAATTTAAATATAGCAACATAATCATCTATCATATTAAACAATAGGAACATAATCATCTATCATATTTGAATATTAAAATTTAAATATTCAAAATTTTAAATTCAAATATTCAAATTTAAATACATGAACAAAATCATATATCGTATTAAACAATAGGAACATAATCATCTATCATATTTAAATATTGAGAATTTGAAATACAAATACAAATATTCAAATTTAAATATAAAAACATAACCATCTAAACAACATAAACATAATTATCTATCATATTTAAATATTCGAATATTTAAATGTAAATAAAAATATTCATATTTAAACAAGCAGGAAGCGCGTGCGTCCACGTGGCGTAGATGAGAGCCGGGATAAAGGCTCCTAGGGATGAGGGCTTGACGGCCTATTTTGAGAGCTCTCTTATTTTTGAGAGCCGAATAAAAACTCGGTTGGACCTCAATTTTTTTACGGGCTCTTAAAAATGAGTTCGAGAACTCAAATACCTTGTTACCTGTTACCACCAGTCCCCCCTCCAAATCTAAAGCCACACAAGCCCAAAGCCACAGGTGGGCGCAGCAAATCCGGGCAAGTTTGAACGCCACCAGCAAGGCAGCAACCGAACCGAAATAAACTATTCCGGCCACAAGACCGGAAGTGGCCGGGGGCATGAGCTGAGGTAAGCTCTCCCTCCACTCGACACCGCGTGCGTGATGCCCGTCCAGTCCCGACGAAACAGGGCATGATTCCTTCGCAGCGCTCGTCCACACACGCGCAGGCAGGCACAGCCGGACGGCGAAGCGAAGGCGTGGCCAAGTTCTACGATCTCTGCACGCAGGTCTCCACTCTCCACCGTTCGTTTATGTCCTTAAAAAGTTGCAGCCTTTTTCTCGCCCACGGAACCTAGACCGAAATGTGTAACATGTGTTACGACTTGTAGGGCATACCAGTACCAGTACAGAAGATATATAAAAATGTAGTTTTTCATGGAGCGGGCCGGGTGGTTCGTCAAAGCTATCACTTTTCGCCGTTACGAGAGAAACGTCGATCCAGATACGTTGGTCCAACGAAAAGGAACAGGGTGTACGTACAGGAACGTAGAGGACAACGTACTGTAGTGCGTACCGTATGATCGATCCATCAGAATTCAGACACAGGGACACGGTGCGTGCGTGTTTGTAAGGCCGCGGTCGAGGAGGGTGGGGTGTAGCGTAGCTAGCTGTTCACGTCCAACGGCCCGGGACCGCAACGTGACAGCGAAGGATCCCATTCTCCGTTGCACCCTGCATGGTGCATGATGCATCGGCACGCACGTTTATACGCCCGGTGATCGACGGAGCAGATCCAGATCTATCTAGTGTTTTAGGTTAACAATGCCATATACATTTGCCGTTACGATTTCAACCTACACTATTATCATCGATACCGAATTAGAGAATGAAACTTATAGTAATTGAGTTTGGGAGTTTCACAATTTAAAAACCAATCGATTAGTATCTAGCCAATGGAAATTTAGAGGAGATGGTGCTTTTCGGTTTCAGTTCATTTCTCGTTTCACAATCTGAAGTTAGAATATAAATTATTTAAGTATTTTATATTTTCAGAGTAGTTATAGTTACCAAAAGATTTTGGGCTTCCAAACCAGCCCTAAATGGGATCATCATACGATAGCAACAGTTAATCTAGACTAGATCTGCGCCCTGATCCCGTGATATAAAACTCTAAAAACATTTACATTATGATAAAATTTTAAACATTATAAATACATACTTCATCCGTTCCGTAGTATAGCAACTTAATGTTTTATAAAATAATAAATTCAATCTAAATTACTACTCCCTCCGGTGTACAAATATTAGTCATTTAGACAAAATCACACATACCAAGGTGATATTAATTAAAGTTACAAGGGTTGTCTCAATTGGTTATGGAGCCTAGATTTTAGTGGTGCTACTTAAGTTCAACTCCCGATGGTCACATCTCATTTGGCAGCAATGCTTCGATTGACGGGATGACTAATATTTGTACACTCTCAATAAGAACCAAAACGACTATTATTTGTACACCGGAGGGAGTATATTTTATGCGTTGCACTCCAATGCTAGTGCTGGTGGGGGTAGCACGTATAGTAGAGTAGAGACAGTAGTAGTTAGGAAACCGTGAGAGCACAACAAATTATTTGTAGTTAAGCTCCACTAACTTTGTAACTCGATGATTGTAGGTGGCATTACGTGACAAGGTAGGTAGGTAGCGTCGGCGGGAGAGTGGCGCGTGGACACGTCGAAATGAGGTCAGATGATGTGTGCCTGGCTGCGTCGCTATCGCTGAACCGCGGTCCACGGCAGCTTTCGGTCTGGGGCAGGGGAAGATAGAATAAGGGGGTGTTTGGATGAGGCTAAAATTTTAGAGTATTAAATGTAAATGATTTACAAAATCTATTTATAATCGGAGGATTATTCACGAGACGAATCAAATGAGTCTAATTACACCATGATTTTACAATGTGATGCTACAGTAAACATTTGCTAGTTATGGATTAATTAGACTTAAAAAATTCGTCACGCGATTTAGTCTCTGATTCTATAATTATTTTTATAATTAGTTAAAGTTTAGTCTTTCAAATTAATGTCGAAACATCCGACACGGGCTAAAATTTAGCCCCTCGATCTAAACACCCTCTAATAACGAGCCCGGATCATCTCGAATAAATTTGCTAAATTTGACTTTTTGTGCAGTACACAGCTAGCGGTCTCGAAAAGAGATGCTGAGTTGAACTCACTCCCCGTATTTCCGTATGGAGATCTCTGTGTAAATATTTCTTCTTCGTGCTACAAACGGACCTCAGGAATTTTTACAAATTTTTATCAACAGTGATTCAACCCTTAATCAAATAAATGAATTACTGGAATTATTTTAAATCAAAAATCAATTTTAATCCTTAATGGGCCTCAACCCCGAAACTCCCTTCAGCGGCCTTTTTGGCCCAGCCCATTTCCACCCACCCACTGACAGGAGGGGCCCGCCTGTCGGCGCACTCCCCCGCTCCTCTCTCCTCCACCGCGCCCCGCCTGGCCCACCCGTCGGCCACCCATGCCCTTCTCGTGCTCTCTGACCGACGGGGCCCGCCTGTCAGGTATTCCTTTCTCGTTCACCCGCCGACAGGTGGGGGCCACCTGTCGGATCCATCTTCTCCGATGGAATCCCTCTCTCCCCTTTCCTTTCCCGGCGATCACCTTCCAAATCCTCGTCGCCGGCCGCCCGATTTCGCCTGGATTCTTCTCAGATCGCCTTCCCTGACCGCCCCGACCTCCTTCCATCAAAGATCAACGCGTTTTCGTGCTTATGGAAGCATACCCGAGGAGAAAGGCAACCTCGCCGGAGAGGGAAGGAAACCCTCGGTTTCCTTCCGTTTAATCGCCGCCGATGACCCTATAAAAACCCCTGAGGACGCCGCCCTCTGCCCACACCACCAAAGCGCTAGCTTAAGCCTTCTAGAGCGTCGTTGCCATTGTTTCGGGAATTATCCCCTGCTCCACCTCCGGTCGCCGCTCGCCGTCGATCCCAGCCTCCTCTGCCCTAGCCATTGCCACCGTCGAGTCCATCGTCGACCGCTCGTCCTCGGCCATCCCTCGGTTGGCCGTGGATACCACCCGATCGTCGTCGCCGTCGAGCTCCGAAGGGACCCCGTCGTCTACCCTCGCCGCCGATCGTCACCTCTGCCTCATCGTCGCCATCTCCGGTACCGTTGTGATCCTTGCACTCTCCTGGTTCCATTTTAGCCAGTAGCCTAGGCGCTAGACCCTTACCGTCGCCGGAATAGCTCGCCGCAGTACCGCCGGAGTTGGGGAAGAAGGGTAAAACTACCCCTTCGCCGCGTGCCGTGCCGTACGAACTCTCGGCCGTTCGATCTGCGGTGAATGGCTAAGATTAGATCCTCTGTTGACTTAATCTGAGCCCTCGGATCTGGTCAAAGGGGTATCGAGGTCTCTCGGCCGTCGATCGTCACTTAAACCCCCCGAGTGATCTCGAGCGTCCACGCGTACCGATTCGGTATGATTTAATCGTGGCCGTCCGATTTCATTAAACCCCTCCGCCTCGCGCCCGTTCGCCGGATCCAGATCCGACGGTCCTGGTTGACCCGGTCCACGCGAATAGTCACGGGTTCACGGTGAACCTGGTTCACCGTGGACCAGAGACTGTTTTTAGTTTAAATAAAATCCAGAAAATTGATTTAAACTTTGAAAATTCATATCTTGCTCAATTTAACTCCAAATTTCACCATTCAAATTTTGTTAGAACCAGAATATTATTCTCTACACATTAATGCCATAAAAACAGTATGTTTCTGTTACCCAAAATATTATTAATAAATAAATGAATAAAAATCCCTTAGGGTTAAAATTAATAATACAGAAAATAAATTGGGAAAAATTCTAAAATATTAAACCTTACTGTTTTGAACAAAACTTGAAATAGTAAAAATATTACTTCACATAATAAAACCTACAAATGTGTATGTTTAATATTTGGTGAATTTTATCTGTTTATTGAATGTATTGTTTATTTTCCGTATCGAGAAGACTACGAGTTCGTCGAGGAGCAGGAGTTCTACCCCGAGGTTCCTCCATCCCCATTTGCTGAGCAAGGCAAGTCATCGACCATCTCTGTGGAAACAGTTGATCATAATTGAGCCCATGTTTTAATAACTTATCGCTATAACCCATAGGTTAATATTGCATTAGACAAATACTCAAGCCTTACACTTATATTTATTAGATCCCTGTCCTTGTGTGCAAACCCAAGCCATGCTTATTGAGCCTTAACTCCTTGTCACTCTACTATAAAAATATTAGCTAGTGCCCAATGTACCGGCACAACTGCTATAGGTTAAAAGAACGAGTCGTAGATAGCTGGATTCTGTATATGAATTTCCCTGTTATTCTCGTCTCTGGACTCTGTTGGAGTTGGCTAGGTTATAAGTATGGTGGGTTCCGGGTGCAAGCTCGGGCACTGGTTTGTCGCACCCGGGGCACTATAAGGACCGGTCTGCGGGATCTGTTGCAAAGCACTTCCGTACCAACCACAAGTCTAATGGGTAAGTCCTAACTGGAAGTATGGAATACCCCGGCTTGATGCACCATAGAGGAGGGGGCAAGGGGCTAGCCTGCGGGCGACTTGTACCGACGAGGCTCAAGGGGGGGTATGGTGGGGCTCCGATGCGTCGGGACACCATATGAAACCCATAAGAGGGTGCTATTGAGTCGGGGAGGACTATATGGAAGGTTTTGGCACGAGTTCCCGTGTGATGGGTCATCTCGTTACACTTCGGTGTAGGTGATGAGTGCGTGCCTTGTGGGTACAGTGGTACATCTCTGATCAGAGTAATTTAATCTTTTCGAAAAGCCGAGCCCACGGTCAAGGGCGGGTTGTGTGACTACTCGCAGTTAGTTTACAACTGATTGCATGTTCAAGTTATTCATGGCACGTAAGGACTGTTGAGCGAGGTGGGGCTGACTGTACCCTCGAGTTAGAAGATGATGATACACATGCACATGTTTACTTTTCCGTACTAATAAATTGCTCTCATTTAAAGCTTTACAAATATGCTGCTTCCGCTAAATTAGCCACTATCTCCCTTGTTATTACCTTGCATTATATTTGCATTCGGTGGCTTGCTGAGTACATCTGTACTCACCCCGTTGACTTACAACATCAGAGCCAGTCTACTACGAGGAGGATGAAGGTCTGGAGTTGTAGGATCGATGTACCGACTAGAGGGGGGGTGAATAGGCGGTTTTTTAAAACTAATTCGATTTCAGTTAAACAGAGATTAAGGACCTAAAACAATGATGGCAAAAAGCTAGAGCAAACAGTGCAACCTAAGGTGAAAAGTAAATTACTCTAGAAAAGTAAGCTTGCACAATTATACTTGCACAAAGTAAGGGGGACAAGAGACAACCGAATTTTATCCCGAGGTTCGGAAATTTGCCAATTTCCTACGTCCTCGTTGAGGCGAGTTTCACTTGACCGCTCTCTTTACCAAGCCTCGGATTTCTCAAAGAGAAATTAGCTTGAAGATGAGCCGGCACCGGAAGTGCAACTCTCGGGCCTCGATCACTAGTGGTAGCTCTTCTCCACTCCGGATAGGCGAGCTCCAACCTTCACAACCTCCCGGGTCTCCTCCACAACCTTCTAGGAGAGATCACCGGTTTCTTCTCCAAGCGTCTAGGAGATGGCAATCTCCAAGAGTAACAAGCTGCAATCAAAGCTAGGAGAAGAGGATCAAGTGCCAAAATGCCAATGCAATGCAATTCACTCAATCACTTGATCAACTCTTTTTCTTCCCAACCTCACTAGTGCTCAAATTAGTGCTCAATGGTGGGAGAGACTCTCTTGTGCTCAAGTATGCTTAAATGAATGCCAAAAGTCTAGCAAAGGAGCTGTAGCAAGGGTTTATATAGCCACACACCCAAAAACTAGCCGTTACACAAGTTAGGTGGCTCTCTGCGCAATGTCGGTCTGACCGCCCATCTTGGGCCGGTCTGACTGACCTCAACTGCAACGGCTAGAAAACTAGCCGTTTACTGATGTGACAGGACGCCTCGGTCTGACCGGCCATGCTGGCCCGGTCGGACCGGCCCTACCCGGTCTGACCGGCCATCGGCTCGGTCAGACCGATAGTGCTCCCGTCGGCTCTGTAAACCAGCAGTATTCTGCCCTGCGCAACCCGGTCGGACCGGCCCCCTGGCCGGTCGGACCGTCCAACTCCAGCCGGTCTGACCGGACCCACATGGTCGGTCAGACCGCCAGGGTCAGACAGCTCCAACAAAATGCTGCAATGATTTTTCAAGGATTTTGCCAAAATAGCAACTTTTGCAACAATCACACATGATCAAAAGATACTATATGCAATGCAAATTGGGCACTTGAAAATCAACTCAAAACCAAGATGCAACCCCTCTTTATAGTACGGCAAAAACAAAATTTAAACCTAGCCTAATTGATCGCTCCAAACACCTCGATCAATTTCTAGATTCCTTCAAACCTTTTGCCGTAGCCTTTAAACGTCCAGATCTTCGGGTTTACATCTTGTGCTCCATTTGCGCGGGACCTACTCATTTCCTTCACACTTAAGAAAAATATTAGTCCTCAACGCATGTTTATCATTAATTACCAAAACTCACATAGGGCCTAGATCTTCAATCTCCCCCTTTTTGGTAATTGATGACAAACACTTCAGAGATAAAGAAATATGTTAAAGTAGAAGTATCCACAATTAAGCGCAAAGCTCCCCCTGAATAAATGATGGGGTACAAGTAAATGGAGCAAGATATGAGATATAATTCCAAACACAAGTCACATATTCAATGAAGCAAAGAGAGTTTCTCATAATAAAAGCAAATAGTTCAAATTAGGTAGAGTACGATATGGAAAGCAAATAGGGTTCATTATACAAACAACCATAGATAGATAGCGATATAAAAGGATTGATCCTTCCTAAACTTTCCTTCTTACTACTGCTACCTACTCCCTTAATCCTCTGCTGCCTTCTCCCCTACTGCTAACTGCTTAAACTGCTTCTCCCCCTTTTGGCATCAAGAACCAAAAAGAGAGACTAATCCTGGGAAGGAGGCTGAGAATCATCAAGGCGACGACGACGGCGCTGGTACTGAAGAGGGTGTCCTGTTGAGGAAGATGAATCTAGCCGATCAACGCGAGAAGAAAGAGTGTCAATCCTGGAGTTGATACGCTCTTGACCCCCTTGAAGGCTTTGCAGATGGGAGGTGATAGCTTCTTGTCCTAGAGCCATTTGATCCATTCTTGAATTTAACTGAAGAAGGCCAGCTGTTACTTGTTGAAGAACTGGATCAAAGAACTGGGTGGCATCCATACCAAAATAAGCACCAGATCCAGAGCTCTGAGGAGGAGCAAAAGAGCTGCTAGGAATGTCCTGAGGATGAACCTGTCCTGCTCCCATATCAGCTGGATCGACGGCTGGAGCCAAGGAGTGGCCGAGAAGCGAGGCCTGTACTGAGAGTGAGTGATATCAAGGCGCTCGTTCACATTTCCTACTTTGCTCAAAATTAATCTCATGATAAATGGAGCATAGTAGACTCCAAGAGTGAGGCTTCCTTTGAGAGTGCCATCTCATATAGCATCAAATGAATGACATCAAACCTCTTTCCAGTCATCACTGCATCTAAAAGAGTCCAAGCAACACCTCGAATAGCATCATTGTTGCCTAGACGCGGTAAAATGGAGTGCCGCAGAATGCGATGTGCCACACTATGAAGAGTCTTCATTCCAGTAACCCCTCCAATCTTGTGAGCAGCAGATGGGATGTAGAATTGAGCCATCTCTTCTTCTGACAAGGGATTGTGAGTGAACTCATCATGCAGTCTGAGGCCAGAAGAGAATCTTATGTCCCAAGCACTCTGAATTTCTTGCTTTGTAGCAATGCAAAAGATATCTCCAGTCATCCATGTAAGAGAATCACAAGTGGCAGGTATGAAAACTGTAGCATAAAACTGACGGATAATGTCCCAATTGAAATCTTGCTTTAGACTCACTATTTTGTTTATACCAACAGTTCCAAATATGTTTCTGAGAGTTGCAACCTCTCCACTTAGATCCCTCCAAGAAATCCACTTATGAGGAGCCAAAGAACGGTTCTCATACGCAATGTTGAATACCTCTTTTTGAAATTTTGTATGAAACCGCTGATCTGATGTATCTCTTGGTCTGAGAAATTGATTGTGGTGGCGTAGACGAGCAAAGTTCTCTTGATTCCGGACATCTACCTTGAATTCCAAGGATGCAAAAGGATCTTCACTAGCTGCTGGAGGTTGAGGTGCCAATTCTTCTTCATTCTCAGAGCTGTCATCCTCATAGGCAAAGTCTTCGTCACTGTCATCTTGAAAGTGCCGGGATGATTGGCCACGGTCCTCGACAAACTTTGAGCGACGCTCAATTCCTTGAGAACGGCCGGCGCGAGGCATGACTGAATCAAAGATTTAACCCAGATAAACAAAAATATGATTTGAGACAATCTATGAATTTGTTAGAGGGCAAAATCATCAATGAGCAATGATGTGCAAAAGAGGGGCAGGCATTGGGAGGCCGGTCTGACCGAGGTAATAGGGCCGGTCTGACCGTCAGTACATTGTCGGTCGGACCGCCCATTCCCCACCGGTCTGACCGGCCTAGCAATCCGGGCACAAATCCCCTTTTTCACAAAACTTCTCCATAATCAAATTTGCCATATCAAATTGCATAGAGGCATGGGAAATAGTATCACAAAGCTAACAAATGAGTTTGAGGAGGATTTAGCCTTGGCAAGTTGTCATGCAAGCCCATGAACAAGAACCCTAACCCTAGCCTTCAAAAGGATAAAAACAATGGATTTTATCGGAGGAAGTTCTTACCGGCAAAGGAAAATGAACTCGAGGTCGGACCGGAGAAGATCTACCGGTTGAACCGGCAAGAAGATCGATGAAACGAAATTTCTAGGGTTGGGGGCAAGAGTGGAGAAGAGGAACTCGGTTTGAGAGGAGAGGAATAATAGAGGGGAGAGAAAACTGAATAGAGAGGGGAGTTATAACCCTGCCCGAGCCCGGTCTGACGGCCATGTAGTCCCGGTTGGACCGACTCAGCAAGGGCGGTCTGACCGGCCATGTAGGCCCGGTCTGACCGACACCACTAAAGCTCAGCAATTAAAACAAGGCACAAAGAGGAGCTTAAGTGAGAAATCTAGCAAAATAATTTTGAAAAATTTCAAACTTTGCAGAAACTTAGAATAACTCCCAAGGTTTATAAAACATCAAGTTTTCAAATTTTTAAGTTCAAAAAGAAACCGTTTGCAGCCAATGTTCTCAACATGTCCGAACTCTTGTCGAACACTTGTCTGAACTTTAATTCTTTGAATATCTTTTGATAGGATGGATAAAGTTAAAATATTTGAATACAAAAAATGATCATATGATCCATATCTATAAGTTTTGTTTTGGACAACAGTTCAAAATATGTCTTGAAATAAAATCATGGGAGAAATTTGTTTTTAACTCAAAGATAGGATTTTGAGGATACCAAAACTTTCAAATTTTGTTTTTCAACAACATGAGCAATTTTCAACATATAAGAGTAACCTCATACTCCCCCTTAATGTATAGCCTTAGAAACACATATAAAAGTACATGAACTTCAAATATGGCATTGCAAGCATAAACGCATTCATATATGTCACAAGGATAGAAAATTCTACAACTCACACATATGCATGATTTCAAGCCACATTTGAGAAGTCTATTATATTCAATTCATTCCTAAGCTTACAAAAACGGGATTCATCAAGTGGTTGGTAAAGATATCTGCTAATGATCTTCGGTTCTTATGTGGCTAATGACAATGTCACCTTTGCCAACATGATCTCTTAGAAAGTGGTGGCGAATATCAATATGCTTGGTTCTAGAGTGTTGGACTGGATTGTTGGCAATTTTGACGGCGCTATCATTGTCACAAAGAAGAGGAACATTTGAGAATTCTATTCCATAATCAAGCAGGTTTGCCTCATCCAAAGTAATTGCGCACAGCAACTACCCGTAGAGACATATTCTGCCTCAGCGGTGGAAAGGGCAACGGAGTTTTGTTTCTTAGATGCCCAAGAAACAAGAGACCTCCCAAGGAATTGACAGCCTCCAGAAG